>BSBK01003644.1:1980000-2195000 GCA_027943335.1 Chamaecyparis obtusa | reverse complement strand
GAAAAAGTTCACGGGTTTACTTGGTTATATTATCTCGCCCCCTCAAAAATGAAATTTAAATTGTGTTGAGTGATTTTGATTAATTTTAGAATTTTAAAAAAATTTCTATTTTTTTCAAAATATTTTTGTTAATTTCCAATTATGATGTGAAAAATCTTTAATGATAATTCCTTAGTTTTGACTTTCAAATTCCTTGATAATGACCCTTGGTAAAAAAAAATGTCAAAAAAATACCCTCCTGTAGGTCAAAGGGCTATATATAGGTGTAATGAGTTATTTTCTCCACTCATTTACATTTTAACTACTCACTTTCACCCTTTGGAACTCTGGTTGTCTTGTGACCTAGGAGAGATTGTGGTCTCAATTCATGAGCACATGTTCAAGTGAGGTCACAAATTTAAGCCTTTGCTAGACTATGGACCTTCGGTGAGTACCTATATCCTTCCTAGTTTTCCAATTTCTCAATTTTTTTTAAATTTTCCTAGATTTTTAGGCATGGAAAATTTTATTTTCTACTATTTTTCCTAAAATAGAACGTACCTTGTTTTTTTTAGTGTATAGATTAATATTTTAGCTCATCTGATAACTTAAATAGTGGGTAGGATAGTACAAAGAAATAACTAAAAATGTGTGCCCTATGTAAGTTTTAGCATGTCTAATAGGTTTAGTAGTGTTTAGACGTATGTAGTGAAAATTTATGATTCTTATAGCTCATTTGATAGTGTAGTTTAGTGCATACAAGGACAAATAGCATGTGCACAATATTTGGGCATGTGTATTTAAAAAAAATAGTGTGTACAATGTCAAATTGTAGCACGTAACTATTTCACCGCATAGGGTAAAATAAGATGTGTAAGTAGATTTGTGTGATTGATTCATTGATGATTTTACCAAGATATGTGATTAAAAAAACTATTTTGATATCACTTAGAGATCATTTTGATGAATGTTGTATTGATGTCAATCCTGATATATTGATACCTGATAACTTGATGTTTTTTCTGTCCTCACGATATAGAGTTAGGAAAACATTTGATGTGCTCTAGGTGAGAGATAAGATGATAGGATAGATGATTGATTGACTTAAAATGATCTAGTTAGATGATGTCGTTTATTCTACTTGATTACAAAATAGGTTCTCTTGTGAAGCTATATGTCTGAGGCTTATATCCATGCCCATTAGAGATGGTCAATCACTTATCTACTACAAATAGGAAAGTTATTAGTCGGAGTGGTATTTTCTATTTGTTAGAAATGCTCTAGTTCCATGTCAACTATGTTCTATAAACTATTGTGTCTAGGCATTTTCACTTGGACCATAACACCTTTCATCTTTTGATGGGTGAGATGACTATCACCTCCAAGGATGTGTACAAATTATTATAGATTCTTACTTAGCATGAACTTGTCTATTATGATTAGGTGTAAGATGGCACATCTTGTAGATGTATCTTTGGTGATGCGATAATTGGTAATGATAGTATACATTGAGGGAATTTGTATCCTTGTGAAGGAGTTCAATAAATGAATGACATTTTTCTACTAATTGAGAAATAAATCTTCTTATAGATTCTATTCATCCTTGAAGTGATCTCATTTGACTTATGTTTCTCGCTACCCCCATTTCCATTATTGCCTTGAATTTTATAGGGTCTACTTCAATACCTTTTATAGATACTATGTATCAAGTAACTTTCCAAATTATACACCAAATGCACACTTTTTAGGATTCAACCTTACTTTGAAATGTTATATCCTTGTAAATATCTTCTCTAGAATTGACAAGTGTTATTTCCTTGAATGAGATTTAGACAAGATTTTGTAAACATAGTCTTCTAGAAACTTGTGCATCATATCATGAAATATGGTAGTCATGTCTCTTTGATAGGTTTCTCTAACATTTTTGAGACCGAAGGGCATCAAATTCCAATAAAAGGTTCCACAAGCACATGGAAAAGTAGTCTCATCTTGATCTTCGAGAGAAATCTTGATTTGATTATATCCACTAAATCCATCCATGAGAGAAAAGATAGAATGAACTACCATCAAATCTATTATTACATCAATGCTTTGTAGTGGAAAACCATATTTAGGACATGCTAGATTGAGATCCCTAAAGTCCATGCATACTCTGATTGATTTGTCAGGTTTAGAAATCAACACAATGTTGGAAATCATTTTTTGGAGGACTATCCACCTTGATCATACCATCATCTATAAATTCTTAAACCACATGTCTCAATCTCATGCACTCATTTTTTTTATGCCCTTTATTCCTATGATATTCATAATGATGGTCATCATTCCACCATGAAGGCTTAACTTGTGGTTCATAAGATTTTGAATCTGGTAGAAGGAGTTTGTTAGCAATGAGAGTGTTTTAGCACATTTTTAAGGGGTTTCCCCAAGGGTGTAAACTTCCTTCTTTGGTTTGAATTGAAGAAAGGTCTCAATTTGTTGGTTCCATGATTATTGAATGAATTATTGTTGTTGTTGTTGAAAGGGGTGTGTTTTGTTGGACCCACTTGATAAGTTAAAAGGTGTAGCCTTAAGGTTGTTGGCCTCTACAAGCCCATCATTGAAAAGATTTTTATTGGTATTCTTTAGCCAAAACCTAGGTTTTTCATTGTTAGTATTGGAAACCTTGTTGTTGTTGAAATTATTATTGTTGTTAAAGAAACCCTTATTTTCTTTGTAAAGTCTTATATCTCCTTTTCTCACTAACATTCCTCTATTTTCATTCTATTCTCAATAATTTTATTGAAGGTGGGTGGACATTGGAGTTTTAATCGATATTTCATCTCCATATTTAGATTGTTCAGGAAAATGTCCATTTTCTCCTTCTCGGGTACACTTCTAGTTCATAATAGGAAAAACCCACTCTCCATCTTTACAAGAAGCTTAATAAGGACTCACAATATCATTTTTTGGTATTGCATAGATTTATCATGGTGACTTCATGCTCAATATTATAATAATAATGTTTTACAAACTTGGAAGCTAACTCTTCCAATGTTTTTATACCCAGGGGTAGTTTTGAAAACCACTCTTTTTCTTGGTCACCAAGGCTTCTAGGGAATAATCTCATTAAATAATTTGTGTCATGCATGAACTCAATACTTAAGGCACCAAATTATCTCAAATGGTCTTGTGGGTCTAATTTACCCATATACTTGTCATACTTTGGAAAGATTACATTTGATGGAAAAGGTATGATGATCAAAATTTAGTCAAAGAGGAATGGGTATATGGCTTCAATTGAATTTCTTTTAGGATCCACTTCCTTCTTCATGTTATCAATTTGAGTTCAAGTTGTTTTTTCATCACTCCAATTGTATTTTCTTCTTCCTCATCATTCTTTAAGGTTTATGTGTCATAAGCATGAGGAAGCTTAACTCCAAATCAAGCTAAGTTTAAGAAATGTCTTTCTTTATCCCTTTCCAACAATTTTTCAAATGGCTTTGAGGAACAATGGATCGTGGGCTACCTTATCAACCTCCTCTTTAGTTTCTTCTTCATCTTGATGCCTATGGAAATTTTGATCTTAGTTTTCCTTATTGTGGTTTTGATCTTGATCATAGTTATTATTATTTTCTTCCATGGAATTGATGCTTTCTTCAAAGAGATTAGGGATATTATCCTCTTGTTCTTCACAAAATGGTGTTAAAGAAGATTGCAAGGTTTCATCTTCGTACAAGATTTCTCGTATAAGGTGTGTTCTTTCTTCTTCCAAAGATATCTTAATGTGATGGGATCCGGTGATTAGCGACATTAACAAGAATTGAAAGTTTGAGAATGAAACCTTTTGAAGACCACTCCTTTGAATTTTTTTTGATAGTCTAAAATTGTAAATATTTGACATAGTTTTTTTTTCCTTGAGAAAATAAAACTCCAAAAGGGTATCTAAAAATGTATCAATTTTGACTCAAAGACCCCATAAATGATCACTGTTTAAATTTTTTGTTATGTACGTAGTGGGATAGACCTTGTATGCATCACAAAAACACATACACGCTGACTAAAAAAGTCTCATGTGCTATTTTATCATTTAGAACTATTATTTGATTGTTTAAATGTGGTAAAAAAAATTTGGTATGCGCTACTTATATTATCAGATGTGTTGAAAACCTTCTTGAATGTGTTGCATGATGGAGGAAGACAGAAACATACAATGCTGGAGATAACAGAACAGAGAAAAATAGAGCACTCTCATAGATTTAAAATAAGAAATTTATATTAATGCCTTGATTTTTTGATTACATAGAGAGCTGCCAGAATGCTCAGAACACCCCATATATTTCTTGCAGAGATAGAGAAATTTTTTTGGACAAAAAAACTTAGAAGAACATTCCCATTTTACAAAATATTTAACACTCAAAATTTTTGGAACAGCCTGGAGAATGTCCGATCAAATGAAAAGTCATAGAAGAAATATAAAATAAAAATTACATTAAATGCAGTGGTTGGCGGATGCAAGAAAAGAGGGCTAGTCTCATAATCACATGAATAAAATAATAGTCATGCGATTATGCGATAAGCTCAAAAGAGGGGGCCCATGCTAAATAGAGTAGTCCGCATATATAAAACATTATTTATGAGACTATGCAAAAAGACCAAAAATTAAAGTGCTAGGCAAATATTGTGATCGCATGATCACAAGAGTAGGAAAGTTGCCTTGCGATCATGTGTCAAGGCATAAAGCAGGCCCAGTAGTAGGTGGGAGTAGGTAAAAGGACAAGGAAGATTAGAGAAGGTGCTTGGCTGGCAACCATGTCCATGCTGACTCTGTGTACTTCAACACTCTCCCTTAATCTTCACTATTATGTATGTCCACAATGCCAATTTCTTCCCAAAGATGTTCAAAAATGTTCTTTGCCAGTGGTTTTGTGAAAATGTCAGCTAGTTGTTCATTTGACCTGCAAAACTCAAGATGAATGTCACCATTGTTTACCAATTCTCTTATAAAATGATATATGGTATCAATATGTTTACTCCATTTATGGAATACATGATTTTTAGATAAGGCTATTACTGAATTGTTATCACAATAGATCTTCGTAGCTTCTTCTTGATGATGTCCCAAATTTGAAAGTACTCTCCTCAACCAAACTACTTGACAAGATGATGATGTGGCTGCTACATACTCCGCTTCAACTAATGAGAGAGTGACAATAGGTTGTTTCTTTGATGCCCAAGAAATATCATTGGAACCTAGATGAAAAATGTATCTGGAAGTGATTTTTCTATCATCCATGCTACCTCCCCAATCACTGTCTGTATATCCAATTAGTTTGTAATCATCTGAAGAAGTATACAAAATTCCAAAATTCTTTGTTCCAGCTATGTATCTCAAAATTCTTTTTCCAACTTTCCAATGTGACTCTTTCGGTTTCTCCATGAATCTAGAAATAAGACTAACACCAAACATGATATCCGGTCTTGTGGTGGTTAAATACATGAGGCTGCCCACTAATTGTTTGAATAAAGTTGGATCTACACTTGGACCTTGATCATCCTTACTAAGCTTCAAACCCAATGCAACTGGTGTAGGGGCTGGATTCACATTTGTCATCTTAAATCTTTTCAACAATTCACCAGCATACCTGCTTTGACATATGAAAATTCCTTGATCATTTTGACTTACCTCCATGCCAAGAAAGTATCTCATGAGGCCCAAATCAATCATATCAAATTCCTTTTTCATGGCTACTTTGAATGTATTGGTTTGCATATTTCCTGTGAATATCAAATCATCTACATATAAACAGACTATCAATATTTTTTCTTCATCATTCACTTTGATATACAAAGTAGGTTCATTTCTGCACTTGTTAAAGCCATTGTTTACAAAATAAGAATCTATCCTGCTCTACCAAGCTCTAGCAGCTTGTTTCAAACCATATAATGCCTTTTTCAATCTAAATACTTTATGTTCTTCTCCCAAAACTTCATAACTAGGTGGCTGACTTACATACACCTCTTCTTCCAAAATTCCATTTAAGAATGCTGATTTGACGTCCATTTGATAAACTTTCCATTTGTTTTGAGCTGCAATAGATAGGACCATTCTTATTGTATCCATTCTTGCTACAGGTGCAAATGTTTCATTAAAATTTATACCTGGCTTTTGTGTAAAACCTTTTGCCACTAGTCTTGCCTTGTGCTTTGCTACTTTACCATCAACATCATACCTTGTCTTATAAATCCATTTAACTCCAATCACATCCTTCCCTTTAGGAAGTTCTACTAGATCCCAAGTTTCATTCTTTTCTATTAACTAAATCTCTTCATCCATGGCTGTAATCCATTTGTCTTCTTTTATGGCTTCTTCAAAATAAATTGGATCAACTTGTGTTAACAATGCAAAATCACAACAAAAATCAGCATTTTCATCTTCTTGAGTTTCATCATAAATCTCTCTAAGACTTCTTGTCTTCTTTGATGTGTTTAAGGACCTAGGCCTTAAAGATGCAAGTGTAGGATTAGAAGATTCGTTGATGTTATTATTTGTTGTAGTGGGATTTGGAGTGCTAGGTGCTCTTGATGGTGTTGTAGGAGCATTTACTTGTATAGGAGGATTTACAACCTGATTTTCATCTTCTTCATTCTCTTGTAGGACATTAGGTGTATTTGAATTTATTTTGTCTCTACTTCCATCCCATGCCTCTTCTTCAACAAATTCAACATCACGGCTTACTATTAGCTTCTTTGTAATGGGATTGTATAGCTTATATGCCTTTGAATGTTCACTATATCCCACAAATATACATTTCTCTCCTTTGTCATCTAATTTTCTTCTCAACTCTTGAGGTATCAATGAGTATGCCACACATCCAAAAACTCTTAAATGTGATATGTTATGTTTTCTTTTGCTCCAAGCTTCTTCTGGTGTTTTATTTATAACTACTTTTGTTGGACACCTATTCAAAATATATACCGAACATGCAACTGCTTCAGCCCAATATTCATTTGGTAAGTGTTTAGCTTTTATCATGCTACGTGCCATTTCCATGATTGTTCTATTCTTTCTCTCTGCTACTCCATTTTGTTGAGGTGTGTACCTTGCTGTAAATTATTTATTTATGCCATTTTCCTTGCAAAAATTTTGAAAATCAGTTGAGAGATACTCTCCACCTTCATTGGTTCTCAATGTCTTAATAGAATATCCACTTTCTTTTTCAACTTTTGCCTTGAACTCTTTGAAAACAGCAAATGTATCAGATTTATACTTCAAGAAATAAACCCATGCTTTTTTGCTGAAATCATCAATGAACATTATGAAATAAAGTTTTCCACTTATGGAAGGTGTTTGCATAGGTCCACAAATTTCTGAATGCACTATCTCAAGTGGTTGTTTTGCTCTATATGATTCCCCAACCGGAAATGATTTCCTATGTTGTTTTGCCAATATGCAACTCTCACATGTGGTTTTAAGTGGTTCTATTTGTGGCAACCCATATACTATTTTCTTCTTGTATAAAAGCTATAATCCTTTGAAGTTTAAATGTCCAAGTCTTAAATGCCATAGCCAAGATTCATTTTTGTATGAAGCTTTAAAAGCTATTTCAGCAACCTTTTGTAAACCTTGTGGCTCTATCATTAATCCACTTTGAATTTTTAATGGGAACATCCTATTCTTTTTCATTTCAACTCTTGCAATCAGCCTATTGCTTGGTTTCTTATCTAGGATCACACATTTACCATTCTCAAAATATATTCTATATCCTTTTTGTACCAATTGCCCAATACTTATAAGGTTGTGTTGTAATCCAGAAACATAGTATACATCTGAAATTTGTTTATCTTCACCTTGTTTTGTTTTTATGTTAATTGACCCTTTGCCCATAACTAAAACTTTTTGATCATTTCCCAATTTAACTTCTGATTTTACTGAATCATATATTGTTGAAAACATCTCCTTCTTACAACTCATGTGGTTACCACACCCACTATCTAAAAACCACAGTTCTTTAGAACTTTCTTGTGCTACATTGCATGCTGTCAATATTGTGTCCTGTTCACTAGTGTTTGACTGATTTTCATTTGTGAAATGTGCCTTTTGCTTATTCAAATCATATTTCTTTTTCCTACATTCTGATGCATAATGCCCAAATTTGCTACAATAATGACATTGGATGTTAGATTTATCATACCTTTCTCCTTGATGATGGCTTTGAGAGTGACTGCTCCCCCTTCCTCTTGTTGATGTAGAATGGGCATTTGGGCTTGATGGTGGTCTTCTAATTTCAAATTGTGTGTTTTCTCTTCCTCCCCTTAGTGAAAAACGTCCTCTACCTCTGTTGTTGTTTGATCTCCCTCTTGACTTGCCAAATGAGAGCTGAGTCTTGAATGCATTCTCAAATGATGATGACCTTGTTTGGTTCAATTGTTTCTCATGGACTAAAAGTGATCCCATTAATTCATCTACTAATAACTGAGAAAGATCTTTAGCCTCTTGAATGGCTATTACTACAACATCAAATTTAGTAGGTAGACTTCTAA
Organism: Chamaecyparis obtusa; assembly: GCA_027943335.1. Taxonomy (NCBI): domain Eukaryota; kingdom Viridiplantae; phylum Streptophyta; class Pinopsida; order Cupressales; family Cupressaceae; genus Chamaecyparis; species Chamaecyparis obtusa. The sequence continues at coordinate 2,186,498 of BSBK01003644.1, read as the reverse complement.
GTATTTTTTCAACAATCTTTTGATCTTCAATAGTGTCTCCATAGGTCCTTAACTGATTTACTATAGACATTGCATGAGTGAAAAAAACATCTATTAAATCTGAGTCTTTCATTTGTAAATTTTCAAAATCCCTTCTAAGTATCTGCAATTTTGCCATTATTACCTTGCCTGTGCTTTGGTATGCTGTTTGCAAACTGTCCCATGCTTGTTTTGATCTTGTGGCAGCTGCAACCTTTGGAAAGATTTATTCTTCCATTGCTTGTTGAATGAAAAATAGTGTCTTTGCATCCTTCTTCTTATTTTCCTTCAATAAATCTTTATCAGCTTGTGAAAGGGCCTGATATGCCTACTGGTCTGGTGGTTCAGGAAACCCATTTTCCACTAAATCCCAAACATCTTGAGAATGAAAGAGAGTCTTCATTTTGATGCTCTAATAATCATAGTTTTTTCCATTAAAAATTGGAATCTGAGGCTGAGAAATACTCCCACTGGTTCCTGCCATGGTTTACCAGTAATACTTTTTTTCTTTTTATAAACCCTTTTCTTTCTTTGCTCACCTCCTTAGATCTTCAACTATTCTATGATTTACTCTTTACCCAGAATAAAATTTTGCCAAGAAATAATACCTAGATCCTTTTTGTGCTTCAATCTCTAGCAAACCTTTTTTTTTCTTCAATAACCATGCTCTAATACCAATTTGATGGAGGAAGACATTCACATAAATGCTAGAGATAATAAAATAGAGTATTGACACTTAGAGATTTATAATAAAACTGTTTATATTAATGTCAAATTTTAGATTTACATAGAGAGCTGCCAGAATGCTCAGAACACCCCATATATTTCTTGCAGAGATAGAGAATTTTTTCTGAACACAAAAACTTAGAAGAACATTCCCATTTTACAAAATATTTAACTCTCAAAATTTCTGGAACAGCCTAGAGAATGTCCGATCAAATGAAAAGTCATAGAAGAAATATAAAATAAAAATTACATTAAATGCAGTGGTTGGCAGATGCAAGAAAAGAGGGTTGGTCGCATAATCGCATGAATAAAATAATAGTCATGCGATTATGCGATAAGCTCAAAAGAGGGGGCCCACGCTAAATAGAGTAGTTCGCATATATAAAACATTATTTATGAGACTATGCAAAAAGACCAAAAATTAAAGTGCTGGGCAAATATTGTGATCGCATGATCGCAAGAATAGGAAAGCTGCCTTGCAATCATGCGTCAAGGCATAAAGCAGGCCCAACAGTAGGTGGGAGTAGGTAAAAGGATAGGGAAGATTAGAGAAGGTTCTCGGCTGGCAACCATGTCCATGTTGACTCTGCATACTTCAACATTGCAGGATTTTTTAAATGTGTTATAGGATTTTGCATACGCATTACAAGATATATCAGGAAATACTTCTTAATTATTTTGGTTTCCAATTTTTATTTTTTTTTAATTTTAGGTTTATTATCATATTTGAATGAATGTCTTCTACTTGTAAACATGTATCATCAACCAAAACAAGCTCAAAAACAATTTTCTTTTACCCTTAACCTCTAAAGACAAATGTTCATGTTTGGCAACATTTACATGGATCTTTCATGATAACACAATGTATGTAATCTACCTAAGGTCAAATTTGGCATTTAACATGGGTCTAAAGGTAGGGATTTCTAGATTAATTAGGTTTTTATTTTGGTTTCCAAACAAAAATGTCAAATTTAATCATACAAGTAACATGCAATTGTGCATGCACAATTGAGGCCTATAGCCCTACTAGTCCAGGCATTTGATAATTTTTCCCTCTAAGATTTTCAACTTAACTAAGGTCTTTATTTATATTGGATGGGATAGGTTAGCTTCACCTTGTTCCTACTTTGGGTTTTCCCTCTCACTAGCATCGTTAAGGTATGTTCTTAGGAACCAAGCACACTAAAGCTCTAACATGTTCCTATAAAAGCAAGAAATTGAAAGAAGAGAAATTTGAGGAGTTTGATTCAATAAAAGGTGAAGAGAATATCCCTATTTCTTAAAATCACACACACATTTAACATTTTTCTTTCCCAATCCTTTTAATGTAAGGAGATTATAGTACATTTGGATTTTTGATTCACCAAATCGTGAAGAGCATATACCTAGTACTTTTGTCCACGAACAAGAAGGCTTTGTTCAGGTGTTTGGTTAATTCCTTAGCTTATTTTCTTCTCAAATTATGCATGTCTAAGAGTTTGATTCACCATAAAGGTGAAGAGAATATCCCTAATGCTGCACTTAAGATTCAAATTTACTTATAATTAGGCTAGATTTTGGATTGAGTGTCTCAATTTAAACAATTGCATTAAGGTTTTAGGGATACCTTATTCGAAGCTAGCAAAGGCTAGGCACATTTTGATATTTTATTAATTTTTTCTTTTATTAGTCACCTAGTGGTGATTGTTCTACCTCCCAAGACTCCTCCTTTCATATGCATTAGTTCAACACATATCAAAGCAAAGTGAGGAAAATCTACAAATTGAATTAACTTTGCAAATTCTTTTTCCAAAATGATCAATATATCAATTAAGGAGAGAAGATCCAATTCAGGGAAACATATTTAGATTTATAAGTGTATACATGTAAAATTGGTCAGGTGAAATCAAAATGAACAATCAAGGATTAAAAGAAGGAATTAATTGAAATTAAATTTAAAATGATTAATAACATAAAAAAGGAGAAAATAATTATATAATTGATTTTAATAAATTAATTGTATAGTTAAATCAAATTAAATTCAGCCCATTCAAGGGGACAAATGGCTGATAAAAATCAATTAAATAGTGTATTAATTCATATTTTTCTCACTAACCACATGAGGAGAAAATAAAAGTGAACCAATGGGAATGAAGGAATGAGCTCACATGGATCAAAGACAAATTGATTCTCCATCAAACATCTTGGAGATGCATCCTAACAATTTATTTTGTCTCTTTGTTCCAACCTTCGAGAACAAAATATTTACTTTATCCCAACATTTGAATCCATTAACCTGACTCAAGCTTAATCATGATTAACCTTACTCTTATACCCCTAAGCCTTGGGAAAATACATAAATAGAGGGAAAAATCAAGAGAAAAGGATCCACATTCTCATAGTTGCACATTGCATCTTCATTATAGGCATCTAGATTTGAATTCTTAACATATTTGAACAAATTTGAGCACAATTTAAGCTAGATTTGGGATAATTACATCATAGATCATTAATTCTCATTCTATAGATGTCTCTAGTGAATGATAATCTAGGAATATTTTGTTATCTTTTTTAGTTAGAGATCCATACGATGCTTATTGTTATTATTTCAATTCAATTACTTTAGATTTTTTGTATTTTCTAGATTTGACTTGATTTCATTGATAAAATAATCTTATGAAGGTATTTTACATATAAAGTTGGTCCCCATTGTGGGGCTAAGGCCTCAAGTTTTAGAAATTTGTTAAATGTTTTCATATTGAGGATTTTGTTCTATGAATTTTGATCTTTTATAGGTACAACAATGCATTTGACTTTCGATGGCAGATTTCCAACTGGCCCTGGTTGGTCGATTCTTCAACTTTTGACCTACCATCGAAATCGTTATGAAATGGGTGTCTAACCAGTGGAAGATCAAGGGTTATGTCCTACTTTCTACTATGCCAGGTGGGCTTTTTCTATTTAAGTTTACCACTCTTGAGGACCTGTCCTATGTTCTGTTAGGATTGTGGGTCTATGGAAAGAACTTCCTGGCCCTTGCAAATCAGAAACCCAGATTCAATCTAGTGATGGAACTAACAAGAATGACCCTGGTTTGGGTCTATCTCCTTGGTCTCCCACTAGAATATTGGGATGAGAAAGTTTTTTGATGGATAGGTGACTCCTTCGGCTCATTCACCACAATAGACCAGGTGACCCGTTCTAATCTAGGTTGGTTTTTGCTAGGTTCTATGTTAATGTTACTCTAAATAAAACCCTACCCACCTTTGTCATTTTGAAATCTAAACTGGGTAGATGGACCCAAGCACTGGTGTATGAGAATGATACCCTATTATGCCAAAACTATGATAGTAGAGGCCACTCTAATGACACTTGCATGACCTCCAAGTCAAGAACTAAAAAAGGGAACAAGGCCAAAGGAATGGATGAGGGTACACCCCCCATAGATGAAGTGGAAAAGGAGGAGACTAGGCCACCCTTGGTGGCTAACAAAATGGAAACCCTAGCAAAGGAAGATCTAGCTCTAGAGGAAGGTGAGATTGTCCCCCCATGGGAGAAGGATGTGGGGAGCCCTGTTCTCAGCTCTCCGAAACTCTTGCCTATAGAGGAACTAATTCTCCAGCCGATGGTGGAGCCGATAAAGAACCGCCTAACACCCCGCCCTAGAGAGGAGGATGATTAACCTTACTAAGGAAGAACAACCTACCATTGTGGTTTCTCTAGAGCTAAAATCCACAAAGCCAGATGCTAAACCCCCCCCAAAGCTTGTGAAGAACTCTTCTAGCTCCCTTGATGGTTTGGAGGAAGATGATGGGGAATGGAAAACGTAGAGAAAGAAAACCAAACCAAAGAAGGATAATGTGGGAATGGAAACACCCAAGGGAAGGCCTTTAGGTCATGGAAGGAGATCAAGAGGGACTACAAGGGATGTTGCAGTAGGTAAGCAGTAAACCTTGGAATCTAGCTTTAAAAGTAAGAAATGATTTTCCTTTCTTAGAATGTGAGGGGCTTGAACAACTCCTTTAAACAAAATGTTGTTAAACACTACATTTTTTATCATAAGCTTGATGTTCTACTCCTACAAGAAGTTAAGATGTCTGCTAGTAATTTCGCTATCCTTGTACCCAATCTTTGGTCCAGTGTTGTGTTCCTTTACTTTGAAGTTGTGGGTGCATTTGGTGGAATTGCTACACTCTGGAACCCCAATAGGATAACTGGTCAGCTAGTTGCTTCTTCCCTGAATTTCCTAGTTGTCACCTTCAAGAAGAATGGAACTGAATAGATCACTTTTAATATTTATACTCCTAATACCCAATCAGGTAGAGCTTCCCTATGGGTTGATCTTGGCCTTCAGCTAGATCAAGATAGTTCTAGGAGCTTCTTGCTGATTGGTGACTTTAACACCCCGCTTTATCCCTCAAAAAAGTGTGGTGGACTAATGGAGTTCTCTGATAGCATGGGGGAGCTAGCATATTTTATTTCTTCCACAGGTCTTCTTGACATCACTCTAAAAGGAAACCCCTTCACTTGGACCAACAATAGGAAGGGACCCCATCTCATCTAGGTGAGGTTGGACCGGGACCTTGCCACCTCTTTGTGGGACCTTTATCTGAAATCTACTTTGTCTTCCCTCCCTAGAAATATGTTTGATCATAACCCCCTCCTTCTCTCTTGGAATGACGCCCCTAAGGTTAGCCCAGCCCCCTTCAGATTTGAAATCATGTGGTGTCTCACCCATCCTTTAGAGATCAAGTGAAATCCTGGTGGGTGACTAACATCAAAGGTACTGTCATGTTCAAAATAGCCCAAAAGCTTGAAATTATCAGAAAAGAGGTTAAAGTTTGGACCAAGCATAACTTTAGTGACTTTCGTAAAGAGAAAGAGGAACTGTCTGAAACCTTAGAATCCCTCTAGGCCCAATTTGCTTCTGGAAGCTACCCACCCTAGATTCAGGTGGAGGAGGAGTTGACTAGACACAAGTGGTAGGAAAACCTAAAAAAATAAGAAATCTACTAGAAGTAGAGATCCAAAATCCAATGGCTTGCTGAAGGGGATAGGAACATGACCTTCTTCATAGATCTGCCAGTAACCGTAAAAGAAGAAATACTATCATTGCTATTAAGGATGAGGGAGGGAACAAAATCAAGGAGAAGGATAAAATGAATCAGGTTGTGGTTAACTACTTTAAGATGTTGTACTCTAATGAGGGTCCTATATGCCCAAATAGCATCCAAAATCAACTCTTGGACCACATCCAAAGTGCTATAACTCATAGGGATAATGACCAGCTCACGAAGCATGTTTCTAATGAGGAGGTCAAGAATGCAGTCTTCACTATGGGAGCTTACAAAGCCCCGGGATGAATGGATTTCCTCTGGCATTCTTTTAGGAATATTGGGATATTATGGAGATTGATGTTACCCATGCTACCAGAGACTTCTTTAGGATTGAACACCTCCTTAGATAGCATAATAAAACTTACATTGTGCTTGTCCCAAAACATGACAATCCTACCTCTATGTTGGATTTCAGGCCCATCAGCCTCTATAATACCTTCTACAAGATCCTTACCAAGATCCTGGTTGGAAAAATCAAGCCTATTCTGGATAAGATTATCAACACTACTCAAAAAGGTTTTGTTCTAGGAAGATAGATCCTTGATGCAGCCATAGCCACCCATGAAATCATCCACTCTATGGACAGGAGCAAGGTCCTAGGTATGGCCTTTAAACTAGATATCTCTAAATCTTATGACAAAGTTAATTGGTCATTCCTGCTTAAAATTCTAGCTAAAATGGGCTTTAATGAGAAGGTTATTCAAATTATACAAGAGTGTACCCAAACTCTTAGCTTTTATGTGCTTGTTAATGGCACTCTTGGTGGCTTCTTTAAACCTAAAAAGGGTCTCAAACAGGGAGACCCTCTCTCTCCCTAGCTCTTTATTATGGTGGCTAATGTTCTTAGTAAGAATCTGAGTATGCTTTCCTCTATGGGAAGAATAAAAGGTGTCAAACCTACTTCTACCCTTCATCAGGTTGTGTTAGAGTAGTTTGTGGATGACACCTTCCTTTTTGGGCATTCTTCAGTAATCGAGGCCAGACAGTGGAAACAAATCCTTGAAAATTATGCCTGGGCTTCTGGACAATATATTAACTATCAAAAGAGCTAGTTGTTCTTCTTCAATACCCCCATGGAGTTACAAAATAGGCTGCTTCAAATCCTAGATTTCCCATCAGCTTCACTCCCTTCTACCTACCTTGGCCTCCCCCTTACGGTTAAGGAGGTGTCCTAGGATTTCTAGAATTCCATCCTAGAGAGAACCCAGAGGAAACTTGCTGGTTGGAAGGGGAAGATTTTAAGCAATACTGGTAAACTTTAGCTCATTGCCTCCACTCTCAAATGGATACCTATTTACTTCCTATCACTCTTTAAGATTAGAAGCAACATAGCAGACAAACTTGAAAGAATTCAGAGAACCTTTCTATGGGTGGGGTCTGAAGAAAAGAAGAGGATGTCTCTTGTCAATTGGGACACTGTCTGCCTTCTGAAAAGACTAGGTGGTCTAGGACTAAGAAGAATTGGTTTGATGAATAAAGCCCTTACCACGAAAGTGGCATGGAAACTCATAGAAGGAAAAGTAGACCAGTGCAGAATAATGGAAGCTAGTACCTCCAAGGACATCCTTATGGGAGGATGTACCATGATAGTGACCTTCCAAGTGGATCCAAACTCTGGATGAACATCTATAAATGCAAGACCCTTCTGTCTAAAGGATTTTTTTGGCAAATTGGAAATGGGAGATCCATTAGATTCTGGAATGACCACTGGATCCTAAACCAACCTAACCTAGGTTGCAGATTTAAACCTCTTATGTACTACCTTAGACCTGTCCTTGGTAACAAAGCCTCCAACTACATCACTAGTAGGGATTGGAAGGATATACCTAATCAGATAAGGGATAGACTAGACCTTCAATAATTGGCCAAGGAACTCATGGAAACCCTGACTAATATCAAAATATTAGGGCTTGATGACTCCATTATTTGGGCCCCCACCTAGGCTAGTACCTTCTTAGTAAAATCTACTTACAATATGCTTTTGAAGGAGGAGAGTAACCTAGGGGACTAGAAGAAGGTGTGGATCCCTTAGCTCATGCTGAAAATCATTTTTTTCTGGTGGAATCTCATGCATGGTATGGTCCTAACCTAGGATAATCTTATAAAGAGGGGCTTCTCCATGGAAAATAGATGTGTCCTTTGTAAGGAGAAGGAAATGGTGAATCACCTATTCATCCACTGTGATTATGCTACTAGCATCTGGTAAGAGGTTATCGGCAAATTGGGTATCTTGTGGGCCCTAGGCAGAGCTGTGCATCAATTTAATAATTGGAGATCTCCCTCCAATCACCCACTCCTCCAACTCCTTTGGCATATGCTAGCCCCTCACATCAGCTAGACCATTTGGAAGGAAAGGAACAACAAGATTTTTAGGGAGGCTAGTAACTAGTCTGAGACTTGCCTCTATATTGGAACTAAGTTCCTGTGTGAAAATGCCAGGGCGGCTAAGTGGAAGCTTCCCTCCTTTCCTCCTACTGTCTGGGAGGTTAGAATTGCTAACAGTTGGAATCTCCTAGCTAGAGTTTCTAGGTTTGATGATGCTAAATAGATAGCTAGAAAAGCTACTAGATGGGCCACCCCTCTCAGAGAATGGACCAAATTAAACTTTGATGGGGCTGAAAATAATCTTGGCTAGGGTGGGGGTGGTGTTCTAAGAGATCATAAAGGCACTTGCCTATCGGCTTATGCTGGGCCGTTCAATAACTACACTATCACCCAAGTAGAGGGAATGACCCTTCTTTGGGGGATTAAATTTGCAACCCAAATGAGCATCAGGTTGCTGGAAATTGAGGGGGATTCCAAAGTTGTAGTTGTGGCTATCAAAAATGGAGCTAATGTGGGGTGGCAGGTTAGATCTATTATGGTGGAGATCTATGAGCTTCTCAACAACTTCTACTACATGACTATTGGACACACGTACAAAGAGGGGAATTCAGTTGCTAACTTGATGGCAGCCATAGGCCTAAATCAAATCAAACTTAATAGTTGGAGGGTGGTCAGTGATTTCCCTAGTGTGACTCAGCATCTCATTAGAGGAGAAATGAATATTACAATTTAAAATGAGCTAAGCTATCATATTCATTATGAGTCCTTCTTGGATCATGTGTTGGTGTGCTCTAGCAATTTTTGTGATTATGAAAAGGAGAACCCAAAACCCCATAAAGAATCATCATTACTTTTCAAATGTGTGGAGAGAGAGCTATCTAAATCAAAGGGCTTACTTGGCTAATAAGGATAGCAAGTGTGTCCCTAGCATTATTGCTATTAATGGAACCTGGAGATCCATTAGATATGGTTGTATGGAGCCCATCTCCCAATATTTCACCCAAGGCCAGCATTTTAAGTATAATATTTCCTTAAAACGGCCACAAAAAAAAGTAGTTTTTTATGATCTGCCAAGAAGCTTGGCTCTTAGGTTTTTAGGATATTCTGGCATAGGAGGGGCATAGCTTTAAAATGGGAGGAAACACTCTTCACATCAAACCTGAAAAGATCGACAAGGCTTTCACCTCTGATACCTTGGTGACCCACTACTGCAAAGAAAGCATCATATGGGGTTTTATGGAGTGAATGAAAGGTGGGCATGATGAGAGAATTTCCAAACAATTTGTCTCATCCTACAACAATAGGAGTGTCTTGGTTGGTGGCATCCACTTCCAGATTAATGGACAAGTTATTGCAAAGGCAATGGGCCTCTCTATGGAGGGGAGGAAATACAAAAAGACCAGTGGGACTCGTGATCCTACTAGCCTCAACCATTTTTTCAAGGAAGGTGAGAATCTAGTGAAGAAGCAAGGGGGTTTTAACAGGGAAGAGCTGTCAGACTTCTAGCTAAAGATTTGTCTCATTATGATGAAGTATTTTATGTTGGAAGGTAAGTTCATTGTGTTCTACTACTACCACTTACTGTTCCTAAATCATATTAGAAATAAGGATTTAATTTCCATACCCTTCTATTTCCATAGAAAGTAATATCTTGGATATTAAGGAAAACCCTAATAAATCAATCCCTATCCTCCATAAGGGCCTCCTTCTCTACATTTACCACTTCCAAAAAGCTATCTACCTGATGCCCCAACCCCCATTGATTATCCAAGAGATGACCTAGGAGGAGTCCCCAACCAAAAGTAAAAATCCCACTCATTCCACCTCCCAATCCATCTAGGTTATCCAGGAGTCTGAGATGGGTGCTAAAGAGGGTAGAACCTACAAAAAATGTGTTAAAAACCCTTTCAATAGGAAGGAGGGTCAGAAGGAGTCTCATGTGTCTGAATCTATGGAGAACAAAGATCAGAAGGAGTCCTACAGTACTCTTGAGACTGAATGAAGGCCCAAAAAATGGAGAATGATGGAGAGCTAGGTTAATCTAGATGTGGACTTAAGTGGCTCAGGTCGTAGAAGGAGTAATAGAATTGCCAAGGAGCAGTGTAAAACTAGGATGATGGAAGCGACCTCTAGAGAGTAGTCCCTGTCTAAAAGAGACTCTCACACCATTGAGTCCAGGAAAGCTTCCTCAGAAGATTACATGAGTCCTATTAGGACCAGTAACACTCCCCCACCCAACCTCTAGCAAACCATGGAAATCCCCCGTAACCCTACCCCACCCCTGATTCCTTTTCATATAGACAATGAGATTGTAGACATCAAAAATAATATACAAGAACTAAAGCATCACTACATGATGACTAAAAAATTTTCCCTAAAGGTCATGCATGCTTTAGCTATGACCCTCTGTAATGTGCAGGGAAAGCTAGCGGGCAATAGTCTAGAAGTGGATGAGGATAACAAGGATCTTTTCCTATTCCTGTAGGAGGAGTGGGCTAGGACCTTGATGTCTAAGCGTCAAGGTGGAAAGAACTAACAACCGGTGTTCATGAGTTGGTTATTTTTGACTGGGCATGGCCCTCAGATCTATTATTTTGCATTTGGGGTTAAATTTATTTTATCTAGCTTTTGGTTCAGCCCTGCATGGCTTATGACTTTTATTTTAACTACTACTCTTCATTTTAAGTACTCTGGTTTAATCCTTTTGATTAGTAATGTGATTTATGTTTTTAATAGGGGCAAATTAGACTTGGTGATTCTATTGTTAAACTATTTTTATCTTCTTTGACAGGTGCCATTAATGTGCTTCTAGTCCCTTTGTTCCATGAGCCAACACCCTCTTGCTGCTTTTTCTATCAATAACAATGCATTTGACAGAAGTAGTGTGTGCATGATAAAGGTTGACACCTTAATACAATGGAATAGCACATGCATGATAAATTTTAACACATTTACTCTGAGTTATGATGCATCCAATATCACTTATGTCTTTTCTATATCGTTCTTTCAACACTTAACAACCACCTTTGTGATGCATTTAATACTCTATTGCAATGTGTGTTAAATTTCAATCATTTAAATAACACTTAATAGTAGTAAAATAATGCTTGTAATAGTTTCTATACAACGTAGTTAGAAAAATAGTAGTGCATATGCATATTTCTTTAGTGCATAGCTCTATTATGTTTCAAAGTTCTAATTTTATCAATTTAATAATTTTAATTCTCAAGTTCTCTAATGATAGGTCATAAAAAAGTTCAAAAACCAGAATTGAAAGTTCACAAGAAAGAAAGACAAGCAAAAAGGCAATTGAAGAAGGAAAATCAAATTCATTGAAAACAAATTTTGGACAATTCAAAACAAGAAGTGGAAGCATATGAAAGTTATTTGAAGGTAAACCAAGCTTATAAAGATAAATATCTATCCCTCTATTGGATTTTTACTCCTTAAAATAACAAGTTTTTGATAAATTTGGGAAAAATGAAAGTTAATTGTTTTGATTTTCTTCATGGCTTCCTTTCTTGTGTTGAACTAATTTTTGTGAAGGAGGATTCTTAGGAGCTGGAAATATAGCCAGTAGATGATTAAAATACAAAAAGAATGAAATATAAAATGCACCTATTTTTTTCTAACTTCAAAAGGGTATACATAAAACCTTATGTTTTTTTCTTAAATTGTGGTCATTCAATATGAAAATCAAGCTTAATTAGAAGAAAATTTGAATCCTAGTGAGGCATTGGGGATACACTCTTCACTTTTATAGCGAGTCAAAATCCTAGAAGTGATAAACTTGAGAGAAAAAATGAGGTAAAGAATGAACAAACACATAAAATAAGCCTCATTTTTAGTTAAGGAAAGCATTAGGCCTATGCTCTTCACTTTTATAGTGAATCAAAATGCCAAACATGCTCAAATTCCATTAGATTAAAAGGCTTGGAAAAGAACATTGTTAATTTTGTTTGGAAGTGAGAAGGTATTAGGGATATTCTCTTCACCTTTTGGTGAATAAAACTCCTAGACCTACTTGATCATTTCATTTGATTACTTTCATTGCACATGTTAGAGCTTTAGTGGGCCTTCCTTCTGAGAACATTCCTTAAAGTTTCTAATGAGAGGGATGACCCAAAGTTGGAACTAGGTGAAGTCAACCTATTCCACCCACTTTAAATAAAGACCTTAGTTAAAATTTTAAAATATTAGAGGGAAAAACTATCAAATGCCTATACTTGTAGGGTTATAGGCCTCAATCATGTGTGCATGACTACATGTTACTTGTATGATTCATTTGATATTTTTTATGGGAACCCAAACTAAAATTCTAAATTAATCTAGCAATCTCTACCATTGTAGACATGATAAACTCCAAATTAGACCTTAGGTAGATTGTGTGAAGTGGCTTATTGTGAAAAACCCATGTAAATGTTCTCAAACATGAACTTTAATTTTGTGTTTAGAGGTTAGGGGTGAAAGACAATTATTTTTGAGCTTCCTATGGATTATGATACATGTTAAAAGAAGGAAACATCCATTCAAACTTGATAACCAATTTGAAAATTTTCCTAATTCAAAATATTGTTCACCAACAGGGATTGAATTCAACTTGCCAAACTCTTGTTAATACTGATTTTCACTAGATGCCATCGCTTAAAGATATCTTTTTCAGAAGATGAAACATGTATTAGATAAGATATTCCCTATGAATATGAAAATTTCCAATCTCGATTTGATGAAGAAAAAGAAGACTTGAGAGAATTCCTAATCTATTTGGAGAAAGAATCAATCCCATAGTGGAAATTTTCTTTCATCATGACCATGACCGTGATTTAAATTATACAAATCAAGATGATAATCACTCTACAAATCAAATGAATGAAGAAGCAACCAAAGAAAGGGTTAATTATGCAGCCCAAGATCCTTTGTTCCTTAAAGTTATGGATTTTTTTCAGAAATGGATAAAGAAATCTATACTTTCTAAGCTTATCTTGATTAAGAGTTAAGATTCCTCATGACTATGACACATCAAACTTGAAGAAAGATGAAGAAGAAGAAAATGCACTTGGGGCTATGAATAAAAAAAATCAAATTCTTTAAGCCCAAAATGATAGCATGCAAAAAGGTAGCAGAACCTAAACCATTTTCAATTGATGCCATATACCCCTTTCCTTTAAATAAAAATTTGATCATGGTACCTTTCCCTCCAAATGTGATCTTTCCAAGAAATGATAAGTACATGGGAAAATTAGACCCAAAAGACCATTTGAGAAATTTTGTTCCCTAAGCATTGAATTCATGCATGATACAACATACCTAATTATATTATTCTAAAGAAGCCTTGGAGGGAAAGCTATGGAGTGGTTTTCCAAACCATCCTGGGGTATAAAAACATTCAAAGAATTAGCCTCCAATTTTTTAACTCATTACTCGTACAACATTTAACACTAGATCATCGTGTTGAATCTATGTGATACCAAACAAAGAGACGGTGAACCCTTTTTAAGTTTTATATAGAGATGGAGAACGATATTTTCCTAATACCCAAGAAGTATACCAGGGAAAGAAAAGATGAAATTTTTTATTTATAATTTAAATATGGAAATGAATTATCGATTATGACTTCAATATCCACCTACCTTTGAGAAGATTATTGAAAATGCGATCAAAATTGAAGAAGTGTTAGTAAGAAAAGGAGAATAAAACTCTTCAAAGAAAACAAAGGTTTCTCTAACACAAATAATAATTTCAATAACAAGAAGGGTGGTAATAAAAAATAATAAAAGCCTAGGTTTTGGCTAAAGAATACCAACAAAAACCTTGTGAATGATGGGGTTGTGGAGGCTAACAACCTTAAGGAGAATCCTTTTAATTTATCAAGTGGGTCTAATCAAACCAACAATGTCAATCAAACATCCAAGACCCTTTTTAATAATAATAATAATAACAATAACTCTTTCATTAATCTAGGAAATAAAAAACCAAGATCTTTCTTCAATATGAACCAAAGAAGGAAGTTCACACCCTTGGGTGAACCCCTAGAAAATACACTAACAACCCTCATTGATAAAAAAAAACACCACTTTACAAGGTTGAAGACCCTATGGACCACAAGTCAAACCATGATGGTGGAATGATGCCCATCATTGTGAATATCATAGAAACAAAGGGATAAGATGAATGAGTTTATGGAACTCAAACTTGTGGTTCAAGACTTGATAGATGATGGTACAATCAAAGTGGATGGTCCCCAAAATAATGAAGATCATATGGATTCCAAAACCCCTTTCTTGGTTCATGAGAAAGGTGAAACATCTAATTCAAATCAAACCACCAGAAGATGAAATGATAAAGTTAATTTTCCCATACTTGTGACAATAATATTAATTCTTTATCGGGGTATGAAAATATAATTAATGTTATAGAGGTGAAGGAGAAACAACAAGAAGAAACCTCTAATATTGTGACTCGAGGGAAAGAATCAAAGATAACATTGCAAGGGACTACCCCTAAAATCACTTTACCAAGTCAAGCATCATCATCTTCAAAATAATACAATTTTGTGGACCAAATACCAAGGAAACTAGTGCAAATATCGATCTTGGAGTTATTGAGACTTTCACCAATCCACAAAGAAATCTTGGAAATATCTCTTGTTAAAACTACCATTCCAAATAACCTGGATGTTGATAAATTTCAGAACATGGTTGGACATTTCATTGCACCACATTTTTTATCTTCTTTTGAGAAGGATTATATGTCTTTGAATCATCTACAAAATATTCCATTGTGTATAGAAGTATTGATACAAAAACATCATGTCAAAAGAGTCATTATTGCTTGAGGGATTGGCCTAAATATTTGTACCTTCAGTCTTGTGAAAGATTTAGAATATTCTGAAGAAGCTGTTGATCCTAAAAGAAAAATTATTATGAAAACTTATGATGATGAGGAAAGATCCTCAAAATGAATAGTGATTATTCCCATTTGAGTTGGTCCCATCCAAAAAGAAACAGTTTGCGAAGTGCTTGATCTAAAATTGATAAATAATATTTTGCTAGGGAGACCATGGATCCATGAAATAGAAGCAGTGCCTTTGACATATCATCAATGTCTAAAATTTACTTATATGGGTGAAGAAATCATGGTGAGTGGGGATTTGAACTCATTTTAATATTGTAATAATATTAAACCCTTGAATGAATCTTTGGTCCCCTACAATAGTGGAGGTACTACATCAAGCATGTCAACAAATATAATTCATGATCAAAGTTCAAATAATAGTTCTCTAGCAAGGGGAAAAGAAAAGATGGAAGAACACAGTATCCTTAGTAATTTGAATTAAGATAAAAATAAATTACCTACATCAACTAAAGGAAAAGAGAAATTTAGTTTGATGGATCCCATAGAAAAAGAAGGAAATAATACTAGTCCAAATATTTCACACCAAGAAAAGGAAAATTCAAAATCCTCTCAAATTGAAGCCAAAGAAACACATTATCAAATGATGGATACAATGATGAGAAATTTTTGAAAATAATGGAAAATCAAGAAAAAAGGTCTAGGAGAATATTTTTTATCAATGATGGACTTACCTCTTTCCCCTAGGTCTCATGAAAACCCATCTAGTTCTAATCCTCCTCAAAGGTACAATGAATATTTTGTATGAGATAGTACTTCTTCACCCATGGAAGAAGGGGATAATGAGATCCTAAAATAGTTTTATAAAGATGAATAAGCTTCAAGTTAAATCAAATTTTAAATGAAGAAAGGGTTTAAAATATTAGCATCCTAACACACTAATATGTAAAAGGATATAACATCATGGAAAAGATGGGTTACAAGGGAAAACGACCCTTGGGAAAGAATAATGAAGGTTTTTTTGGAGCCCATATAAATGACTTGGAGAGAGAGTAAAGAAAAATCAGGGCTAGGATACCTAGAGAAAGGATACACTAAAAAGAATAATCCACAGTTCTATAACCAAATTTAATAATTAAATTCCAAAAGTCATGAAGATTATAATGAAATGGAATGGGATTCTTTGTCTAAAGGATTCTTTTAGGATAAAGAGGTGAATGTGATTCATACCTATGCTCCTATATCTAGTTCAAGAGAGGGAGAAGGTTCTAATCAAGAGTCAATTTTAAACCAAGTTTCAAGTACAAATCAAAGGTTGAATTCTAATCAAGAACCCAACTAGAGGAAGGAATCAAGTGGATCTAAATGGATAGGGGAACCTTATGTACCTTCATGATTACCAAGGTCATGAGAATCTAATGTTAGGTTTAACCCACAAGACTTTTATTCTCAACAAACCAAATAGGACTTGAGTGAGGAGAATTTAAATCCAAGTTCTATAGAACACCTTGAGCAAGCACATATCATATATTTAAGTGATACAATGTACGAACCCTTAAAAAAAATCATGTCCTTAAATCCTAAAAAATTGAGCCTATCCAATGATACCTTATCCCTTATATATCCAAAACTAATTTATTGGGATTTTATAAAGCCAAATGACATGCCCACCTTTCCAAATGATAATTCCTTAGCCCAATACCTAAATTCACTTGAACCCTCTTCTACCAATAAAATCTATCAAGGAGAAATAAGATGGAAAAGTGTCCAATCTATTAGTGCTAAAAGAAAAGAAAAGAATATTTAGAAAACATCGAAGGGTCTAGTGGTGAAAACCATAATGTGGCAGTACTAGACCAAGAAAAAGTAAAAATAAAAAATGGTTTTGAAGGTGAAAACCCAATTATGGCACCTAAAGAAGAGAGATTGGACACTTTACCCAAGAATTATGAGGAGAGATCATTTATTTTGATTGAACCTAGAGAAAAAGTCAACATTTGTACAACATCAGAGCCAAAGATCATACACCTTTCAACTTCATTATAAAAAGAAGAATGGGAAGAATTTGTTGAGTTTTTCAAAGAAATATAAGTCAATTTTAATTGGTCTTATGCTGACATTCTAGGGTTGGATCCAAATATCATTACAGATCATTTGTGTTGGATTACAGAGAGGGGGGGGTGTGAATTATAATCCCTGATCACATATACCTTTAAAACTTTTCACTGATTAACTTGGTAGTAGATCAATAACAACACAGTTCACTATTTACTGACAATAGTAAATAAACTATAGTAATCAGTAAAATATTCACACAAATCATTCACAACATGTAACACCAATATTTAATGTGGAAACCCAGCTTTGGGAAAAACTACTATGGGAATCGTCACCCACTCAAAAAAATACTCTTTTGAAGTACATCCAATTAAGAGCCAATCTAGTTAAAGATTACAAAATATACTGTTAGGTGTGACCCGGTTTAGGGATTTACCTCAAATCTCTTAGGATCTTCACCATGTTAGGAATGGCCTTGTTAGAGGTATTTAAACACTCTTTAGAATGTCACATTTCTCAAGGGCTTTACAATAAGACTATTAAGTCCACTATGTTAAGAGATTTTTCTATTACAAATGCTAATAAGAAACAATAATAAAATTGACCTATAGATTTGCAACTAGATTTTCATATCAGATCTTTTGTTTTCTCTTCAATCTTCACTTTAGTTCTTCATTATCCACTAACATCAACACTTCATCAAATCACTATTTTCTTGCTCAAGATCTCTTTGTTCCTTCTCCTTTACAATAGTTGGTAACCCTTCAACTATTTATTTTGCTATCCATTTTTACATACAAGATCATCCTTTATATACATAATTTTTTCCTCTTAATCTCATCTATTACATTTTCCTTTAATCAATCTTAACCATTCATTTCATTATACCTTGAAATTAGATCTTGGTAACACGTTTCCTTTTCACCTAGGAACTTGAAATTTTCTAGAAACTTGTTCCATCACTTTATGTCACTAAGATCTTTCCATAGATCTTCATCTTGAATTTTAATAATAGTATATCTCTTGTAACTAGCTCTCCTCCTCATCATCATCATCTAGCTCAGTATAGTTGGTCATTAAATCTTGATTCAATCCATATTTAATATCTTTTCCTTGCTTGGTGTTCTTCACTTATAATTTTACTTAACATCTCGGTGCCTAAACCTTCCTTTGTTTTTCGGTGTCTTGAGTTCCTTTTTCTTTACCGAGTGACCTATATTTTTTTTTAACCTTATCGAGTAACTTTTTTTGCTCGGTAGCCAAAAAAACTTACCTTTCTGAGTTGTCAAATCTCCATTACCATGTTTTACTGACTTAACATAAACATATGTTAGGTACAAAATAGTTATATCAACATTATCTAATCATTGTCAATTTTTTATCAATTTCCGATTTAAGCTCAACAAATTCTCAACTTCCCCTTAACTCATTCATCTTATATCATTACCAAAAGATATGGAAACATAATATAAATAAGAAATTAATTATTTGACATCAATGATAAGATAATAACTGATTTAACATTTTTACTATCATCATGTATTCCTCTGATCTTGGCTAGTCTTCATCATCAGCTCCATAAGATAATTAATCATCAACATTATTATCAGTTATGGTAACTATCTCCTCCTCGGCTGGATGAAAACACTAACAAATTTAGTGTTCAATTGATGATGGTACACTTCACTATCATTCATATATTGTACTCCCTTTGAGTAGTAACTTCTCCTTTTTTGATCTTCCATTTGTAGGCTTTATCTTTCTATTAGTAACACTTTCCATCTGATTCTATTCACAACATTCTCTTATTCATCTCCTATACTCATTTATCATATGTTCATCTTGCTCTGTGATATACTATTCTCCCTCTTTTAGTAAACATCTCTTTCTTACATCAATTGACTTATACAACTCTAGTTTTTATCAACTCACTATTCCCCCTCTTTGACAACAATGCCAAAGAAACATAAACTTCTTAGATTATACCTCATATGTATAGATTTTTCATTATAGTCACAAAATTTCTTTTTTCACAACTCCATGCTTCACCTAAAGAGAGAAATACTTAGCATCAAATCACAAGATAGATATTCTATTGAGTCCTTGAACTATTGCAACATGAATCTTTTCTTAATGTACATTGGATAGGGGAAGAACTCCTAGCTTACCTCGGGGAGACTCAAAAGCATCCTTCAATAATGGTTTAGTAAATATATTAGCTTTTTGTTCTTTTGAATTCACATACTCCAATGTCACATGCTTATCTTGTACTTGCTCTCTCAAGTAGTGATACTTAATAGATATATGATTTGTCTTGGAATGTATCACATGGATCTTAGATATGTTAATAGCACTGGTATTATCATAATAAACTATAATAGGATCAGTAATCTCTTCATGCATACCTTCTAGTTTTTGTTTAATCCATGCAATATATCAGTGATGTATTTTGCTACAAGTTTTTATAAACTTGAAAGACTATTCCAAATACTCCACTAAATTTTTTGAGTCCTACTCACGAAGTATTTCCTACCTAGCATGTTTGGTGCAGGAGCATGTGGGTAGAAAAGACATCAATACTACTTAAAACATATTTCTTATTGATTTTAGGTTTTTTTATTATTAAATTTTAGTTTTGTGGTTTGGTATCTCTCTGTTGAGTGTTGTGATAATCAAGTTGAAACCTTATCACTAATCACTGGTGTTCAACCTTTGAAGTGATCTTATAGAATTACTATGAACATATGAACATCCATTGAACTATAAAGGATATGGGCTCTTGTAAGATGTTATAATTGGCACTACAATTATTTTGAGATTTCTTCTAGGTAGATTATGTTATAATACTTAAAAATTCCTCCACGCGATGTCATCAAAAAATAGAATGATTATAGATTATGTGCAAAATAGAGTACTGAATAGAAACTTTTGAGCTAAGAAATCATAGATGTAACACTAAATTCCAACCTTTGTCAACATCCAAGAATTCCTAAGGTGCTATTTTTATTAGGGAATAGAAAAGAAAGATTCGAACATCACAAAAAAGAAAAAAAATGGGATTGATGATCAAAGAGAGTGGAGGACCATGGTGAGATGGGGATGGTGTTTTACATTTGGTGAGAAAAATAAGAGGAGATGAAGTGAAGATGAAAGGTCATGAAAATAGAGAAAAAAATGAAATTGATTTCCTTTAGATTTGGCACCAAGATGGATAGTACATTTGGGGAGCCACAAAAGTTTTGATATTGAACCAATAGAGATTAGGGTAGCTGGAGAAAGGTTTGATAGTAAAATCACAATAAGTTGTCACACTTTTATATAGTAAAAGGCTAACAACACCAAAATTGTTCAACTTCAATGACATAAAAGTGGCATTTTTGTTTGGAATTTGGAAATGACGTAAATTGATGAAATGTATAAAAATGGATGAATTTTATGATTATTAATTTTTTATAAATTTTTTTCATATGAATTGGTATTTTTTTATTTTTTAAATTCAATTTTGTAGTTGCCAAAAAATGCTGAAAATTAGGGGATCAAGCTCCCACCAAAAAACTATATGTAAATAATTTTTTTTTCCTTTGATTTAAAAATATGTTATAAATGACATATATAGGCAATGCTTGAAAAAATAAAAAAATGGCTTATGGGCTATATTTTCTCTTTTATGCCAATTCAAACTCTAACTGGCTTGAAATCGATAGTTTTCATCCCCAACATATTTTTCATAACAAATCTGTCCCAATTAAAAAGAAAATTATACATTCTTCTCAAAGAGGACTCTCTCCTCTAGTGAACCATATGTTTTTCAAAATTTTTTGATATCATTTACTATTTTTTTCTTTCTCTAAATCAACATCTTCTTGATTGTTAAAATACCTACGTGCAATATTTTTAATTACAGTAAAGTATGTCGAATTAAAACACTATAAAATCTATATGAGCATATTCTTGATTCTGAGCTCTACAAACCGGTATTTTTATATTTTAAAAAAATATCATTAAAAAGAGTATGAGTTTTTGAAACATCACTTTTCTAAAATAATTTAATTTCTTCAATAATTGGACCCAAATTGGTATAAAAAATGCATTTAATAGACATTTCCAATTGGAAACATTGAAAAACTTATCTAACTTCGCTAGAATGAATCTAGTTTCACTATATGTTTGATGAAAATTAATTTTTTGTTAGAAATACTCAAACTGAGTTGTGCTAATAAGTTAGCCTGAAATGTGACAACTTATTGTGCTTTTACCCTTGAATATTATACCAAAAGGAATTGAGTATTATGCGTTGGAAAAATTGGAGGAAAAATGACTCGCTAAAAGTGTGAAACTTGTAAGTTATTAAGAAATGACCATTCATATGAGTTGGGTGATCAAAGATATCATCTTAAGAAACAGAATCAATGAAAATACAAAAAAAATTGATATAAGAGAAGAGAGATGTGGGCTAACATAAGAGAAAGCATGGTCCAAGAAAAAGTGGTCCAAGGGGTTACATAGAGGAGGGGCTAGAGAGCAAAGGAGGTGTTGGTTCCCCTTCTCTTTCTACTTGCAGGTTTACACTATGATTGACAACTTCATGTCACTGACTCTATCACCACTCCAAAGTCTGCAAGGAAAAGGGCCAATTAACAATGATCAAAGAGATCCTCCTACACTTTGAGCAAAAATTCTCAGGCGGGTGTACCCTTGATTCACTTCTTTAAAGGAATTACTAAATATTATACATTTATACCCCTTACTAACTAATTTAAAGATTTATCATTTATATGTGTGCGATTGATGATGATGGACTGCTTCTAGAGAATGGACCAGTGCCTCAATCCAGGGCATAGAGTCACTTAATAACATTTATCAACTGAAAACCCTAACTCAAACACACTTGAACTCAGAATAAGGGCTTTCCCTATTATCCCTCTCACTCCCAAACCTGATCATAAAATTCCTGTCCAACCATGAACTCACTGAAACTACCTTAAAGACTTTAATCCTAACTTTGTTAGGAACTCAAAGATAATTTCACAATACTCTTTGTTTATCATATGCTAACTCACTTTGTGACATTAACATATATGAGCCCAAGATCAAAACAAGAAGACAAAAACATAAATCTGAGATTGGAATTCAAATGTATTCTCATTAAGATTTGCAGAATCAATACATTATCAATACAACAAAATGCTAGGAAACAAACCCTAAATCTAGGCCTTGCTTGTTCAGTCTTTTATATTGACTATCAACATAACACCATCAACAACCTTTGGGACCAAAAGACTTGGAACCCCTACAAAATCAAAACTACCACACTATATACCATCAGTCATCTTGGAATCCCCAAAAAGTCAAGATGCAACAAGCTTCAAATGACTAAGGGAAGGCTTAGGGTTTTCACCCACCAAACCAACCAAAATTAATCAAAATTTATTACAATGGAGGGAAAAATAGGTGATCAAAAGAGATCAGATCCAAGAATGATCTACATTTATAAGAAATCTCAGAGTACTGTATCAGAGATCATGAATCTACCATGCTAAACAATCTGATCATTCACTTGTAACATGCCTCGAGCAACTGGTTACCTACATTTTCAATGTACAAACCCTCTATAGTTAATCATCAAACCCTCTGGACCACACCATGATAGTTGACAAGATCAAAGCTACCTGAGCTAGCCTCTTAAACATTTAATACCAGTCCCTTCTGGTTGAAAAACCATTTAAATATTTGAACCTGGGGTGGCAACTATTAAAAGATTCAACTTTAAAACATGACCATCAATCTCATGTGTTTTAGGGCATATCGGGTGGTTCACGTCATTCTTTACAACAGTCATAAGGCCTTTGAAAAGTCTCAGGCCATGTCAATAGTCCTTCAGCCAATGAAAAATGAGCAAGTCAGCACCACATAACACATCAGACCCACCTGCTTAAGCTCTTAAATGGGACGGTCGGTGCATGATCTCATAGCTTGGAAAGAGTCCATGAGATCATACACCAGCCGTAGATCTGGAATCTATCATTCCTCTTGAATATTTTGGGCCTATTGACACATCATTGTCACCTTCCTACTCAGCCAATCAAAACAAATGAAAACTCAAACACCTGGAAAATAGTCCCACTAAGAAATGTTGCTTCATATCCACATTGACCAATGAGAAAATGCCACCTACGCACACCTGGAAATGGACCCACTACCCATCAGCATCTAATCAGATGGTGGGTGCATGATTGCAAGGGAGAAGAATATTCCTTGCAAATATATGCTGACCATCGATTAAAAGTCTCTGACCTCAGGCCCCACTGACACGCTCCAAGTCGACAACATGTTGACCAATCAGAGAAGACCACACTGGCATGACCTGGCACTTAGGGCCCACAATTATCTTTCTTTATTCATCTATAGTAAGCACTAACCCCTGAGTATTTAGTGAATATGTGACTAAGGGCATTCTCCAAGTTGCAGAACACTTGTCTTAACCATAGTCTAACTCAGAGAATATGTGAAGAAAGGCTTTTGTTGAACCGCTAAAACATTTCTTAAGCCCGAGTTACCATTTAGAGAATGCGTGACTGAAGAGCTTCCCTAAGTCACTAGACATTAAGATGTAACCGCCAAGTATTAAAAGATCACGTGAACACACAGTCGCCCAATCGCTGAATAAAATTGCTAACCACCAGAGGACTTAGAGAATAAGTGACTGATTGGGAAAGAAAAGTGTACATGTGTTTAAAAGATCTTAAGTGGCCCAAAAGGTAATGAGGAAATAGAACTTAGCCAGGGTAAACTAGGGTTTTTCCTTGTAACGGCTAGAAATATGAAATAGGACCTAGGGTTTAAGCCCAAAACATAGGTAAATATTGTAGAGACCAAGGAAAAGGTGATACAGTCATGAAATTTTTATAGGTGCTAATAGTGGCTCTGTCTGGGGATGATGGGTAACTTGTGCCCATCCAAGAATGAAGAATTTCTTGTTAAAGCAGACCACCTACTGGACAAAATCTGAATGATAGAGAGCAACAACAGAAAACCCTACAAACTAAGGAAAAACTAGAAATAGAGAAACACACCAGTATATACAACATGTACAACTTATACAGACCTAACTACTATTCATGGAAAGAAAATACCTTCAACTGAAGTAATTTTTCAAGAACTATCCATGAACTGACAATTCTTGAATGTCACCATTTAATTCCTTTACAATGTATGAATCATGGCCCCATTTTTCATGGATTAGATATGGCCCTAACCAGATTGGATCAAATTTTCCATGTTTTTCTTTATTCTCCAGTCTGGCATTCCAAATTAATACCAAGTCACTTGGTTTAAAATTCCTTTCAACAACTTTCTTGTCCTACAAACTCTTAACTTGTAACTACAACCTAGCATTCTTTGAAGCTACTTCTCTTCTAGTTTCATCTAGTTTGATGAGATCTTCAATCCTCAATTGCATTTCATCATCTATATCATCATCATATAATTGAACAAACTTACACATTTCCAATAAATTATTTTGAGGCATTCTTGCATGTATCCCATACACTAAATCAAATGGTGCACAACCAATTGCTTTCTTTACAGTTACCCTGTCAGCCCACATAGCTAATGGTAAATTTGAATTCCATGCTCTTTTATTCTTATCAAGAATCCTCTTGAGGATTTTCATCAGGCTCTTGTTATATGATTCTGCCTATCCATTTCCCTATGGATGATAAGGTGAGGAGTATGACATCTGGATTCCTAGGCCCTTGCAGAATTCTTTGTACTCAACATACCTAAAGCACATTGCATTATCATTGACTATCCTTTTAGGGCAACCAAACCTTATAAAAATATTATTCAATAAAAAATTAGTGACCACCTTACTAGTTGCATTTCTTGTAGGAATAGCCTCTACCCATTTTTTGAAATAATCAGTAGCAACTAGTATCCAAGAATGTCCTCCACTAGACTTGTTTGGTATTTCCCCTATGAAATATATTCCCCATTGCTGGAAGGGAGCCTGCACTTCAACTGGCCTTAAAGGAACATTGCCTGAGAATTTAAGCTTACTAGAGAATCTTTGAGAAGCATCACATCTCCTTACCAACTTTTCTGCATCCTTGAAGATTGTGGGCCACTAGAATCCTACTTTCAAGATTTTATGATCAGTAGTTTTACCCATGTAATTCCCTCCACAAACTCCCTCATGCATTTCTTTTAATAACTTGTCAGCCTGATTTTCATCAAGACACTTCAAAAGTATGCAATCTAAATTTTTCCTGTACAACTTACATTTTACAATCACATACTTGATGGCCTATAACTTCAGTGTCCTCTTCTTATTATCATCCATTTCTATTGGACACTTCATATTTCTCAAGTAATAGATAATATCTTGATACCAGATACAATCATCCATATCACAAGTATAATCAACCTCAGTCTGGTTTATCTGATTTGCATCAAGATTGGATTGAGCCACAAATTTTTCCAATCCTTTTCCTCTAATCAATTTGGTAATCTGGATGTCAATATTGAATTCTATTTATCCATCTACATCTTCTCTCAGACACCTCTTGTTGTAAAAAAATATCCTTAATTGCTGCACCTGGCACAAAAGCAATCACAATTGCTCTGATCAGATAACTCCTAAAAGCCTTGATAGCCTTCACCAGTGTGTATGCTTATTTTTCATTGATATCATACTTCAGTTTGGTAGCCTACAAAGATTTACTAAAAAATGCAATAGGCTACTCATAACCTTCATTATTCTTCTGCAACAAACTGCAACTAT
This sequence comes from Chamaecyparis obtusa, assembly GCA_027943335.1. Classification (NCBI taxonomy): domain Eukaryota; kingdom Viridiplantae; phylum Streptophyta; class Pinopsida; order Cupressales; family Cupressaceae; genus Chamaecyparis; species Chamaecyparis obtusa. Next base: position 2,160,641 of record BSBK01003644.1, on the reverse strand, counting down.
AGTATGAAAAGATGCAAAAGAAAAGATATGCATTGGGATATTATAATTAGGTGCTTTGAGCATAGGTGCATCTTTTATAGCCTTCTTGATATTCTTAAAAGCTTCATCAGGCTCACCCTCCCATTTGATAACAGATCCCTTCTTTAACATCTTAGATATAGGCCTGGTGACCTCAACAAAGTTTGTTACAAATCTTCTCAAGAAGTTTACCTGACCAAAGAAAGACTAAATTCCTTTGATATTCTTTGGTCTTTGAATCTTATCAATGGTTTCCACTCTCTTAGGATCAATTCTGACTCCTTGCTTTCCAACCAAGTGACCAAGCAACTTACCCTCAGTGACACCAAATGCACATTTCCTTGGATTTAATGAAATGCCATATTCCAAAGCCCTCACAAATATTTTTTCTAAGTGAGTACAATGATCTTCTTCCCTCTTGGAATAGGTAGTTAAATCATCCTAATAGACAACAAGGAAATCATTTATGAAATTTGAAAAGGCAACATCCATTTCCCTCTAAAAAGTTGCACCAACATTTGTGAGACCAAAAGGAATTCTCATATAAACATATGTCCCCCAAGGTGTAGTAAAAGTTGTCTTGAATTGTTCTGATTCTATGAAAATTACCTAATTATAATTGAAGAATCCATCCATCATAGACATTAATTCAGATCTGGTCACTCTCTGCAACATAGCTTCCATATTAGGCAGACAATAGTTATCCTTTAATGAGCTGATGTTCAAATTTTTGAAATCCACACAAAGTTTGATGTCACCATTTTTCTTCCTAGCAGGAACCAAATTTGAGACCCAAGAAGAATGCCTTATAGGCTTGATAATTCTAGCATCTCTTAGATTCATTAATTCTTCTTGCATTTTAGGTGCCAAAGTAGGATTTATAGGCCTTTTTTTTTTCCTGAAAGGTTTAGCATCTTTTTTCAAAGGAATGATATGCTGAAACAAGTCTTCTATATAAACCTTTAGGTCATCATATGACCATGCAAAAACATGCCTGAATTTTCTTAGTAATTCAATTAGTGACTTTCTCACCTTATGAGACATATCCTTACCAATGTATACCTTCTTAGGTGCTTCTTGTGTTCCAAGATTTATCTCTTCCAAATCCACATGGTCTTCCTTTTTAATATCCTTTTGAACTCTATCCTAGTTATCAAACACTATTTCTAGAACAACAAGCCCCTTAGGAACCTTGCCAATTTTGAGTAAAATGACTTCATTACCAAGGACAACTTCTCTTCCTTCTATAGTCTCAATCAGGGCTGAACAATCTAATTCCTGACCATGATACTGATCTTCACAATTCATAAATCTTAGAATTTCATTATCATCTTCAAAAACTTGCAAATTCTCAACATTGTTTGGTATAGCAGGCCTAATCTGAATTTCAACTTTAGAAAGATCAAAAAAAGTAATATCACTGGGATTGATTTCTATATTGGCTAACAAATCAGCCATCTTATTATTACTCCTATCCTTCCACTCAATATCAAAGGCATCAAAACACTCAATCAAATCCCATACAACATTTATGTACTATTTTAACCTCTTATTCTTTGAAGCATACATTGATCTAACTTGAGACACTACTAATTATGAATCACCTACAACCCTTATGCATTTAATTCCATGCTTTTGTGCCAATCTTAGCCCTAACAATTGTGCTTCATATTATGCTATATTATTGGTACAAAAGAAATTCAATGTGAAAGAGAACTTGTAGGTATTACCATCAGGGGAAATGAGTAGAATACTTGCCCCTGCTCCATCTTTGCAACTAGCACCATCAAAGTACATCACCCAAAAATCACCCTTTGCAGATTTAGAAGCTACTTCCTCATCAATGCAACATAAGGTAGACTCTCCTTCAAGTATATTGACCTTAGCTCTAAAAGCATTGATATCAGTATCTACAAAACAAGTCACTTCATTGTCAATATTCCTCTCAATCATGTGGCACACTCTTGGCTCTCGCTCAATCTTGATAAATTGGTCGTCAATCTTGAAAGTGGCATAGGAAAAATCACACTGTAAACTTCCACCCATAGCAGCACTCCACTTCGTGGACAATAACATACCATAATGAGGGGGGATATCCACCACCAAGACACTCATTGTCAAATTTTTCTCTGGATATGCTACCAACCTATAGGGCATTGCATTTATAGTGCCAACGATAGGTATTTCTCTCTAATCCATTACACAACACCTACCTTGAGTAGTGTCAACTTTGAGGCCTAATTTTTCCATTATCTTAAAAGGCATGACAATATTGGAGGCACCTGAATCAATCATACAATTTATTAATTTCATTCCATTCACAAGTATACTCAAGAAGAATGGATCTATGTTTTCCAAACTAGCATTGATAGAGCTATCCAAGTATATAGGTGGTATTTGAGATACCATTCCCTGAACTTCCACTTCTTTCAAAACCTTCGCTTGGGGTTCATTGCATGCAACATCATTGTTATGAACATTATCTACCCATGCAATAGCCCTATCTTTATGTTTAGGAATCTTCAATAATTATGACAAAGGAACCTTAATATTTATCTAAGACAATATAGCTAACATATCAACAGGAGTAGAGGGAGGAATCTCAATCTACATTGCTTTAGTGTCCTTTTGTTTATCTGATATACTAGTTGTAGCTATGACTTTAATCTTTTCATCTTTAGCCATTGTGTTAACTGGCTTCTCCATTTCATTAGAAATTTTTTCAACTCCAACTCCCCTAGGTTCCCATTTCTTACCTTTTACATTCTTGAATCTTGTCATATAGTCATTTTTTAACTTGTTCTCACTAGGTTCTCTGAAGTTGGTGTTCTTTATAAACTTCCTGTAGCTTTCCCATTTGTATCCCTTGCCACCATGCCTCTAGTTTGCACTTGAGCTATCATTTTTGCAGTAATTCTATCGATTTCTTCCTTTGAAGGTCTTCTCAAATTTACTGTTCCTAGGGAGGAGTTCATGTTACATATCTTTTCATCAATGTCATCATTATTAGAAAAAACTTCCTGATGGAAAAGTGCCCTATTGTGTCTTTTCAAACACACATCTGTTTCTTCATCAATGTTAGAATCTTCTTCATATCCTAAATATGAAACTACCATATTGCACCCAATGTCATCATGAGCTTCTTCCTAATCTAACTCTTCGTTATTATCATCCTGATATGTTGACATGGATTGTGCAACCACACAATGCTCTGTAGAATGAGGGGACTGGCATGCAACACACCATGGTGTATCCTCTATAACATTTACAAAATATTTTTGCAAAGGATTAGGGACAACTTTATCATTATTTCCTCTTGTAGTAGGGACAATGGGCTTGCCATCCTTCCATTGGGTGTTATAGGGATAATTCTGTAATCTATTCTACCTCCTGAAGTTATTGTTGAATTGAGGTTTTTCATTGGTAGGACCATTATTAATTCTATTAGCAGGTGCTTTCAAGTCTTTTAATGCATTCAACACCTTATCCAATTTGTCTTCCTCTTGTTTCTTATTTCCAACATTTCTTTCATTATCCCGCTTATACTTTTTGTCTCCAAACAACTTTGGATCATCTCTCTTCCCACCCAATTTTCTTGATATCTTCATATTGTTTTCAATATTGATAGCAATCCTAAAAACATCTCTAAGAGTTCTTGGTTCCTTGTCCCTCAACAAGTATCCCATCTTTCCATCAAAAGCATTGAAGTATGTAGTTAAACAAACATTGTCATCTAACCTCATAACTTGAAATAACTTGTGCATACCCTTCTAAAATCTCATATTAAATTCAGTTGTAGACTCATTCTGATTTTTCCTTATAGTGTTGAACTCATTTAGCATAAAACTAGCATTTGGCCTGTCACCATATTATTCTTTGAAACATTTCTCAAAAGAATCCCAGGTATCAATACATCTGTCAGGGAGTCTCTTGAACCAATCTCTAACATCTTCCACCAAGGATTGAACAAATAATTTCATGACTACATCCTCATGCTCAACCTCATAATCATTTAGCATATCAACAAATAACCTAAGGTGTTCTTCACAACTAATGGGATTGTTTCCAGCAAACTTAGGTATCTTATCTCTTATATCAGTTGGAAAAGCATTTGGGTAGCCAGGTATTCCATCAAAACTGATTTGCCTATAGCCTTCTAATTGCATAGGTCTTCTTTGAAAACTTGAACCAATATTCCCACTAGGATTAACATTTTTATCTACATTCCCACCCATTTGTACATTTGACTATTGATTAGGGTCAACAACTGATTTAGTAGATGCAGTAGGAACTAGATTACTTGTAGTAGCATTACTAAGTGGAATAGTAGTAGTTATGGATGGCATACCTATTTTAGTAGTAGATGGGCCAAGAGCATTTTCTAATGAGGCCTTCAAGAACTAGATCTTTCTTCTTTTTTCTGCAATAGAAGCCTCAATTTCAGCCTTCTCTAATTATTTAGCTAAATCTTCATCTTCTTTTCTTTTCCTTTCTAACTCTGTATCCTTATTTGAAATGAGTGGTGGGATCTTTGGTACTATCACTGCCTTGCTTATTTGGATTCCCACCATCTTTTGCTTTCCTTTTTCATTAACAGTAGTAGCAGGTCTAGTAATCTCATGTCTATCTTTATCCTTAGGTGGAGAAGTGTAACTTTGAACTTGTCTAATCACAGGGCCCTCTTTATCAAATTCATGGTCCTATAGCAAATGTTCCTACTCACTCCTCAAAGCATCAAGATCACCAAAAACATCATGCTGCAAAGTCTTAGGAGTAGAAGCAAGCATCTTGTTTCTCTCCTTCAACTCATTAATCTTTCTAAGAAGGGAGTCTCTTTCTATTAGTGCATTCACTTTCTCAACCTCCCTTTCCTTTTATAGTCTCTTATGTATGGCATCCTATTCTGCCAACTATAACCTTAGTGCACTCAAATCATTTGGGTCTATCATAATATCTTCAAAGCTTGATGATACATCCATATCAGGGATATTTTGATATGGGAAATGGGTCTGCCTTCTGAACATGTCTTCATCAAGATCAAGATTTGGCCCAAAACTTCTTTCCTTTACTGCTACATCATATTCTGTAGGTAGTGAAGACCTATCCTAGTAAATTGCTTCTGGGGTATCATAAAATTTGTCTTCAGAGCGGCCACTATCAAATTTTGAACATTTGTATTGTGATCCTTCTTCACTTGAAGATACATGTGGTGCTCTATTTCTAACATTACTATATTCCCTTATAGGGACCCTTGTAGATTCTTCATTTCTCTTGATCCAACTTTTCTTCTCTGATCTAGGTAACTGTTCCAAAGTAACCTCTGGATGCTTTTTAACAAAAGACCTACTATTCCTCCTTTTGTCCATGATTTCAATTTTTAAACACTGGTTCAAACCTTTGAGTCACCACCCACCAATTATGGGAGATTTTTTTCAACTTTCTAAGAAAACAACTGAATATAGCAGGAGAAACACAAGAGTCCTGTACCAATTTTTATTCTTAGACTCTCCCCAGCAGAGTCACCATTCTGTTGGTTCCCCTTCTCTTTCTACTTGTAGGTTTACACTATGATTGACAACTTCATGTCACTGAATCTATCACCACTCCAAAGTCTACAAGGAAAAGGACCAATTAACAATGATCAAAGAGATCCTCCTACACTTTGAGAAAAAATGCTCAGGCAGGTGTACCCTTGATCACTTCTTTAAAGGAATCACTAAATATTATACATTTATACCACTTACTAATTGATTTAAAGATTTATCATTTATATGTGTGTGATTGATGATGATGGACTGCTTCCAGAGAATGGATGAGTGCCTCAATCCAGGGCATATAGTCACTTAATAACATTTATCAATTGAAAACCCTAACTCAAACATACTTCAACTCAGAATAAGGCCTTTTCCTATTATCCCTCTCACTCCCAAACCTGATCATTAAATTCCTATCCAACCATGAACTCACTGAAACTACCTTAAAGACTTTAATCCTAACTTTGTTAGGAACTCAAAGATAATTTCACAATACTCTTTGTTTACCATATGCTAACTCACTTTTTGACATTAACATATATGAGTCCAAGATCAAAAAAAGAAGACAAACATAAATATGAGATTAGAATTCAAATGTATTCTCATTAAGATTTGCAGAATCAATACATTATCAAGACAACAAAATGCTAGGAAACAAACCCTAAATCTAAGCCTTCCTTGTTCAGTCTTTTATATTGACTATCAACATAACACCATCAACAACCTTTGGGACCAAAAGACTTGGAACCCCTACAAAATCAAAACTACCACACTATATACCATCAGTCATCTTGGAATCCCCAAAAAGCTAGGATGCAACAAGCTTTAGATGACTGAGGCAAGGGTTAGGGTTTTCACCCACCAAACCAACCAAAATTAATCAAAATTTATTACAATGGAGGGAAAACTAGGTTATCAAAAGAGATCATATGCAAGAATGATCTACATTTATGAGAAATCTCAGAGTACTATATCGGAGACCATGAATCTACCATGCTAAACAATCTGATCGTTCACCTACAACATGCCTCGAGCAACTGGTTACCTACATTTTCAATGTACAAACCCTCTACAATTAATCATCAAACCCTCTGGACCATGCCGCGACAATTGAAAAGATCAAAGCTACTTGATCCAGCCTCTTAAACATTTAATACTAGTCCTTTCTGGTTGAAAAACCATTTAAATATTTGAACCTGGGGTGGAAATGGTTAAAACATTCAACTTTAAAACATGATCGGCGATCTCATGTGTTTCCCAACATATCGAGTGGTTCGTGTCATTCTTTACAACAATCATAAGGCCTTTGAAAAGTCTCTGGCCATGTCAGCAATCGTTTGGCCAATGAAAAATGAGCAAGTCAGCACCGCATAAGACATCAGACCCACCCGCTTAAGCTTTTAAATCAGACGGTCGATGCATGATCTCATAGCTTGCAAAGATTCCATGAGATCATATGCCAGCCATAGATCTAGAATCTATCATTCCTCTTGAATATTTCAGGCCCACTGACACATCATTGTCACCTTCCCACTCAGCCAATCAAAACAAATGAAAACTTGAACACCTGGCAAACGGTCCCACTGAGAAATGTCGCTTCATATCCACATCAACCAATGAGAAAATGCCACTTGCACACACCTAGCAATGGACCCACTACCTATTGGCATCTAATCAGATGGTGGGTGCATGATCACAAGGTAGAAGAATATTTGTTGCAAACATATGCCGACTATTGATTAAAAGTCTTTGACCTCAGGCCCCACTGACATGCTCCAAGTCAACAACATGTTGACCAATCAGAGAAGACCATGCTGGCATGACTTGGGACTTAGGGACCACAATAATCTTTATTTATTTATCCACAGTAAGCACTAACCCTTGATTATTTAGTGAATACATGACTGAGGGCATCCTCCAAGTTGTGGAACACTTGTCTTAACCATGGTCTAACTCAGAGAATACACAAACAAAGGCTTTCATTGAATTGCTAAAACATTTCTTAACCCTGAGTTACCATTTAGAGAATGCGCGACTGAAGAGCTTCGCTAAGTCACTAGACATTAAGATGTAACTGCTAGGTATTAAGAGATCACATGAACACATAGTCACCCAATCACCGAATAAAAATGCTAACCACAGGAGGACTTAGAGAATAAGTGTCTGAATGGGAAAGAAAAGCGCACATGCATTTAAAAGATCTTAAGTGGCCAAAAAGGTAATGAGGAAATAGAACTCGGCCGGGGTAAACTAGGGTGTTTCCTTGTAACGACTAGAAATATGAAATAGGACCTAGGTTTTAAGCTCAAAAAATAGGAAAATATTACAGAGACTAGGGAAAAGGTGATACAGTCATGAAATTTTTGTAGGTGCTAACAAGAGGCATATTGGAGATTAGAAGTTGTACCATTTGATAGGATAATTTTGGTTTGAGAATATAGTAATTTTTGGGTTATCAAGGTATCAATTAGAGAAAGGAGAGAAATGCCACTAAAAGGTCATATACATAATTATTAAGTTGTAGATTTGATTAGGTTTCTAGTGACAATCTATGTTCTTGATTGATAATATAAAGTTTTTTTATTTTTTAAGTTTGAAGATGAATTAGATGGAGGGAGATGAGGTAAATTTTATTCTCATTGAATTAGATTGTTGGGTTGAGGTAGTTGCCCTAGATATGAGGAAATATGCAACCAAGAAAGATTCTTTTTATGGTCAATGTTGTTGGAAGAATGGAACAAACTCTAGACATATGAGAAATATGAAGACCTAATTAATTTTGTAGAGGTATATAAGAAGAAAGATATAAAATCTAGAGATGAGGATGAGAGTGATGATGATTAATGAATAACACTATTTAAATAGAGAAATATGAATAAACTCTAGATGGCTAAGAAATATATTAGATCAAGATATATTTTAAAATAAATTTCTAAAATTAGTAATAGATATAGGATTTTTTTATTTATTATAATGGTATTTATATCCTAAGTAATTGATAAAATGGATAAATTCTATGGAGGAATATTTTGAGCACAACAAAATTAAAGATCCAGAAAGAGTAATATTTGAAAAAACCACATTGAAAGGACATGTTTCTATTTGGTGGAGGAAATTTAAGTTAAATAGAAACAAGAGAGGAATCCAAAGAATCATAATATATAATAGGATAATTTAAGAAAACTTAAGAGTGAATGTATAAATATTTATTATAATCTATAATTTTTGAAGATAGTAAAATAAAATAAGGAATGCACTATTTATAATTCCATAAGATGATCATTAGGACTACATTGTGAAGAAAATGAGAAAATTCTGTAATATGTAAATGACATCAAAATGAGCTTTCATGGAGAATTTAGATTGGTAAGGATGGAACCAATCAAAGAGTGATGTAGGAGCATTGAAGGATGTAGGGAAACCCTACATCATCCAAATTTCTTTATTATTCTAAATTTTCCATCATGCAAAAGAGAGTAATGCCATAAGGAGAAGAGGTTCTTGAGTAAGTCTATGTGAATAGAAGAATAATAAATGGAAAAATGTAATAAAAAAATAGATCAATGAGATAACGAAGTGTAAAATTAATAGCTATAGATTCCACATTGGAAGGAGAGATAAAAAAAGAGAGAGTGTATATGCTATGCAAAAGAAGAGTAATGAAAAGAAGTGTGAAGTGTATGAAGAAATACATGAGCATGTGGATAACACAATAGAGGATTTTTCAGTAAAAAATAAATACAACGTAGAATTAAAAAAGGGTGAGTATATTGAGTTCTAGAGGATGTTATTTGACATACATTCAGGTCTTACTATATGAAGGAGAAAATAAATTTTTTAAAAAGTTAAAAAATAAGTTTTGGTAGTGTTGTAAAGTGAGAGTGTGTGAACAATGAGGAATAAAGTAGGGAAATAAGTGGGCTATGATTTGCTAGATAACTAAGAGGGGGGTGAATTAGTCAATTCCAGTTATCCTACAGTCCTAAACTCCCAGATGTATATAATCAAACTTTTTCAAATAAATAATAAGCTTGGTAAGCTTGTCAGCAATAACTTTTTGTTCATTTATTGAATACTAGTAATTTCAATACTGTGTTTACTGATTAATCCAAAATATGAAATGTGTAAAGTAAACTAACAATCTAATCACCTCAAGTACACATAATACAAGGATTTTAACATGGAAATCCTACTAAGGGAAAGACAACCTGGGACCAGTAACCCAAAATATTTTACTCCTCTAAAGTGAGCTCGGTTAGGAGCCAACCCTATTAAAGGTTACAATGCACATTGTAAGGTGTGACCTGGTTAAAGGAATTATCACTAATTGTTAACTCTTGACTAGCATTCACTATGGGGTCAAAAATAAAACCATCCACATTCATGGAATGTCATATTGAAATACAAATAAGACTGGTAAGTCCACTTGGTTAAGATATTTAGCTATAACAATGGTTAAACTAATACAATAGTGATCTGATTCAAATACAACTAGGATTGCAGATTTTCAGACCTAAGCTAAGCTCAAAATACCTCCTCTGATCAATAATCACTTCAATCCTTCATATCCTTCAACATATTCAGCTTGATCAATAATACTTTGATGCTCAGTTCTATCTATAACTAGTTTGACCAGTGGTGCATGAAAAACTTCCTTTCACATAATTTCACCTACAGATTCAATTAAGCTCCAGAATCAATAATTAATGTCACATCCCTTTAAATAGATGTCCTAAACCATTTTCACCTCATCCATTAGATTTTGCCTCTTAATTTCCATCATCCATTTTTCCACTTCAAGCTTCCTTGATAGATGTGTCTCTAACATGTTTCATCCTTCTCCATTCGATCAATCTTGAATTTTGTTAGTCATTTGATCCTTACACAAAACTTTATCTTTCACCTTGAAATCATAAGCAACTTGCCAACTCATCAATTAAGTCAGTTGTTATAAACTTTAATTGTTTCACTTACTCGGTCAATATAGAAATGTGTCGGTGAATACTAACTAGGTTATTATTGTTATTTGGTATACACTACACTGGCTCGGTGTATACATACATTTTCAATTACCAACCACATTAACTTGTTTAGTTCTGATCTTTAATACATAAAAAATTGATGTAATACATCAAGTCAACAAAATGATGCCATAGACTCATCAATAAGTTAGCCAATGTATACCTTAGTCATATCTCCATATCCATCTCTTCTTCATGTAGATATGTCTTTCCTTTACCATTTTTCTTCTTTAGATGTTTGTAACTGTCATGATAAGTATAATCAAACCTAGTTGACATCAATGAAAATACATATTGACTAATTTAATTGCCTTACATATCACTTTAGTAGCTCAGTGAGCTCTAATCACCATCTTTCACTTGTCCATTCAGTTTATCAAGTTATTCAATCAATTGTAGATTATCATGATTTTGGTGAAGGGTAATCCCCTTATTCAACCAAACACACACAACAAAATGGGGAAATAAATAGACAATTGCAAGGACATAACAATGGAAATAACAAAAAAACTTTCTTTCTATTATCTTTAATGAAATGCATTACAATAATTAGAAAAGTAACATGCTACAACAATATGGACATTTTTATTACAATAATATGCAAGACAGAGCCACAATCTACATTTCTAGAACTGAACCATAAAATCCCCCTTTAGCCCTAGAACATTGTAAAAAGTGAAATTTTTCCATTTGGGTGATCATTGGTTCAATCTCCCACTTTAAATGATTTTCTCCCTCTTTTGTTTGTATTGAAACTTGAGTCCTGATGGTCCAACTTCTAAAATCCATAACTTGTGAACCATTGAGTTGATTAACTATTATAACCAAACTTCAAAAACCTCTCAAAGAAATCAGTGTAATAGGCTCACAAAGTCCCATACAATGAAATTTTGACCTCTTTTCAAAGCTTCTAAAGCCTTCAAAACTAAGCTCAAAATTGTTGTAACACCTCGCCAAAAAAAAAAATTCAATATCATCAAAACCAAACATGATCTTTCCATGAGAATTTACTAGTAGGCTAATATATCCAAATTGAACCTCTAGGGAAGAAATTGGAATAATCTATGCTCAAGATAGTAACCCCAACCAAAGATATCTATTTTTAGAAACTAGACAATATTTTTGGGTGATGCAAGATTGCTCTTACACCTTGGTTGCTCATGTATTAAACTCCCACAAAAATTTGAGAAGTGGCCTTGTCGCATCTTAGGTATTTAGAGGAAAAGGGTAAAATCACAAAGTTGTGTCATGTTTCAGGATAACTTATTAGCACAACTAAATTTGACTATTTCTAACTAAAATTATTTTTTGTCAAACATATGGGCTAGCTAGATTCATTCTAGCTAAGTTAGATAAGTGCTTCAAATTTTCCAATTGAAAATATCTATTAAATACATGTTTTATACCAATTAATAAAGAAATAAAATTATTTCAGAAAAGTGATGTTTCAATAACTCGTACTTTTTTTAATGATAGTTTTTTACAAATATAAAAATACCCTTTTTTTGAGGATAGAGTCAAGATTATTATCATATAGTTTTTATAGTATTTTAATTAGATCTAATATATTATAATATCAAAATGCTTCAAGTAGGTATTTTAACATTCGAGAACAAGCTCCTTCAAAAATAGAAAAAAAAATAGTAAAGCTTATCAAAAAAATTGAAATTTAATATTTAACACTAGAGGAGAGAGTTCTCTTCAAGAATGTGTAACTTTTTCTTTTGAATGGTGTAGATTTGATATGGAAAATTTGGTGGGAGATGAAAACTATCAATTTTGGGTATGTTTGACTTTGAGTAGTTATAACGGAGAAAATACACATTGAAAACTAATTTTTCTTCTTTTCTGCACTAGCTATACATTTCATCTATAACATATTTTGAAATCAAAAGAAAAAAAGATTATTTGCATATACTTTTTCGGTGGGAACAAGACCCTTATTTTTCATCAAGTAAAAAATGGACTTCAAAAATTAAAAACTATGTGAATTCTTGTTCAATTTTTAAAAAAAAATTATAGGCATGAAATTCATCCATTTACACATTTTATTAGTTTACATCATCTCCAAATTCTAAACATAAATGCCAGTTTTATGTCATTAAAGTTAAAAAGTTTGTGTGTTGTTGACCTTTTCCTTTATAAAAGTGTGACACAACTTTGTACTTTTACCCAAAACCAAGGTGTTCAACCTCTTCCTTTGATAGCCATGATGAATCTTCAATAGGTCATCTCTTCCATTTGACATAGTAGTCTTTATATTTACTGTTTCTTGTGCATCTACCCACACAACTATCTATGATATCCTCTATATATTACCTAGTTGAAGTAGGTGCTAGAATATTTTACTATGCTTATACTATTTCATCTTCTATAGCACCTTCATGATACTCTGTCAAACCTCAAATGTTAAACACAAGTAAAGTATTGAGTCACTAGCCAAGTTTTCTTCATAAACCTTTCCCAGATCATGATTCTTTAGAATTTTATAAGGTCCAAATTTCTTCATCTTCAAATTTTTGTATGTTCCCACTAGAAATATCTCCTTTCTCAAATGAACCAAAACTTCATCTCCAATCTAAAATTCTTTGTCTCTTTTTTTTACCACCTTAGCCTTATAATGAATATTTATTTTATTAATATGATTTTTCACCTCTTCATGCAAATTCTTCAAGTGTTCTACAAAATCATCAACTTTGAGACTACTTGTATCTCCTTTGTCCAACTTCCTTAATTATGAATAAATTCTAGGACTACTTCCATATATAATCTAGAATGGTTATTTACCCATGCTCCTATAAATATAATTATTTTATGAAAATTTTACCTATGGTAAAATCAATTCCCACCCCTTGGATTTATCTCCTACTAAGAACCTCAATAGATTTCCCAAACTCCTATTCAAGACTTCTATCTACCCATTGGTTTGTGGATGGTGCATTGTACTTTTTTAGGTGGAAAATGGGTGCTAATGAATTTTATAATGTAAAATATTGAGATGTGTTTATTAATTAACCATTTCCACACTAACATTAGAAATACAAGAGAAAGAGGTGCTTCTAGGCATAAGTCTCAATATAACCTAAGAAGATGAGGGGATGCTAATGCTAAACCCAAATTATACTAAGGAAGTACACAACCAAGGACTACTTTAGGCAATGTAATATTTTATTAAGATTCTGTAAATACACTTGTAAAATTGAACTAATTGATTTAGCAAGATAAGAAAAAGAGATCTACATGCTAAACGTAAGTAATAAACCTAATTAAGATCTGAAAAAAGATCTAAACTAAGATATGAAATAGACAATGAGGCACTCACCTTGAATTATGAAGAGGAATATGCTTTTCTACTCTAAAAACTACTATTCTGGATGTGCAGAGCTTAATTTCTGACTGTGAAACTGTGATCACCACTGAAAATGCCAAAAATACTGAAAATGCCAAAAATGCTAAAAATAGTAGGTTGTCGGGAACAATTCAACCATGTCACTGTGTTCCAAAACAATTTGACCAAGTCACCATGTTCTTGAGGCACTATACTGAAGTTGACCCTAATTTTTTTGGTAGATCTTTGTTTGCAACTTCCAAATCTATACTTGCAATTTTGAGATCCTATTCCTACACATAGAATACTAGGTTTTGGGGTTGGGTTGGATAAGGGCTTGTCTTGTTCAAGTCCTAGATTTAGGAATCAACCTTGAATTGAAATTTAAATGTGTAAATGAAACAAGACAAAAGTAAATATTCACCTTGCTTGAAGAAACCCTTGTCAATAAAGACTTTGTTGTGTTTGTATATTGATCGTTAACTTTAAATATAGGAAATCTCCACAAATGATATGAATCTACCTAAATCACTTGATGGATCCATGGATGTAATTTTGCATCAAATGAAGAAAATTAAAAATGCCTTAATGCAAATCTACTCCCTTAGTGGCCAACAATATGTTAGATCTTGAAGAGAAAAGATGCCCACAAAGGATCCATGAATCTTTTAAAGACATTAATTCTTGAATGATTGAATGATTTAGTGTTTGAACGATTGAAAATGATATTTTAATCATTAATTGTCCTCCTCCAAAATGAGGTTCCTAGGCTTACTTATATACTAGTTTCCAAGCGGGAAAATAAAGCAAGCTAACGGGGTCACAAATTTTGCAAATTGAATCTCTAAGACAACATCGGGCCTAAGGCTAACAACCCCTAGGGAATAGGTCAACCTAGTTAACCTATTATTGGAACAGGTCAACTTGGTCAACCTATTCCTAGGGTGGCCCACAAAGATCCATCTCTGAGGTCTTGAAAACTATACAGATGAAAGAGAGAAAAAATAGGACTTAATGGGAGAAAAAAGGAAATCCATCCATGGTCAAAAAATTCACTAAAAGATAGGAGACTAAAGGTCTTAAATGAGGAGTGCATCCATTTCAAGATAGTATAGTGCCGAAGTTCAGATTTGTCTTTAGATTTTTCTACAATGCCCTTAAAAAGAACCCAATAAAATTAGTGTCTTGGTTTGAAACTATTCTCTTTGGTAGACCATGTTGTCTCACCACTTCTTTGAAAAATAAATTTTCCACATGAATAAAATCATTAGTTTTTTTGCAAGGAATGAAATATACCATCTTCAAGAACCTATCTACCACCTCAAAAATGAGATTATTTATTCTTTGAGTCCTTGGTAAACCAAGAACAAAATTCATACTAATAACCTCTGTTTGCCTCTCTAGTATAGGTAATGGCTGATATAGTCCAATATTCTACCTAGTTCTTTTTTCCATCTGACATATTCTACAACTTGACTTAAACTTCTTAACATCCTATTGCAATTATGGCCAATTATAATGCTCACTAACTAGATCAATAGTTTTATCTCAACTAAAGTGTCCAACCAATCCTCCACTATGCTCTTGTTTGATTAGGTTATACCTTATGGAACTCTTTGGAATGTCTAATTGGCTACCTCTAAATAACATACCATGTTGGATTATAAAATCCAACCATCTAGTCCTATCTAGAGTAACAAGTTCTATGTAAGCTCTCCATGCCTCACCAAAATTAGGATACTCAAGATACAAACTCTTGAGTTCCTTGAACCCAACAACTTCAATTTTTATCTATCTCAACAAATTCTACCTCCTACTCAGGGAATCTACAACCCTATGAGAATTTATGCTCCTTTTCTTCAAAACAAAAGTACAACTCTACAAATACTCAACCCATTTTAAAATCCTTTGATTCAACTTTCTTTGACTATTCAAATACTATAAATCTTGATAATCAATAAAAAAAATTCTTTAGGAAAAAGATAATGTCTCCACTTCCTCAATGCTTGAACTTTAGCATAAAAATCCTGATCATAAATAGAATTTTTTTTTTTCACATCATTCAACTTCTCACTAAAATAAGAAATGGGTTTACCTTCTTAACTCAAAATAGCTCTTATAGTGTTGCCAATAGCATCATAATCTAGTTGAAATATCTTATTAAAATCTAGAAGTACAAAAAATAGGGTGCTCTATAAATTTTTTCTTTAAAAAAATCAAAACTATTTACTGCTCCTCCAGTCCACTTAAACCCTTTTCTATCGCCCATCATAGATTCAGTTAAGGGTCCATAGATACTATTGAAATATCTAATAAAATATCTTTAAAATTTATCTAAACCATGAAAATATCTTACTCAATAAAACTCCTTGGAGTAGGCCATTCAATGATAGCCTTCACTTTTATTGGGCCCATTTTAAAACTGTTCGTTGAGACAAAAAATCCTAGGTACACTAACTTCCTCTTTAAAACAAATCACCTCTTCAAGTTAATCAAAAAATCTTCTTCCCTTAACTTCTCAAAGACCCTATAAATTGCACATTATATTCTCTTTCAATGTCTTACTGAAGATAGAAATATCATCCAAGTAAAGAATAAAAACTTTCTCAAAAATTCCTTCAATACCTTGTTCATGACTCACAATAATGTTCTTGGTGTATTGGTTAGCCCAAAAGACATTAATATCCACTCATACAAGACCTCCTTTATCTTAAATACTATCTTCAATTCATCTCCCTCTCTAATCTAGATTTGGTGATATCCACTTTTCAAATCTATCTTTATGAAGTACTCATCTCTACTCAAGCAATCCATAATGTCATCCATCCTTGGTAAGGAAAATCTATACTTGATAGTAATCTTATTGATAGCTTGAGAATCTTTACACATCCTCCATTCTTCATTTTTATTTGGTAGTAGTATTGATTGAAAAGTTTTGTGTGATCCTTCTATAACCAAGCAATCTGGTAGGGATTCAAAGTTTTCTTTTCTCTAACTTTAATTTATCAAGGTAATTTCCTCTAAAATAAGGATATCAATACTGCCACTATCGATAATTATATTTCATAATTTACCAAATGTTATATTTACACCTTATGGAAAATAAATTCTTCCTTTTCACAAGTTCCTTCTCATCATTTAGCAAGGCTCTTTTGGTGACAATGACCTTTCAATATCTTCATAATGTGACAACTCTGCATCTTCATCTACATGTGAAACTCATGCATTATCGTCTAGTCTTATACTTGTTCTCCCTTGATGTTAAGGTCACTCATAATCTCCATTTCCTTCTCTAAAATATAAATAAGTCCCATGTAAACCTCCCTTTTTTCTCCTTTCGCTCTTCATCTTCCTCTCCAATCTATGTTATTTTGATTATAAGAATGATAGAAATCTTTCCCCTTTAATTTTGACTGCTAGTAGAGTAACCATTCTTCTTCTAATCTTGATTTTGGCCTCCATAAGACCATCCACTTGGCTTACCAAGATGGACTCTTCTAATTTATCTTCTCTCAAACTTCTTATTCAATTTTGCTTCTACCTTCAAATAAAATTGATATGCATCTTTAATGGTATACATTCTTACCATTATCTAATCTTCTTGAATAATTGACCTCAACCCATTTATGTAACAAGAAGCCTTATCCTTGTTATTTTAGATTGACCCATTCCGATAAGAATCCAATAGAGGTCTTTTGTATAATCCTTGAAAAATTTTCATTCTTTCCTTAACCCTTGCATTTTCTTCAACAAATCAAGCTCATAGTCAACATTAATTAATTGTCTCTTCAACTTGTCCACCATCTTATCCCACCTTGTTATATTCTCCCCCCCTCTTCTATTTCTCTCTAGTTGAACCTCTTTCCATCAAATCTTTGCATGAACTTTCAACTTGGCTTTACAAATATGACCCTGTTAGGATCTTCTATTTCCTTAAGCTCAAAGTACTCCATATCATTGATTCAATTGATCAACTCTTTTTGATTAAGATTTTTAGAAAATGTGGAAAATTCAATCTTTTCTCTATTTCCAATATTGTAAATGGCCCTAAAAAACCTTCCTTTATCATGATCCCTATTTTTTTTATTCTCTTCCTCAAATTTTCCTTCAAATTCCTCCTCACTCACATCTCTTTCCCTATTATCGGTTCCTCTATGAAACTCCTCTTGCACTGCAGCTTACACTTGCCTCTATAGAGATCTAAAACCTTCTTCTGTCACACCTACAACTCTTCCACCATGGTTCCTTCATGAGGCATTTTATATACTTATCTCTCAAGATCACAACCATAATCTTAGTGCAAACTACCTCATGCTTGACAAACTACCTACACACTCAGGGACTTCTAATCTGATACCACTTCATGAAGGGTACCCTCCTTATTCAACCAAACACACACACTACAATAGGTAAATAAATAGAAAATTTCAAGGACATAACAATGGAAAGAAAATAAACAATTTATTTCTATTATATTCAATGAAATGATATTACAATAATAATAAAAGTAACATGCTACAACCACATGGGTATGTTCATTACAATAATATGCAAGATAGAGCCACAATCTACACTTTTGGAGTGGAACCCTAAAATCCCCCTTTATCCCTATATAAGTAGCACAATTAACCGCCTTAGAATATTTTAAAATTTAATCTCCCATTTTGGCATCTACTGGTTTAATTTCCTACTTTAAATGATTTTCTATCTTCCATTTGTATTTAAATTTGAGTCCTAATGGCCTAACTTATGAAAGACATAACTTGTGAACCATTGAGTTGATTGACTAATTTAACCCCATTTTGAAAAAATCTCAAAGTTATATACACACTAGGGTGATAAAGTGCTAGCTGATCAAAGTTATATACACACTAGGGTGATAAAGTGATAGGTGATCAAAGTTTGACCCCTTTTTAAAGCCTCTAAAGTCTTCAAAACTGAGTTCAAAGTTTTTGTGCCACTCTCCCAAAATAGAAAATTCAATATCTTCAAAACTGGACTTGACCTTGTCATAGAAATTTCTTGGAAGGATAATATATCCAAAATGGGCCTCCAAGGAAGCAATTAGAACAATTTGCGCTTAAATGATAAATCTACTAAAAATAGTAACCTTGTCCAAAGATAGCTCTTATTGAAAACTAGATATTATTTTGGGTGATGCAAGATTTCTGTTCTACCCTATATTATCCTACATCTTCTTGAAATAGGATAGGATGCATCCTACTAAGAAATACATAAGAAGATATTTTTGGAAAGTTGACTATACTAGTGTATATGACTAAGTTTAGTGTTTTCATTATGGCAACAAAGTCATATGAAGTTTTTAAGTCAGCGCAATAACTTAGAAGATCAGTATTTGGCTAAGTATGGAAGACAAAATAGTCAGTGAAGCACCTGATGAACAAAGCATCAACGCATGTGTGTATGATTGTGTTTTGGTATGTTCCCTTGAAGATAAGCTTTTGAGTATGTTAGTAAGCTATGGTTAAGAATGCATGGTTAGATGTGATAACATAAAGAAGTTACAACAAGTTGAAGTGACTTAGATAGTGAGCGGAAGAAGAGAACGTAGCAGGGAACTGACAGTTAGTTTTTTTTATAGCATGTATCTTATTATTTTGTAAGAGATATTTTCCTATTGTATTTATGATATAGACTTGTTAATATCATTGTATGTAAACATGCTTGATCAAATTCATTTGGAAGCATTGTATGTAATAGGTTATAGGCCAACTTAGTAAAAAGTTTTGGTTGTGCCTATATATATGACATGCGCTTTTGTATTTGAGCATGTTGTTGTAATGGAGAGTTGATAGAAGAGAAGAAGTATGTGAATTATGTGTTAGAGATTTACAAGAGGTTAAAACATTAGCGCACATAAGGATCTAATCAAACAAGTAGTTGCACAATAGTAGTTCACCATTGCAGATATAGTGTGTATCTAATATCTAGGAGGTTGTAGCCTTCCTCATTGAGCAGTGAGCTCTAACAGTGAGCCTTCCACCCCTAACAAGGTTTGTTAGTTCAAAGACTCCTAATAGGGTTTGACCCTTGACAAGGTCATTGTACTAAAGCATTGCAATGATAGATCCTAATAGGGAGAAGGAACATTAACAGGTTCATAATACACAAGTACAATTATTAGTGGGTATTAATTCCCACCGGGGTTTTTCTTTTGGCCAAGGTTTCCCCATAATCATATCTGGTGTTATGTGTTATGGTTGTTTACTTTACATACTTTAATATTTAGTTCAGTATTTAAGTAATTCAGTTAAGTTTAAATATATCAAAAAATAATTATAAAACACTAATTCACCCCCCCCCCTTCAGTGGTCCCATTCCTAACAATTGGGATTAGAGCTTTGGTCCTCTAAAGATAAGTTTAATCACTTGAGGAGATCATGGATACACGAGAAGAGAAACATCTAAAGAAGAATCTTGAAGCAACTCTAGATAGATCTGAAAAAGAAATTGAAGAACTGAAATTGAAGATTAGTGGCACACAAGTATTCATCAAGAAACTCAGAAAATATTTGAAAGACTATTCAAACAATGATTTGGGAAAAATGGTCAAAAAAATAAATTAAGAAAACATGTATCTGAAGGATCAGATTGAAGAGTTGGATGAAAAGTTAACTAATAATCAAGAATCCTATGAAGAACAAATCAGAGAGAACAAACAGTTAGTTGATAAAGTTATGCAAGAAAACCTGAGAATCTTGGAGTTAGAAAATATCAAGAAGAAGGTGAAATTTTAATTGACTAAAGCAAAGAATCATACTCACAAATTGCACACAAGGATCTAATAGTCACATTTCTATGCACAAAAGATTAAAGGAGATACTAGTAGTATTGGATTGAATGAAGCACAACATCAAATCAATGATATGCGAGAAAGAATGAAAGAACCAGATGAATCTATAGAAGCTAGGAAGACTGAAAATCATACTGAAGCTAAAGAAGAACCATCTAAAGATGAACACAAACCAGTAAACCAAAATTATTATGCCTATAACAAGCATGGACATATAGCAAGAGATTGTAAAGAGGTAAGACCTTTCAATGGCTATTGTTATTCATGCAATAAATTTGGTCATAGAGCTATGAATTGTAGATCAACTCAAAGAAGTCAGACACAACAAAATCAGAGAAATCATCCTCAATAAAATGCTAGAAGTCCTTAGAACATTACATCTTAGATATGCAATTATAATGGTCACACAGCTAGACAATGCAATATGGTAACTCACATCAATGTGCTGAGGAACATAAAGCCTCCATTCATTTTTCACTCTTGTAACAAGGTTGGACACATCTCAAAGTTTTGCAGATCAAAAGCGCAAAGACAAGAAAGCCCTAATAAGTCTCAAAGATCAATTTTGGATGAATCTGGAGAAGTCAGGTTTGTAAAAGATAAAAAAGATGTGAGAAAGATTTGGATGAAAGTAAAGCAAGACAATGTTGATGACTATGTAGTGGATGCATCTATAATGGACACACCTTCTACTTCTGGATGAATGACCCTCATGTTCATAGGGGAGCTTGATAAGCTCTAGACCCCTGCATGGCTAGTATACTCATCCTCAGAGTATGCACCTTTGGTTATAGTTGTTTGGATACTATTTGATGTTGTATGTAAGATCGCACAGCATGATTGTTAGTAGGAACAAAGTTTGGAATCCTCTGTTACATTCTGTATTATGGAAGAAAGCATTAATTTCTAAAAGGTGTTTTAATAGTCATCAAAGATCCATTATCCACACATTTTCATTCAAGTTCGAGCCTTTGGAGAGAACATGAGATCAAAGTAGTTAGTGTTAGAAGATTTTAGTTGGTTTATCAGTGAAGAAGTGTGAAAGTTGGTTATGGAACCCTAGTTTGGAAACCTATTTGAGCATTGATCAAGTAAGTAATGGCCACTCTAGTTGTATTTGATGTTACTAAAAAGAAGAGATACATTTTCAAGAAGCATCCCTTTAAGTCAGTCTTAGATGATTTGGAAGGAGCATTCTCTAGGACTTCGATGGGAGTTATGCATGTAGAAGACATACATGCATACATATATTTCAAAAATGAAACTGTAGGATTGGACACCTGATTAGGTCACACCTGGAAACAATGATGAAACTAGACATGACATTCATAGATGAGTTCATGCACCTTGCAAATAACCCAATTATTGAGTATGCGATGACATATGAGTTCTATGAGTTTGAATGGATCAAAATCCTACTAAGAAGAATTCATGATGACCTATTTTGGATAAGAGAAGTTCCTATTCACATTACTTCAGATCTCATTTATGAGATGATAGGACTATCCAAGACCGGTGCCATTCTTCCTACTGGTAAGGATGCCAGGAAACAAGTGGAGCAAGCTTGTAAGTCTCGTAGTGATAAGCCTGAAATGATGATTGAACTGATAGAAGAAAAGGATATAAAGCTAATATCTATGATACTTGGTTATAAGTTCCAATATGCTAACAGAGTGAATAGTGTGTCTATGGCAATAATTCTAGCCGCTATCAGAATTGTAAGGGAAAATGGAGAGTTTAACTTATGTGAGATCCTGCACACACAATTGTTAGACAATATTAGAGCCATCAAGCATGATAAGATCAAAGTGTTCAGATTTGGGTCACTAATCAATTACATGTACTTCCATATTCTTGGTAAAGTATCATATATTTATCTTGACATGAATCTACCCACAATGCCATAAATTTCATTCAAGGCATCATTTGATAGAACCTTGAAATATTTCATGGACTTAGAAATTAAGACATTTGGAGTCAAGATGTAGAGAAGGTATAGGATACCTAAGAGTATAGTGGAGAAGTATAAGGACAGTATATGTTTCATGGTAGAAACTAATATCACATGCATAGAAGCAGTAGAGCCTAGGACTGAGTGGATCCATCTAGTTGGTTATGGATTGGAGGAACATATTTTAGAAGCTTATGCACAAGTCCTCTTGTCATCGCCTAAGGATCCCAATGAACCAAAATGGGGTACTTATGATGAGAAGACAAGACAAGTAGACTCTATCCTATACAGTGCATCGACAAAAAGGAAAGCATCTAAAATCACATCAGACATACTGAAAATTGATGGTGTCACACAAGCAGACCTGAATAAATCTAGGGAGGCCAAGATTGCAATGCAACGTGAGAGCACACCCTCCTTTGATATCAAAATAGAGAAGAATGATGATCCTAAGGAAAAGAAGAAAAATACTAATGATAGCATCTCTACACCCACAGTCACTATTAGTCTAGAGTCCACTCCACCTCCTGAGCCTAGTAAGATTCCTAAGAGGAAGAAGTAGTGATGAACTACAACTGATTTAGAACCTAATTGAAGAATTTGTGATTAGAGATCACTGAGTTGATTGATTAGATATGTAAGATGATTAAATTAGTATTATGTTGTCCTTAATGTCAACTAGTTTGACAACACTTATCTTGTAAGTTACTATACTGAAACATTTGGAGAAAAGAAGTGAAAGAGATGAATAACATAAATATCTACATGAAGAAGATGGATATGATAGACAAGGATAAGGAATACATTGAGTAACTTGTTGATGAGTCTATGATCTTATGATATTGACTTGATTATGTTGCATTCATCTATGATGAGGAAAAGAGCCTAAAGACACAAAGCAGTGATGTCAATTGATGAAGCATTTTAGTATACACTGATGGAGTGTAGTGTATACTGAACATAGTATAAACCAAACTTGCGTTCATGGACACATTTCTTTGTTAACCAAGTAGAATAAAATGAACTACATGACTAGCTTAGCCGATAAGAATTGATGAGCCGGAAAGTGTATGATTTTGAGGTAACAGATAATGTTTGTTACAAAGATCGACGACTAACAAAATTTAGGAAAGATCTAATGGATTGGAATGAAACATGTTATTGACACATTAGCCGAGGAAGTTTAAAGTGGCAAAATCAGTGGATGAGATTTAGTGGAAAAATCTGATGAACAAGAAGAAAATGGTTTACATGTCTATATAAGAGACTGATGATTTCACGATGAAAGTTTCTGAAAGAAAAGGAAACTATAGAATTATCGTGTGAACACATTTTCATCCATTCTAATCATACAGGTTAAGGAGAACCCAACTACAAAGCATTATCGAGTGACATAGAGTAACTACTAATGGATAGTAAGTTGATATATTGTTGAATCAGAAGTGTTACATTGATTGAAAAGATTTGTATGAGCTGAATATTGATCTGTATATTTGTAATTCAAGTTATAATAGATCACATCACCTACTATTACATATTTAACAATTGTACATAGTCAAATTTGTTAATCAAGTGGACTAAGAAAGTCTTATTATGTATCAGTCATAGAATGAACATTGTTATCCTCTCAACCCCATAGCGAATGCTAGTTGGATAATAACGGTTGGTGTTAAATCCTCTAACAAGGTCACACCTAACAGTGTGTTTGTAACCTTAAACAGGGTTGGGTCTTCACCAACCTCACTTTAGTAGAGTGAATATTTTTGGGTTGCCGGTCCTAGGTGGTTTTTCCCTTCACAAGGTTTCCACATTAACTCTCTTGTGTTACGTGTTGATTGTGATATTTGTTTGATGTCATATTTTCATGTTGCATATTTGATTTGATTGGTAACTACTATATATTTTAGACTGGTAATCGGTAAATGCATAGATAGTAAAATTATTTTAAGTTATCGAGTAGAAGAAGTTTAAGTATTTGTTTTTGGATTACACATTTTGACTTCGGATAGTGATCAACTCATTCACCCCCCTCTTAGTTATTCTAACAATTGGTATCAGAGCTGTGGTTGCTTAGAATAGAGTTTTAAGGACTTCAACACAAAGATCTCAAAATGAATAAAAGGGAAGTTCAAAGACTGAACAAAGAGAACTTTGCAGTACAATAGAGCTGAATGAAGTTGCACATATTTGGAATTGGGAATTCTACACTAGAACTGATAGAGAATGGCTACATTGAACCGATGCCTGGTCCCTTGAATCTTGATCAACTAAGAGATAGGCATGAACACAATATTACTATGATGGAGATTGATGCTACCTATACCAATGCCTAATTTGAAGATATTAAGATCTAGACTACTGCCAAAGCCATGTGGGACAAACTATCTCTAATTTACAATGGTGATTTAAATGTTAAAAGAGCCCGAGCTGAAAGCCTAAGAGGTAGATTCGATGATAAGAAGATGAAGGAAGGTGAGAATATTGTGTAGTACACAAATAGACTAAAAGAGGTAGTACATGCTATTAGAGCATCAGATGGAGTTATTGATGATGAAATAATGATAAGAAAGATTCTTAGAACTTTACTGCCAGTTTATGCAATTAGGATTTCTGCAATTCATGAAACAAGGGCTACATCCAACCTTACTCTTGATACTCTAATTGGTAAGCTCACAACCTTTGAATTGATTAAATTTGATAATAGTGTTGTACTGACTATTGAGTCTTCTTTCATGTCTTCTCTAAAGATTGGTAAGTCTAGTAGTAGGAAAAATAAGAATGATGATAGTGATAGCAATTCCAATGATGAGCTTGATGAATGTGAAGCTCTTATGGCCAGAAGGTTACCTAAAGGAAAAGGAAGATATAGAGGTAAGCTACTTTTAGCATGTTTTAATTGTAAAGAGGTTGGCCACATTACTGCTAGATGTCCACATCAAAAAGATGATGAAAGATCCAAAGACCAATCTAAAGGAAGCTATGGAAGGAGAGTCAACAGGAGCTTTCAATACAACAAAAGAGACAACTAAGATAGTAATGACAAAGGAAAAAAGGTATGTTACATAGCCAAAGATAATGAATCAGACTCTGATTCTGATGATGATGCAGAAGTTGTATTTGTTGCTATGAAAGATGACTCCGAGGGAGAATAAAAATAGGTAGAAACAACACTGATCTCTAAAGTTAACAAAAATAATACATGGATCATAGGCAGTGGTTGTACACATCACATGACTGGTGATGAAGAGAAATTTGATCAACTTGAAGAATAGAATGGAGGATCAGTTAAGATGGGTAATGATACACCCTATATGGTAAGAGGTAAATGATCCTTGATGATAAATGATAGGATAAAATTTGATAATGCTTATTGGGTAGATGGACTAAACTATAACTTGTTAAGTGTGGCACAGCTGAACAATTCAGGTCACCGAGTTGCTTTTGAGAGAAAGAAAGTGAAAATATTTGATGATGGAGGAAGACTAGTTGGAATTGGAGCACAATCAAGAGGTAATTTGTTTTATGTTGATATTGATGAGTCTTCTTTCTTGATGATGAAAAATAAAGATGCTTGGCTATGGCATAAAATGTTATGCCATGAGAATTTTGATAACATAATTAAGATCAGTAAAAGGAAAAGAGTTAGAGGTCTACCTAACTTGTCAAAACCTGATCATGTTATGTGTCATGAATGTCAGAAAGGGAAAATGATTAAATCTAGTTTCAAAAGAAAGGATTATTCAATAAAGAAGATACTTGAGTTGGTTCATACCAACCTATGTGGTCCTATTCGAACTCAAAGTTATTATGGTGATAGATACTTTATTCTTTTTGTTGATGACTATACTAGATTGATGACTATCATGTTTTTAAAAGAAAAATCTAAGGCATTTAAGATGTTCAAGTGATATAAAGCTAAGGTAGAAAAAGAGATTGGTAAGGAATTGAAATGCTTAAGATCTAATAGAGGAGGTGAATTTATCTCTAATGAATTTACTAATTTTTTTAATGAGCATGGTATTAAAAGATAGGTCTCTACACCGAGGACACCCTAGCAAAATGGCATTGTTGAAAGAAGTAATAGGTCAATAGTTGAATGTCCTAGGACACTGATGTTGCAAAAGAATGTTTCCTAGACATATTGGAGAGAAGTTGTCAGCACTGCAGTCTATGTTCTTAACCGAGTATAATTGAAGGACACCAAAAAGACACCCTATGATCTATGGTTTGGAAACAAACATACTGTAAGTTATTTCAAGATTTTTAGAAGTAAATGCTTCATTTTGAAAGATGAAATAAATTGTAAATTTGACTCAAAAGGTGATGAAGGGGTATTTCTGGGATATTCCACTAATTAAGTAAAGCATATAGTGGTCTTAACAAGGTTACAAATAAAATTATTGAAAGTACTAATGTTCGAGTTGATGATTTTGATGACAAGAACACAAAGGAAAGTAGAAAGGAACCAGAAGACTATGATAGATTCATTAACATTGAACAACTAGAGTATCTACCAAAGTAGCAGCCTATGATAACTGGTCAGCAAGAAAACAATAGAGAACAATAGGAAAGAGAAACTGACAAGCAGGATGGACCTACCAAGCAAGCAAATGAACCTAACTAGGATGAACAAGAAGGAAGAGACTAAGTAATGGCAAGATTTGTTAGGAGACATCATCCTGAGAGAAAAATTATTGGAGATAGACAAGTTGGCATCCAAACAAGGAGCAAAGCAAGACAAGGTACATGTCTAGTTTGTGAATTTGAACCGAAGAATGTAAAAGTTGCATTAGAGAATGATGAATGGATTAATGCAATGAAAGAGGACATAGAATAGATAGATAACAACAAAACCTAGAGTTTAGTACCTAGACCTAAGGACAAGAATGTTATTGGTACTAAATGGATATTCAAGAACAAGCTGAATGAAAATGGTGAGGTAACAAGAAATAAAGCTAGATTGGTATGCAAGGGATATGCACAGGAGGAAGGCATTGATTATGGTGAAAAATTTTCACCTGTTGCTAGATTAGAAGGTGTTAGAATGCTACTTGCATATGCTACACACAAGAAATTCAAAGTTTATCAAATGGATGTTAAGTCAGCATTTTTTAATGGAATACTTGTAGAAGAGGTCTACATAGAACAACCAGAAGGGTTCATTGATCCAGATAACAAAGACATGGTATGTAGATTACATAAAGCTTTATATGGTTTGAAGCAAGCACCGAGAGCCTGGTATGAAAGGCTACATACTTACTTGTTAAGTATTGGATTTGTTAGAACTAGTGAGAACAACAATTTGTATATGAAAGGAGATACTGATGATACTATTCTTATTGCTGAGATATTTGTGGATGATATTATTTTTGGAGGTCAAGATAACATATGCAAAGCCTTTTATGATGAAATGAGAAAAGAATTTGAAATGTCTATGTTTGGAGAGATTAAATTCTTTTTAGGCTTACAAGTAATTCAACAGAGTGATGGGATATTCATCACACAATCTAAATACATAAAGGAAGTATTGAAGAGATTTGGCATGAAAGATGCTAAACCTATGGGAACACTGATGGATACTAGATGTAAACTGACTAAGAAAGATGAAACTATAGAGGTAAATTAGACACTATACCGATCTATGATTTGTAAGTTAATGTATGTAGTTCACAATAGACCAGACATAACACATGTTGTGGAAATTGTTGCTAGATTTTTTGCAAACCCTAGAGAATCACACATGATTTCTACTAAAAGAATCTTAAGATACATGAAGAAAATAGAGGATTATGGATTATGGTATCCTAAGGAAGGCAATTTTTAACTAAAGGTATACACCGATGCTGATTGGGCTGGAAATGTGGATGACAGAAAAAGCACCATTGGAGGAGCAGTTTTCTTTGGTGAAAGACTTGTAACCTAGACAAGTAAAAAGAAGGCTTGTATTTCTTAGTCCACAGTTGAAGTAGAGTATGTTGCTTTTGCTACTAATTTCTCAAACATTGCATATATTAAGCAAGTGTTGGAAGGTATGAATGAGGTAATCATTAAGCTGTTGATTATATATTGTGACAACACTAGTGCCATTAACATTTCAAAGAATCCAGTGATGCACTCTAAGAAAAAGCATATATCTATTAAGTATCACTACTTAAGAGAACAGATATAGGAGAAGCAAGTGAAGTTAGAATTTGTTACATCTAAAGAACAATTTGAAGACATATTTACAAAGCCTCTACCAAAGGATACATTTGAATATTTGAGGACTAGACTTGGGGTCCGTCCCCTGTCCACCGGTCACTAATGTGATCTAGATATTGCATCAACCTAATCTTATTAGAAGATCATACATGTTGATGTAGCATAGTTTACACTTTGGATCATTTCTAAAGCTATGAAAAGTATTGGAGCAAAATGGCATATCAGTATATAGAGATACAGAGAATGTACTGGACAACAGAGAGTTACTTGGCTACTGCAGAGCTATTTGTTTATTTGTTTATTTGGAATTTTTTTTGAAGGGAGAGATAAAAAATATGAAACAATATGCACCGATGAGAACTATCTGATGGAGAGATAATCTGAAATAAAGGGAGAACATTGAAGACTAGTTACTGAGAATAGAATCAGGAATAGGAGAGTTGAAAAGACCATATCTATAGAATGTCAAAGCTATATTTTGTAATGCTATTTAGAAATGTAGTAATTAAACATATTAAGCTAGGGAGAGCTTGTACAACATTTGTTCACAAAGTTGTAAAATACATGTTTGGTATGTGTATGGTACATTTCATATTACTTGAGTTGCCATCAACGCCAAAGGGAGAGATTGATGAACTACAACTGATTTAGAACCTAATTGAAGAATCTCTGATTAGAGATCACTGAGTTGATTGATTAGATATGTAAGATAATTAAATCAGTATTATGTTGGCATTGATGTCAACTAGTTTGACAATACTTATCTAGTAAGTTACTATATCGAAACATCTGGAGAAATGAGTGAAAGAGATGAAGAACATAAGTATCTACATGAGGAAGATGGATATGATAGATGAGGATAAGAAATATATTGAGTAAATTGTTGATGATTCTATGACCTTATGATATTGACTTGATTATGTTGCATTCATCTATGATGAGGAAAAGAGCCTAAAGACACAAAGTAGTGTTGTTGGTTGATGAAGCATTTTAATATACAGCAACAAAGTGTAGTGTATACTGAGCATAGTATAAACTAAGCTTGTGTTCACTGACACATTTCTTTGTTAACCAAGTAGAAATAAATGAACTAAATGTCTAGCTTAGCCAATAAGAATTGATGAGCTAGAAAGTGTATGATTTTGAGGTAACATAAAATGTTTGTTATGAAGATTGACGGCTAACAAAATTTAGGAAAGATTTAATGGATTGGAATGAAACATGTTATTGACAGATCAACCGAGGAAGGTTAAAGTGGAAAAATTAGTGGATGAGATTAAGAGGAAAAATCTAATGAATGAGAAGAAAATGGTTTACATGTCTATATAAGAGACTGATGATTTCATGATGAAAGTTGTTGGAAGAAAAGGAAACTACAGAATTATCACCTGAATAAGTTTTCATGCATTCTGATCATGTAGGTTAAGGAGAACCCAACTACAAAGCATTACTGAGTGACAGAGAGTAATTACCGATGGATAGTAAGTAGATATATTGTTGATGTTATACACTAAGTTTGCACCCTTGTTTCAAGCTCTCATAGTCTTGATAACATAGTATAACATGGGAATCATCTCCAGGTTGTGGGACCTATGCTAACTAAGATGAGACCTCCAAGTTCTAGGCTGGTTCCTCTTGGATAATCACCTTAATTTTCTTTTAGACATGAAAGTAAAACTTGAGGGGAAAAGGGATAGAAGGAATGCTTGAAAGGGAAATGACTGAAAGCAAACTACCTACTAGGTGATACACCAAAATTAGGGTTTGGATCTCAGTATAGAGGAATGCAATCAATGAAAGGCTTAGGTCTAGTACGTCACAACTTACTAAATAGGCTTGCATAAGTGTTTCATAGGAGGGCCTAAACATAAGACACAACCTATGACCTGCGAGAAGACATTCACTTCTGCAACTTGGTGTAGGATTGAGACAAGACTGTTAAGGGGCTGAAGTATACCCACAAAAACATCTAAATTAGATCAAACATAATAACACACAAAATTACAGAAAGCAAGAGGGATCAGGAACCCTAAGATATTACTAAAAACATCATATACTTTAATCTAATAAGAGATAATTCAAACAAGGAAGCATAGGGACATGAAGGATTGTCACAAAAATACCTCTATAATGTTTTTATTATCAATGGGAACTTTACAACTGTATAAGCCAAAGGGTAGAAATGATACCATAGATGACCCTTAAGAAAAGATGAATTTCTTCTACAATTGTGAACCTCTCTTTTTACAAAAAAAGTCAATTCTGAGCTCAAAAGCTCCAAAAATACATTATATACATCCCCCTCTTGCATGCAGGCAAGAGTCAAAACCTAACTAGGGTTACAAGATTAAACAATGATATCAAACCCTAGGGTACTGATCACCTATTAATGAAAATCTCTAAGAACACTAGTGATCATATCATATCTTTATTTGCGTGTTGATCCTTCTAAACTGAAAACACCTATAGACACAACAACCTTTACCTGCCAACCCATCTGCAACTCCACTAAGCCATGAAGGCTCCAAATCTGATTATATTTCCCTCAGAGAGGTACTACTTGAAAAGGTGGTGCCAACTCTTTTGAGCACTTCCTATCATTAAAACATGGCAAAGGACCCTGCAATGCTAGCCAATAGTCACTTCTATCATCTTCACAACCAAAACCATCCTGAGAAATCAATTCTCGAGCTACTTGACATTGTGCATGGCCAAAAGAGCGCAAAACCCATGCAGAGACTTTTTGAATTTTGAAAAATAAGGGCTGGTGGTAGATTTTAAAACATAATCATCAATGAGAAAACCTTCCTGGTAGATGAACGGCCATGATGCACTTGATAATAGCTTGAAAACCTATCTCTGACAAGTCAAATACCACCGTGGAAGTTAGCGGCCAATGAAATGCAAGCAAATTAGTAGATCTGACAGACTTGGACCCATGACCTGCAAAAAAAGCATCAGATGGTTGTCACAAGATCGCAAGGGCTTGGAAGATCCCTTGCAATCAAGCGACAACCATAGATCTTTAGTTTATTGACATCCCTATAGATACCTTGACACAATCCTACCAATAGAGCCCAACTTTTGTCTGATCGACCAATGAAGAATGATCATGTCAAAAACCAAGGACCCACCTAAGAGAGCCTGAAGATAAAGTAAGATCAATGGTGGTTGCATGATCTCATGTGTTAGAGAAACTCCATGAGATTATATGCTAGCTATTAGATCTTTAGTCGACTGAAAACTGTCAGGCCCGCATTGACATGGCATCAAATTACAAGTCCTGACTAATCACAAATGCATAGCTGGGACTACGTGGCAGGACCCTACAACAGACCCACTGCAACACCAGTCACCACTATGTGCACCAATCAAATGTGAGCACATCAGCAAGAAAGGACCCACCATTAGAGCCTCAAGAATAAAGCAAGATGGATGGTCGGTGCATGATCTCATGTGTCAGAGAAACCCCATGAGATTATACACTAGTCATTGATCTAAAAGGGACACAGTCTTCCGGGCCCACTCTGAAAATCAGACAAGTCACCACTTCATGGACCAATAGGAAGCCTCCATGTAGGACAACGTGGTAGTGGACCCATGACTTTGAAGCACTATAGGGAAAGGAAATCTATGGTGGTCACAAGATCATGAGCCTCTGATAGACCCTTCATGATCTTGCGACAACCATTCGATGCGAAATTGGGACCACATAAGCTGAGACCGCCAAACATTTAAGTGACTACGTGACTAAAGGAAGAATAGACTACCCACTGAATCGCTAACCCCTAAGGACTTAACTATGAAACATTGGGGTACTATGTGAATAAGGCATTTTCTAAATCACCAGAAGGAAAAGGTAACCATCGACTGTCTTGGAGAACTAGCGACTAGCCAATGAAGAATTAGCAACAGGTTTTAACCAAATTTGCATGTACATGGGAAAGTTAGGGTAACATTTTGGTGATTTTTGCTAGATGTTAGCCTACTAGACATGGAAAACCAGTGGCCTTGATACATTTATTGGGCATGGGGGCACCTCAGGAACACAAAACTTTTACTGAGAGACAAAACTAAATAGAGGGACAAAACTTGTGCACAAGCACTTCTTGGAAAGTAGGAAACTAACCTAGAAAATAGGGAAAGAAAGCAAGGACATATTTTAAAAGATTTTATAGAGAGGGGTTAACCTCAAAATAGGGCTTCATGTGGAATCCATTCACTGAGATTGGCAAGGAAACCCCTTCAAGATTTGATAGCTAGAAAGCATTGGATCCCTTGCACTCTATTATAACAAATGTTTCACTCCAAAATGAATCAAATTTTGTATGTCTACCAGGCTTGGATCTGAGCTCATCCCATTTGAGAACAAGATCTCCAACTTTGAAGTTCTTGACCCTGGCTCTTTTGTCAAAAATCCTCTTTCTTTGAATCTGATGGAATTCCATATCCTGCATTGACTTGTCTCTAATTTCTTCCAATTCCATCAACTGAGCATACCTGACCTGCAAGGGGTCTCTTTCTTCAAATAGGGCATACTGAGTAGCCAAGTCTAGAGCTAGAAATTCAACTGAGATAGACAAATTAGCCTCCTTGCCATACACTAACACATAAGGAGAATTACCAATGATTTTCTTTGGAGTAATTCTACCTAGCCATAAGGCAGACCCAAGTTTGGTATGCCAATCTTTCTAATTTTCTTGTAGAGTTTTCTTGATTATCCTAATCAAGTTCTTATTTGTTGATTCCGCCAAGCCATTGCCCTGAGGGTAATAATTTGAACTGGTATTCAGATAGATGCCATTCTTGATAGCCCACTTTGATACTTTGAGGCTTGT
Organism: Chamaecyparis obtusa; assembly: GCA_027943335.1. NCBI lineage: Eukaryota > Viridiplantae > Streptophyta > Pinopsida > Cupressales > Cupressaceae > Chamaecyparis > Chamaecyparis obtusa. The sequence continues at coordinate 2,126,936 of BSBK01003644.1, read as the reverse complement.
GAATGCTAATGCATTATCTGAAATTATGGAATCTGGAATGCCAAACCTATGAATTATGTCATCATAAAAACTCAATACAACATTCTCATTTGATTCTTTTAAAGCAATTTCTTATGTCCATCTAGTGAAATAATCTATTGCAGTGATTATCCATTTATGTCCTACACTAGATGGAGGATTGATCATGCCAATGAAGTCTATACCCCACCTCATGAAAGGTTGCTCTGTTCTGACTGGCTATAGGGGCAAGGCTGCAAACCTTTCTTTTCCTACAAACATGGCACACTTGATGCATTTCCTCACATACGCATGGCTATCCTTAAAGATAGATGGCCAATAGTATCCAGCCCTCATGATTTTAAAAGCAGTAGTCCTAGGAGAGAAGTGACCTCTAGAGGGTCCATCATGAAACTCAAATAGGACATCAACTATCTTTTCTGAATCTATGCATCTTAAAAGGACACCATTGTGATCCTTTCTGAAAAGAACCTCATTTATCAGCACAAAAGGAATAGATTGCAATCTATAATATCTTCTTTTTGCTAAATCCAAACCTATAGGACATTGTCTTGTCTTCAAGTAATTGATCATATTAGGCAACCAACTTGTTGCCTTGGCTTGTTCTTCTGTAGAATGCACCACTAGAGATGCATCTATTTGCTCTGATTTCTTTGAACTCTCATCCCCTGCCAAATGCTCACAAAGACCTCTTCCTCTAACTAGCTTGGTAGTTTGAATATCTATGTCATATTCCATCACCTTGGTGATCCAACCATCTCTTTTCTCATTTAGGTCTTTGAAAAGAAAAAATTCTTTAACACTTGGATGAGTAACTTTCAAGTGTACCTTGCTATGGGTCAATAAATATCTGAACTTTTTAAGGCTCTTCACCATAGCAAGTACATGTTTCTCTACAAAAGAGTATCTCTATTCATACTCCTCTAAACCTTTGCTAAAGAAAGCAATAGGCTGCTCCAATCCATTTTAATTTTCTTGAGTCAGCATTGCAGATATAGCATCATGACCTCCATAAGCATAAATGATAAAATCCTTACTGAAATTTGGGTTTAGGAGAGCAGGAGCTTCTGTTAAGGCCTCTTTGATAGCTTGGAAATTGACTCTCCCTTCTTTGGTCCAACCAAAAGTTGAACTCTTCTTTAACATGGTTGTCAAAGGCTTTAGTAAATCTGCAATGTTAGGCAAGAACCTCCTAACAAAATTAATCTTTCCTATGAAAGATTGGAGACTTTTCTTATGGTGTGGTAAGGGTAGCTCTAGGATAGCTATAATTCTCTCAGGATCCACTATGATCCCTTCTTTGGATACTACATATCCCAACAATTTTCCTTCATGAACTGCAAACACACATTTCTTGGGATTAAGAGATATCCCAAACTCTCTAGACCTTTCAAAAATCTTTCTCAAATGTTTGATGTGATCTACTACATGCCTTGAATAGACAGTTATATCATCTAAGTAGACCAGCACAAACTTGTACATGAGGCTTTTAAAGGCCATATCCATTGCCTTTTGAAATGTAGCACCTACATTTGACAAACCAAAGGGCATTTTTTGATAAGCCATGGTTCCCCACTTGGTTGTAAATATAGTCTTATATTGATCTCCTTCATCCACTAAGATCTGATTGTATCCTAAATAGCCATCCAATAATGAAAATCTCTCAGATCTAGAGACAAATTGTAAAATTTTTTCCATGGAGGGCAGTGGATGGCGGTCTTTTAGAGAGGCCCTGTTAAGATCCCTGAAGTCAACACATAACCTCAACTCCCCATTCTTCTTCCTGACATGAAAAAGGTTGGAAACCCAACTAGTATGTTTAATGGGGTAGATGATACCACTTTCTATCAATTTGAGTACTTCTTTATGCATGAGTGGCTCAAGTTTGGGATTAACAAGCCTTTGTTTCTGTCTTACTGGTTTGGCATTAGGTTCAAATTCAATGGTGTTCTAAGCAAGGGCTGGATTAAAACCTTTAAGGTCTTCATATTTCCATGCAAATACATCACTAAATTCTTTGAATAATTGGGTATAAGCTTGCTTTTCCAATTCAATGTTCACTTTCCCAAATTGTAAGCTCTTACCTGGTTCCAACTCTAAGTTAACACAATGTTCCTATTGGACTACCAAGCCATCTTTATTCTTCTTAACTTCATCATCCTTGTTGAAGATAGTCTCTAAGGTGACAAGACCTCTAGGCATCTTATTAGACTTGAGTTGTATCACTTGATCACCATAGTTTTGTGATAGCCTATCTTGATTATGCTCTGAAAAAACATCTTCTTCAAACAAGAATTGTAGAATTTGTTCATCATTGTCAAACACTTGCCAATTGACATCATTATCAGGAATAGATGGTCTGAAAATCACTTTGATATGTTGTTGATCTATCTCCTTTGAAATGCTATTTGGGATGTCATACTGAGATCCAACAACATCTAATCTATCTGCATTTTGATTTAGCTTCCTATGGATAGCAACAATGTTGAAAGCATGGAAATCTTCAATTGCATCCCAAACTCTATGTTTGTATGCTTTCAAGGTGTCATTCTTGGTTGCACTTATCCCTCTTACTTGGCTAACAACTAACTCACTGTCACCATAAACTTTTAGGGCCTTAAGCCCTCTTTTTCTAGCCCACTCTAGTCCGTTGACTAGACTTTCATATTCTGCAGTATTGCTAGTGCAGGAGAAACTGAATCTAAAGGCAGTATAATACCTTTCTCCTTTTGGGGACACTAGCATAGCACCACCACTAGAACCATGTCTACTTCTAGCTCCATCAAAGAATAGTTCCCAAACCTGATTATTCTGATCCACTGAATTAGTATCTTCCTTGAGAAGACTTGGCTCTGTGACTCCACTTTCTTGTATCAAATAACTACTCGAACCAAAATCCCAAATAAGACTTTCTTGGGCCTCTGAAGCTCTTTCATCTAGAAGAATATCAGGGATACTTTCTATCTTTGTGCTTGCTTCACTAATGGTTTGGAAGTCATTGTCATGAAATATAGGGTAGTTTACATTGATGGTATTGGACACGTATGGTTATATATGGTGTTCTACTAATGGTTCTAACTTAATAGTGACCTTGGTCCCATACCTTGTATGAAATAGCATGTGAGACCAGTCAAAAGATAGGTAGCCTCCTATCTTGGTTGTAAACTCCCTTGAAAGACATATATCAAATAATGCAGGGAGATCTATGATATATATATCAAGGAGGATGGATAAATTAGGACTAGCATGTAGGATCAGACTGGTATCCTTGGCCACACCTATAGTATTGACTGAGGATTCATCAAGTTTGGTAACCTTCTTTTGGAAGGGTTCATATTTTAGTCCTAATTGGTCAACTACTTTCTTGGGCATTACAGTGCTAGTGGCTCCACTATCTACCATACAATTATGTACTAAAGATTTTCCAATGATTAAAGATACATAAAAGGGAGGTGGCTTTGAATTCCTACCTTGTGTGGTATTGGCCTTGGAGTTGCTACTTGGAGCCTCCTTTTCATGATCAGTGTTAACCAACACTGGCTTTGTAGCTTCTTTTGCAGGTTGAGGAGTTGTCACTTCTGTCATAGCTTTCTTCAAAATTTTAGGTTGTCCAAGAAGAGCCAAAGAGTCCCACATGGACATGGTGACAGTCACCTTCTTCATGTTCTCCACAATGTTGAAAGGTGCCACAGTGTGTACTCTTTGTTGTGCTTTCACTATGATGGACTCCACTTCTTTGAAAATCTAGACCTCTTTACTTGTAATGGCAGGAGTCTCCTTAGGTGTGATGGGAGTAGCTTGTTGCACTGGTTCTATTGATGTAGTGGCCTTGGCATTGGAATCCACTCGCTCCATGTCTTGAGCTCTTCTCTTTGCTCTTGTATAGGCAAAAAAAGTAGCTTCGACATTGACTCCATTGAAGTTTGGTTGCTCCCAATTGAAAAGAGAAGTCTCTTTGTCTTCTGATTCTTGTTGATGCACTGACCCACTGGATGAAGCCTTTGATTGAGCTTGTGAGGCATTTTGAACCATTAGGGCTTGGTTCATCCATCCATTTGAACATGTAGCCTAATTGTGAGGCTGATTACAAGGAAAACACCATTCATTCTCCATGGCCATATTATTTTGACTAGGAACCATATCCCTAATTGGATTTGTAGAATTTAGAGGTGTAGGGTTATATGGTTGGAATGGTTTCTAATTAAAACTTTGTCTTTGTCCTTGATACCCTCCTTGGTATGGTGGCCTATTTTGTTGATAAGGTTGTCCTTGATTTTGATATTGCTAATTAGGACCTTGGCCTTATGGCTGAAATGGTGGTCTGATTCCTTGACCCTATTTCTTTAAATTTGTGACCTCTTTAGTCAAGGTCTGCAATAAATTTGTCATTTCTTGCTGACTACTCTATTGGCTATTCTTTATCTCTTGTAGCTCTTGAGAGAAACTAGCTGTTAGCTCCTGACCACTAGCACTAGCCTAAGGTGCTAAAATGGTGGGAATAGGGGTAAATGGGGGTACTTGGGCAGGTGCAATGGGTTGAAGGCTAGGAAAGATGGGCATTGGTGGCCTTCTAGCAATCATGCCTACTTGGATTAAATAGTTTTCAGCCCTAACAGCTATGTCAAAAGCTTGGGGTAAGGAAGTACCACCCATAGATTGGATCATGATAGAAATTTGACTATTCAAACTTTGCAAGTAATATAAGAAGGCATGGTTAGCTGATGGTCTTACTGATACTGGAATTCTATTCCATGTTTTGAGGAATCTACTATTGTAATCTATCATTTGCTCTTGAGGGTCTCTCTTAATAGTTGTTAACTGCTCAACTAGAGACAAGTTATCTGATTTATCCTCAAAATGCTTACTTAATGCATCCCCTAACTCATCCAATCAATTAATGGAACCAATAGTTAGAGTCCTAAACCATTCAAGAGCCTTACCTTTTAGAGAGGCTGCTAATAATTTGGTGGCCACGTCTTCTCGAGTTATGTTGTGTATGTTGCAGATGGTTGTCACATCTCTTATGTGTTCAAAAGCAGTTGTCTACCCTTCACCAGTGAAATTAGGTATACTCTTAAGTGTCACCAAGGGCACATCATGATGTTGAGAAAAGTTCAATGGACTACCCTAATTAAAGGGTACAAATGCAAATGGTCTTCCCAATGTAGGAGTTGGAATCTGAAGATTAACAACTATGTGAGCTATATTTGCTACTTGGTTTGAATCCTCTTTTAGATCTCTGGTTAGAGATCTGCCTCTTCTTTTGGAATGAAAGGGAAATGGTCTCCTTTCTAAAGTATTAGGAGGTGTTGATTGAACTCTCCTTGTAGGGGATGTTCTTTGAGTTGACCTGCCTTTATGACTTCTCTTTGAGGGAAACTCTAAAAATTTAGTGGGCTTTGAGCTCCTAGTCTCAATCTTTCTCATAAACCTTAAACAAGGTTAGCCCTGATCCTTGAAATCAGTGGAGTCACTAGATATACTTGATAGAACAACCTCTAAAGGTTTTTATTATGCAACCTATATATCAGAGATAACATATCTTTAACATGAATCTGATTCTTTTATTGTCCCACTGGGCATGCCAGAATTGTTATACACTAAGTTTGCACCCTCATTTCAAGCTCTACTAGTCTTGATAACCTAGTATAAAATGGGAATCATCTCCAGGTTGTGGGACCTATGCTAACTAAGATGAGACCTCCAGGTTCTAGGCTGGTTCCTCTTGGATAATCACCTTAATTTTCTTTTAGACATGAAAGTAAAACTTGAGGGGAAAAGGGATAGAAGGAATGCTTGAAAGGGAAATGACTGAAAGCAAACTACCTACTAGGTGATACACTAAAATTAGGGTTTGGATCTTAGTATAGAGGAATGGAATCAATGAAAAGCTTAGATCTCGTAGGTCACAACTTACTGAATATGCTTGCATAAGTGTTTCATAGGAGGCCCTGCACATAAGACACAACCTATGACCTGCAAGAAGACATTCACTTCTGCAACTCGGTGTAGGATTGAGACAAGACTATTAGGGGGCTGAAGTATACCCACAAAAAAATCTAAATTAGATCAAACACAATAACACACAAAATTACAAAAAGCAAGATGGATCAGGAACCCTAAGATATTACTGAAAACATCATATACATTAATCCAATAATAGATAATTCAAACAAGGAAGCATAGGGACATGAATGATTGTCACAAAAATACCTCTGCAATGCTTTTATTATCAATGGGAACTTTACAACTATATAAGCCAGATTGTAGAAATGATACCATAGATGACCCTTAAGAAAAGATGAATTTCTTCTACAATTGTGAACCTCTCTTTTTATAGAAAAAGTCAATTCTAAGCTCAAAAGCTCCAAAAATACATTATATACATCCCCCTCTTGCACGTAGGCAAGAGTCAAATCCTAACTAGGGTTACCAGATTAAACAATGATCTCAAACCCTAGGGTACTGATCACCTATTAATGAAAATCTCTGAGAACACCAATGATCAAATCATATCTTTCTTTGCATCATGTTGATCCTTCTAAACTGAAAAACACCTATAGACACAACAACCTTGACCTACCAACCCATCTGCAACTCCACTAAGCCATGAAGGTTGCAAATCTAATTATATTTCCCTGGGAGAGGTACTACTTGAAAAGGTGGCACCAACTCTTTCTAGCACTTCCTATCGTTAAAATGTGGAAAAGGACCCTGCAATGCTAGCCAATAGTCTCTTCTATCATCTTCACAACCACAACCATCCTAAGAAATCAATTCCTGAGCTACCCGACATCGTGCATGGTCGAAAGAACATAAAACCCATGCAGAGACTTTTTGAATTTTGAAAAATAACAGCTAGCAGCAGATTTTAAAATGTAACTATTGATGAGAAACCCTTCCTAGTAGATGAATGGCCATGATGCACTTGAAAATAGCTTGAAAACCTATCTCTAACAAGTCAAATGCCATCATGGAAGTTAGCGGCCAATGAAACGTGAGCAAATCAGCACATCTGACAGACTTGGACCCATGACCTGTACAAAGAGCATCAGATGGTTGTCGCAAGATCACAAGGGCTTCGAAGATCCCTTGTGATCAAGTGACAACCATAGATCTTTAGTTTACTAACATCTCTGTAGATACCCTGACATGGTCCTACCAATAAAGCCCAGCTATCGTCTAACCAACCAATGAAGAATGAGCATGTCAGAAATCGAGGACCCACCTAACAGAGCCCGGAGATAAAGAAAGATTAATGGTGGTTGCATGATCTCATGTGTCAGAGAAACTCCATGAGATTATATGCCAGCCCTTAGATCTTCCATCGACTGACAATCGTCGGGCCTGCACTGAAATGGCATCGAATCACAAGTCCTAACCAATCACAAATGCACAGCTCAGACTACATGGTAGGACCTTGCAACAGACCCACTGCAACACCAGTCACCACTACATGGACCAATCAAATGCAAGCACATCATCAAGAAAGGACCCACCGTTAGAGCCTCAAGAATAAAACAAGATTGACGGTCGATGCATGATCTCATGTGTCAGAGAAACCCCATGAGATTATACGCGAGCCATTGATCTAAAAGGGACACAGTCTTTTGGGCCCTCTCTAAAAATTGGACAAGTCACCACTTCATGAACCAATAGGAAGCCTCCGTGTAGGACAATGTGGCAGTGGACCCATGAATTTGAAGCACTGCAGGGAAAGGAAATCTATGGTCCTCGCAAGATCACGAGCCTCTGACAGACCCTTCGCGATCTTACGGCAACTGTCCGATGCGAAATCGGGACCACACAAGCTGAGACCACCAAACATTTAAGTGACTACATGACTAAAGGAAGAATAGACCGCTCGATGAATCGCTAACCACTGAGGACTTAACCATGAAACATTGGGGTATTATGTGAACAAGGTATTTGCTAAATCATCGAAAGGAAAAGGTAACCGCAGACTGTCTTGGAGAACTAGCGACCGACCAATGAAGAATTAGCACACATGGGTATTCAAAACTTAAGTGGCTGATAAAGTAACAAGGAATTAGAATGAAGGCTTAGGGTTTGCAAGGTTATTTTCCCTAATGACTATATTTATGAACTTTTTGACCTACAAACCAGGGAGTAAAACAATTTGTAGAGGCCAGAGGACAAGGCACAACTTCATGAAATTTTTAGGGATGCTTGGCAGGATAAAAATAGAGACTTTGGAACAGGTTTTAACCAAATTTGCATGTACATGGGAAAATTAGGGTAACAGTTGAATCAGAAGTGTTACATTAATCAGAAACATTTGTATGATCTTAGTATTGATTTGTATATCTATAGTTGAAGTTGTAGTAGATCAGATCACCTACTGTTACATATTTAACCATTGTACATAGTCAAATCTCTTAACCGAGTTGACTAAGAAATTCTTATTATGTATCATTCATAGAATGAACATTGTTATCCTCTCAACCCCATAGTGAATGTTGGTTGGATGATAAAGGTTGGTGTTAAAACGTCTAACAAGGTCACACCTAACAGTGTGTTTTTAACCTTTAACAGGGTTGGGTCTTCACTGACCTTACTTCAGTAGAGTGAATATTTTTGGGTTGCCGATCCTAGGTGGTTTTTCCCTTCATAGGGTTTCCATGTTAAATATCTTGTGTTATGTGTTGATTGTGATATTTGTTTGATGTCATATTTTCATGTTGCATATTTGATTTGATTGGTAACTACTATATCTTTTAGACTGGTAATTAGTAAATACGTAGATAGTAAAAGTATTTTAAGTTACCGAGTAGAAGAAGTTTAAGTATTTGTTTTTGGATTATACATTTTGAATTCAGATAGTGATTAAATAATTCACCCCCCTATCAATTATTATAAGAATTAGACTGGTGCAAGCCACCCATCCTCTAGGACAACCAAAAGTCAAGAGAAGAATAAACAAGCACCTCCTAAGGTAGGATTCAAACTTAATTTTGATGTGCTTAGAACTAGAGTAATTGATGAAGGAAGGTTAGAAGAAATTTCTAAGTTCTATGATAAATATCATGAGATAGATAAATCAGAGATCCATGGTATGATAATCAAGAATATGATTAAGTTTAGGAAGACAATTCTGGAACTTAAGACAATAATTCCAGATAATGTTTGGATGGTGTATGATAAGCTCCAAGGCTTGTTTTCACACCCTGCAAAAGACCTCACTTGCCTCCTAGTATCCTATTCCTCTATATGATCTTCCAATAGGCTTAGATCATTAAATAAGACCTATTAAAACTCTTCTATAAGAGTCAATCTCTGAAAACTTCACCTTGAATGATCAACACCCTAGTTTTGATTCACTTCTCCACACTCACTTAGAAGGCTCTAAGAGCCAAATCTCCATAAAATTGCTCCAAAATTGTAGGGGTCTTCTCCTTCATGAAAAAATCCTTAATATTTCCCTTTAGATACATTTTGAAATGGTCTTCAATTATCTTCTAACTAGATTCCATGAATCATCATGAATTGACCTTAAAAATAGGCCTATTCTAGTAGCCCTTACCAGTCACCTTTTGTTGTTTCTTGCTCAAAACAAATCCTAAATGATTGGTATGGATTTTATATTCAAAAAATTATTAGATATTAATTTTACCTTCATGAAATTTTTTTGGAGCAGTATAGATATGTACCTCCATGCAATGTTTCTTCAGTCTTTTCACCTCTAGACCTCTAACCGGGCTACACAAACTCACCTAGGGCCTAGCATATAAAATATTTCTTCATGATTTCATGATTCCTAAATCCTAAAAATATGTAAAAAAATGACTTCTCTTCCATTTCCATCTATCATTAATGATTATCCATGGTTAGATTTCATGGAGGAGCCATGACTCTCTAAACTACTCAAAACAAGCTGAAAATAGACTCCCTGAACTAAAACGCCCAAAACTAGTACTTAGATGAACTCAAAATGACCTTCTATTCAAATAAAAAAGTTCATAAAAAACCTATAGAACACTAATAAAGCATTATATTTAGTCGTTTGGTCTATTAAGTATGACTATCGACACAAAAAAGAAGAAAATTCACTGTAAAATGCTTGCAGAGCTCTATTAACTTTCTCTAAAACTATTACAATGCATAATGAAACTTGGTGTTCAAGTCTTAGGTATCATTTGATGAAATTTCCTTCATTTTAGGGCCTTTTTTCCATGTCATAACCATCCTATAACTTAGGGAATCCAAAGATACCCGAATGGCATGCATTCTTTTGCAATAATTGCAAAATTGAAGACTTCTTCTCAACACTTGGCAACTTTGTCATGTGCCTCAATCCTATATTCTAGGAATCATATCCACCTATATTTTGTGGATCCAAGGCCATTTATGACCTTATGGCATCTTTACAACAACCATTATGTGTTTAGAACACATGTAAGACTCCAACTTAAGCTAAGCTCCTAACACTAGGAAATTGAAATAACAACAAACAAAGTTTAATTAGTGATCTTAGTCCTAGTGACTAATTTACCTAACCAACATTGAAAAATGACCTTCTAAGGTCTTCAAACAAACAAATCTATCTTCTTGACTTGGCTAGAGTCAAGTACAAGCCAAAAACTTATAAACAATAGAGGCTAGCCTAGGTGCTCCTGCACCATCCTCCCCAAAATAAGAAGATCAATTCTCCCTTGGATTGATGATGGTAGGATCAAATCCCATATTTTTGAACTCTAATTCTTTTATCCAAATAGCATCAGCATCATTTTGTCCATGCCTTTTAATGAGATACTCCTTGTACTCTTTAGTGCTTGTCTTTTTATAGACTCTTGTATCTAGTATGCTGTCTGGGCCTGTGACTGTAGTAGTAGGTAATTGGAGATCCTCCACATCTCTGATCACTTCATGAAGGGTCTAATACATGTCTTGTTATGGACCTCTATAATGGACTAAGTCAAAAATATAAAAAATGGGTGATAGTCCAGTATCTTCAGGCAGTTCAACCTTGAATGCATTGTCACCATACTTAGCCAATATAGGATAGGGTCCTATCCTTCTCATTTGCATCTTTTGGGGGACTCATTTTTGTAGTCTTGATTTGTTGAGATGCACCATAACCAAGTCACCAACATTAACTCAACTATCCTTCTACTTTCATCCACTTTGGCTTTATGTTTGATGGTGTTCTCTATTAATGTCTTCCTCACTATTTCATGAATCTCTTGCATAGCATATGCAAAGTCATCAGAATATCCACTTCCTTTCACTCCATCCTTCAAATCTCTCAATTCATAGACACCTCTAGGATATAGGCCATATACTATTTCAAATGGACTCTTCCCTGTGGATGTATTTATGGTGTCATTGTAGGCATATTCAGCTTGCCCAATCAACTGATCCCATTGTTGTATGTACTCTTTAGCCAAGCATCTTAGAAGATTTCCAAGGCTCCTATTAAAAACCTCAGTTTGACCATCAGTTTGGGAATGGTAGGCTGACCCAAAAGATAAGTTAGTGCCCAATATTTGCCAAGGAGTCTTCCAAAAATGACTCATAAATTTTGTGTCTCTATTTGATACAATGATGATAGGTAACCCATGGATTCTCAAAATTTCTTTGAAGAATAGGGATGCTATTTGACTTGCATCATTTGTAGTCTTGCATGGCACAAAGTGAGCCATCTTACTAAACCTATCAACAACAACATAAACACTATCTATCCCATGTCTTGTCTTGGGTAGCCCAACTACAAAATCCATGCTTAAGCATTCCCATGGCCTAGTAGGAATTGGTAGAGGTCGGTAAAGACTAGCATTTGTTGAAGTTCCCTTTGCCTTTTGACATACTACACAACTCTCCCCATGCTTCCTAACATCAAGATTCATTCTAGGCCAAAAGTAAAACCTTGAAATAAGGTCTTGAGTCTTAGTGATCCCAAAGTGACTACTCAAAGCACCATTATGCTTTTCATGAATCAAATTCTCTCTAATAGAGCCTCTAGGAACACACAATTGATTCCCTTTGAACAAGAGATCACTTTGAAAAGTATAATCAGCATATTTACTATGAAAATGATTCTTTTATTCAGTGCATACCTTGTAGATGTTAGCAAAGTCCTCATCTTCTACATATAGATATTTGAAATGATCTATCCCCATGCTTTTCAACTGAATTTCTTGGAGTGTGAGGGCTCTTCTTGACAATGCATCAGCCACCTTGTTTAGTACACCCTTCTTGTGCTTGATATTGAAGGTGTAAGCTTGTAGGTACTCAACCCACTTCATGTGCTTGTGACTCAACTTCTCTTGTGAATTCAAGAAGCTAAGTGCTTGATTGTCTGAATACACAATGAACTCCTTGGGAAGCAAGTAGTGCCTCCACTTTCTTAGAGCTTGGACCAATGCATACATCTCTAAGTCATATGAGGAGTACTTCCTCTTAGCCTCGTTTAACTTTTCAAAATGGAAAGCCACCGGTCTACCCTCTTGGCTTAGAACATCCCCAATTGCTACATTGCTAACATCACATTCAATGGTGAATACCTTCTCAAAGCTTGGCAACACCAAAATAGGTTGGGTAGCTATCCTTTCCTTCAATAACTCAAAGCTCTTGTTAGCATCTTCATCCCACACAAACTTGGTTTTCATTCCTCCTTTGATAGTATCTAACAGAGGGGCACAAATTGCACTAAATTGTCTTATGAACTTTCTATAGTATTGTGCAAGACCATGAAAACTCCTTACCTTAGTTTCTGACCTTTGAGTAGGCCAATTCATGATAGCCTCCACTTTTCTCTTATCCATTTTCAGATTTCCATGTGATAAGACAAACCCAAGGTACACTAATTCTGACTTGATGAACTCACACTTCTCCAAGTTGATCATCAACTTCTCCTAATGCAACTTTTTGAAGACAATATCAAGATGTTTCAAATGCTCACTCTTTGTCTTGCTAAAAATCAATATATCATCTAGATATACAACTACAAACTTTCCTATTAGTCCTTGAGTACTTCATTCATGAGCCTCATGAATGTGGAGGGGGCATTTGACAAACCAAATGGCATGACAAGCCCTTCATTAGTCTTGAAGGCTGTCTTCCACTCATCACCTTCATGGATTCATATTTGGTGATGGCCACTCTTCAAGTCTATCTTGCTATAGTACTTTGCTTCACCTAAATAGTCCATTAAGTCTTCAATCCTAGGGATAGGGAACCTATACCTTATGGTTATCCTATTGATAGCCCTTAAGTTAGTACATAGCCTCCAAGTTCCTCCGTTATTAGGTGCAAGTCTAGTGGGTACAACACATGGACTAATACTCTTTCTAATTAGGCCTTGGTCTAAGAGCTCTTGTATTTGCCTTGCTATTTACTCATTTTGTTGAGGGGTCATCTTATAAACAACTTTTTTAAGGTAGGGTAGCTCCTGGGATAAGGTCTATCCTATGACTTATGGCTCTTTGAGGGGGTAAGGCTAAAGGTTGACCATCACTTACAATGCCTTGGTAAGTCTACAACATACCTTGAATCTCCTTAGGTAATTTAGTCTTCTTAGTCACCTTGTCTTCACCTCCCTCTCTTGGTTTTAACACCAATGCATGGCCTATGCCTTCACCTTCTTCCATGGCTTGTAGGAACTCTTTTTCACCTACCATAAGAACATTTGGACCTGCTATCTTTACTTCAGCATCCTCCAACAATGACTAAATTTTGAAGGTTGTATTATCCTTCATGAAAGAATAGGAATTCTTTCCTCCATCATGTATGGCTTGGCAGTCAAATTTCCAAGGTCTACCTAGGAGAAAATGACATGCATCCATAGGCAACACATCACATAAAACTTTGTCTTTGTACCTTCCAATGGAGAACTCCACCCATGCTTTCTCATTCACTAACACATGTTGATCCTTATTGAGCCAAGTGACCTTGTAAGGATTGGTATGGGATATCCTTTTCAATTTGAGCTTGCTAACTACTTCCTCTAACACTATGTTATCACTAGAGCCTGAATCAATGATGACCCTGCACACTTTTCCTATTATCTTGCATTTGATTCTAAACACCTTGGCTTGGCTCATCCTTCACTGGTTCCTTGATTAGAGTTCTCCTCATCATGAGGTTATCTCCTTCCTCTGAATTTAATGGAATCTCAGAATGCTTGTCTACTACATTTGTGTCTTCATGAACAAGGTTGGCTCTCTTATCACTTCCTTGTGATGAGCCACCTTTCTTAGGGCATCTATAGGTAGGGTGCCCCATTAGATTGCAATGGTAGCACTCCATATTGGCAAAATAATTGCCTCTTCCTCCTTGTGATGAACCACCACTTCTTCCTCTAAATATAGAGTTAGAGTTTCTTCCTCTACCACCTCTACTTGATCTTCCTTCTTACTACTCACTGAATTGTACCTCACCTTGAGCTCTTGAATCAGAACTTCTTCCACTATAACCACCTCTTTGACCTTTGGTATCTTTTCCATTGCCTTTGCCTTTGGAGGTTTCTTATTTTCTCTTACTTTTCTCCTCTATATTAAAGGCCATTTGATAGCATTGCCTAATGGATTTGAATTTCACTAGAGTCATCTCCTCTTGAATAGACCATTTGAGGCCATTCAAGTACCTTGCAAGCTTAATGCTCTCTTCTTCAACTACCTTAGATCTCAAACATAGTTTTTGAAATTCCTCGGTGTAGGCTTGGACATCTAGTTTGTTTTGCCTTAGATTGTGTCTCCTCCTATGAAGTTGAACTTCATAATCATTACGAAGGTATGTTTTCTTCACCTTGGATACCATGCCCTTCCATGTCATAATAGGACCTTTTCCATCCTTTTCTCTCTCAATTTGCACAAACTTCCACCAAGTAAGAGCTGAACCTCTTAGTCTAGACTTGGCCACCATTACCTTTTATGCTTCAAAGATACCACCACATTCAAAATGGTTCTCTATGATATCAATCCAATCCACAACTAAATCTGGATCCATTTGTCCACTAAAGAGTGGGACACCTTCCAAAGCCTTGCCACTCAATGCCTTCAATGCTTTTAAGAATGGCTCTTCAGGAAGAACAAGGTTAGGAGTTGGTGCTTCTTCTTCCAAATCTAATTCCTTCTCCTTTGCTTCAGCTTCTTCTTTAAGGTCAATCTTCTCTTTGACCCTATCAGCTTTGTCTTGGACTTCACCCAAGAGCTGCTCCATTTGAGCTAGTCTTTGCCTTAACAATTTGTTATCCTCTTCTTGTTCCTCAACCTTCTTCGCTAGTTCAGCATTAGTCACCATGGCTCTAGCTGGTGTATTCTCTCCTACTAATTTATAAGATTGAAACATTAACCACAAGCTTGATCAACCAAGCTCTAATACCAATATGGTGTATGATAAGATCCAAGGCTTGTTTTCACACCCTCCAAGAGACTTCACTTGCCTCCTAGTATTCTATTCCTCTATATGATCTTCCAATAGGATTAGATCATTAAATAAGACCTATTCAAACTCTGCTATAAGAGTCAATCTCTAAAAACTTCACCTTGAATGATCAACACCCTAGTTTTGATTCACTTCTCCGCACTCACTTAGAAGGCTCTAAGTGCCAAATCTCCATAAAATTGCTCCAACATTGTAGGGGTCTTCTCCTTCATGAAAAAATCCTTAATATTTACCTTTTGATCCATTTTGAAATGGTCTTCAATAATCTTCTAACCGGATTCCATGAATCATCACAAATTGGCCTTAAAAATAGGCCTATTCTAGTAGCCCTTACCAGTCACCTTTTGTTGTTTCTTGCAAAAATTTTCCAAAAAACTTGAAAAAATAAGACTTTTTTTGGATACCCTTTTGGAATTTTTAAAAGATTCACAAAATTGCTGGGTCTGATAGTGACCGTACAGGGGGTTCCTACAAACAAGGACAAGATGTCTAATAGACCTAATTTCTAGGACTGAACTATGGTTTTGATAGAAAACTTTCTCAAACCAAATCGTAAATGATTGGTATGGATTTTATATTCATAGAATGGTTATATATGAATTTTACCTTGATGAAAAATTCTTGGAGCAGTACAGATACGTACAACCATGCAATGTTTCTTCACTCTTTTCATCTCTAGACCTCTAACCGGGCTACACAAACTCGCCTATGGCCTAGCATATAAAATAGTTCTTCATGCTTTCACAACTCCTAACTCCTAAAAATAAGTACAAAAATGACTCCTCTTCCATTTCTATCTATCATGAATGATTATCCATGGTTAGATTTCATGGAGGAGCCATGACTCTCTAAACTACTCAAAACAAGCTAAAAATAGACTCCCTGAACTAAAACACCCAAAACCAGTACTTAGATGAACTCAAAATGACCTTCTATTCAAATGAAAAAGTTCATAAAAAACCTATATAACACTAATCCAGCATTAGATTTAGTCGTTCAGTCAATTAAGTATGACTATCAACACAAAACAACAGAAAATTCATTGTAAAATGCTTGTAGAGCTCTATTAACTTTCTCTAAAACTATTAAAATGCATAATGAAACTTGGTGTTCGAGTCTTAGGTATCATTAGATGCCATTTCCTTAATTTTAGGGCCTTTTTTCCATAGCATAAACATCCTATAACTTAGGGAATCCAAAGATACCCGAATGGCATGCACTCTTTTGCAATAATTTCAAAATTGAAGACAACTTCTTCTCAACACTTGGAAACTTTGTCACGTGCCTCAATCCTATATTCTAGGACTAATAACCACCTATGTTTCATGGATCCAAGGCCATTTATAACCTTATGGCATCTTTACAACAACCATCATGTGTTTAGAAGACATTTAAGACTCCAACTTTAGCTAAGCTCCTAACACTAGGAAATTGAAATAACAACAAAAAAAGGTTAATTAGTGACCTTAGTCCTAGTGACTAATTCACCTAAGAAACATTGAAAAATTACCTTCTAAGGTCTTCAAAAAAACAAATCTATCCTCTTGACTTGGCTAGATTCAAGTACAAGCCAAAAACTTATAAACAATAGAGGCTAGCCTAGGTGCTCCTGCACCATTGGAATATCCTAGATTCTTTAAAGAGACAAGCCATTGAAGAAGATGTTAGGATAAGGGAAAAGACATTGGATGACAATCTTCCTGTCTATTCATTAGAAGAGAAATCATTTTTTCTAGATCTGGTGAACCTTCACATAAGAACTAAACTGAGAACTCTACAAATAATGAATAAGGATTATGAGTTGGTATCAAAGGAGACTGAAAAGGCATTTGAAAATGTGTTCTTGGATAGACACATGTATCCTCCTACTATTCTTGCAAACTAAGTTCTCTCTGAGAAAGAAAAAGAAGTTGAGATCCCTAATGCACCTACGACAGGTCCATAGGATTGTACGCCTATGGTGACAACACCTATTGAAGAAATGGAGTGTATGCCCATGCCTAAAATAAAAGATGACACTATCACGATTGATAATGTTGAAATATTAATGGCAGCAATAGATAATGAACTGGACTTGAGTTTGAGGAAGCCTTTGTAAGTATGAAAGAGGCTGAGATTCTATGTGGTGAAGAATCACCTAAGCAGCAAGAAGAAGTCCAAGTTAAAGAATTGACTAGACAAGAAAGTGAGAAGGAAGATGAACCTGTAAGTGAGAAGGAAGAGGAACATAAAGAAGAACCTTCAGTTGAGATTCCAATGAATGTAAGGACTGAGATTATGGAAGTAAGTCAAAGCTCACTCCTTACTCCTAAGCCATTAGTTTCATTTTTGTCAAGTTTGACCCCTGATACAATAAGTTTAAACTCTTGGGGAGAAGAAGATTTGATAAAAATAAGCATGTTAGCAATGGAGAAACAAAAAGAGAAACAAGTTATGAGAAATCCCCTTTTTGTTGAATCAGTCAACATACTAAACAATCTATTCCCTGAGGACAAGAAAGTATCAAGTGTACATTCAGTGGATGATGTTAGCACCATCTTGACATGCTTCAAAGAAAATTTTTCAAGTCTTGAAGAATCAGCATCCAAGATTCTAGAAGAGAAATATCTCAAGAAAAGGCTAAGTGAATTGATAGGTAACTTTGCACTTGACCTTAATTCTATTAAGGTTGGTCAAGCTATGCTAAAAGACTTAGCAACAAAAGGAAGAAAAATAATTGCTGATTGTATGAATAAAGACAATCTAACTACAGATCATCTTAAGAAAATTCAAGAAACTAAATCTATGATGGTGACTATGAGTAAATCAATGGAAGATCCTAGTCAAGATGTTAACATGTACAATAATGTCTATCAAGGACACTTAGACAAGATTGAGAAGGCAGAGAAAGAGATTGCAAAAATACGGGCTAGGAAAGCACAATTGAGACATACACTTGCGCCCTCATTGGATGTATTGAATCAAAATATAAAGCATGTAGATGTCACCATTGTAACATATCATCAAGGTCTATGTAAAGAGATAGAAAATATGGAGAAGTTAACTTATGCATTATGCGCCCATCTCTAGATAGTAGATGCACTCAAGGCATTTTGGCTGCAAGAGATCCAAAACCTTAAGATTGCATACTCAAATGTACTTTCTGTGTAAGTACTTGAAGATTTCATTTTTTTAGCACCTTTATCATTAATATCAAAGGGGGAGTAGAGTAATATGGAGTAATAGAGTATATGGTATAAGGGAGATATAAGAGATAGAGTATATGATGTACAATATTCAAATAAAAATATAAGTTAGAAAGTTTTTTGTGTAAAGATGTACTTTAGCAAATTTGCTAATTTCCTTTGTTGCCATTAATGAAAAAAGGGGAGATTGTTGGCAAGTTGACTATACTAGTGTATATGACTAATTTTAGTTTTGTCATTATGAAAAAAAATTCATATGAAGTTTTGGAGTCAGGGCAATAACTTAGAAGATCAAAATATGGCTAAGTATGGAAGATATAATAGTGAGTGAAGCACTTGATGAACAAAGCATCAACACATGTGCATATGATCGAGTTTTTGTATACACCTTTGAAGATAATATTTTGAGTATGTTATTAATCTATGGTTAAGAATGCATGGTCAGATGTGATATCATGAAGAAGTTACATCAAGTTGAAGTGACATAGACAGTGTGTGGTAGAATAGAAGAGTGCATGGAGCTAACAGTTAGTTTTTTGTATAGCGTGTATCTTATTGTTTTGTAAGGGCTATGCTCCTATTGTATTTATGTTATAGAATTGTTAATATCATTTTATGTAAACGCACTTGAGCTAATTCATTTAGAAGCATTGTATTTAAGCCTATATATATGACATGTTGATGCAGGGGCATTCTTGGTTGAGGCTGAGACATTCTTGGTCCTTGATGAAACTGCATAGGTGGTTTGTTATTTGGCCAGTGTTACTTGGTTGCAGCCTTAATTGATGGTCTCAGTTATTGAAGGAAGCTCGGTCACTGAAGGAACTCGGTGAAACTTCTTGCGTTCGGTGAAAGTGTTACTCGGTGATGTCTATGGTGCTCGGTCGATAGTGGTGCTCGGTGATGCTTGGCATGCTCAGTTATTTCATAGTCGCTTAGTTGTTTCTCTAGTGCTTGGTAATTCTAGCTTACCAACTGGAGTTTGGTCTGATTTTTTGGGTGGACTTGGTGCATTTATTATTGGTAGCTGTTGTTATAGGCTGACATATTGAATTAAATGTTTATAAGGCTAGTTGGAAGTGGACTTGTATGGCATTTAATATTTATTTGTAGGAGTTAATGGTTTCATCCAACCGACTTGTGGTTGATGATTAGTATTTAAGGGGTGCTTGGGGTAGTTGTTTAGGAGGAAGATTTGGAGTATCAGATAAGAAGTCTAGGAAGTTAGACATTGGTGAAGTTGTGGAAAAGATCTTGCATGATCTTGTGGATCATATTATTTCTGATAGTTTGTAATAGAAGAGCTAGTGGTTTTCATACTTGGAGACAAGGAGATTGCTTGGAGGCTTGCGAGCTCAAGTTTAGATATGCCATAGGGTTTCCATCAGTTGCTGATTGTTTTCAGAGCTAAACTAGCTAAGAATGTATTGGATCTTGTTTATCTTGTAGAATTACTTCTGTTTGTAATTGGACCTAACCTGGAAGGCCTTAAAACTGGGCATGTTAATGGAAATTGGTTTAAAACATCTTATTGTGTTGAGTTTTCCACTATGTAATTCTGAAGCTCTAAGTTTGGACTATCCTTAATTGGATCCTCTATACCTTAGTTTGTGTCAAGTGGTATCAGAGCTAAGTTGATCTTGTGGAGTGAAGGTTGATCTTGGGAGGGCTGATCCTGTGAAATTGATCTGGTTGGAAAAGAGATTGTATGATCTTAGTTATAGATCTATGGTACTGAACTTGTGGAATCTTCCCCTAGTTGTTTGTGCAAGGTTGTGATCTAACTTGTATACAACTTGGAGATTGTCACAAGGTGGTCGGTGTAGATTTTTCTGTAGAGGGTTTTCTCTTATCTTTAAGGATGCCTCTGAGAAGATTGGACACTAGAGTTAATTTTGATCTCTGTGATATTGTGGACTCCCAGATTACAGAGAAAGAAAAATCAGATTTTAGATCTGAGATGGAACTGATGAAAAATGACATGGTCACTGAGATCATGAGAGTTGTTACTCATGTACCTCATAATGTTGGTACTGAGGATGGTTATGAAGAAGTTGCTGAAGAATTTGAAGCTACTAGATCTAGTGGTGATGACTAGAGGGATAGATCTAGTGAAGATAGAACTACTCAGTTGCATATAGATCTAGAGCTTGATTAAGTAATAGTTACCGAATGCATGTTTCTACTTTCTCTGGTACCTTGAAACCCAAGAACTTGATTGATTGGATTGGTGAACTTGAAGATTTCTTTGAGCTAGAAGAAATTGAAGATCCTCTTTGTGTGAGATTGGCACAGACTAAGTTGAAAGGACATGTTGCTCTTTGGTGGAAAGAATTACAAAGAGACAAAGAAGATGAAGGTGAAATGAAGATCAATCGGTGGAGGTTGATGGTGACTAAATTGACAGCTAAGTTCATACCTTCTCACTATGAGCTTGACTTGTTTAAGAAGTTGTAGAATTTGAAGCAGAAGGAATTATCTGTTGAAGATTATACCAAGGAGTTCTAAAAACTTACTATTTGGTCTAGACATAGAGAACTTGGTAAGGAAAAGGTAGCTCTATATGTGAATGGTCTAAGATTCAATATTCAGGATGAGCTTGGTATGCTGAATATTAATTATGTTGAAGATGCTTATCAGTATGCTCTGAAGGCAGAAGATAAGTTGAAGAGGAAAAAAATGGTAACTCCCAAGGGAAGGAGAATATTGATCACCTAATGAAATATAAACCAAATGATGTAGAAGATGAACAGAAACCTATAGAACTGAAGAAGAAGATAGGTAGAGTTATCTTTAAGAGTACTTGTTATAACTGTCGAGAGGAAGGACACCATTCTTTTGAGCATACACAGAAGAAGCTTGGTGACTGATGAACTATTGTGGTGAATGAGAACATTCAGAATGAACCTAAATAAGAGAACTTTCTGCTTCGGTGAACATTTCTCGGTACAAAGATGGAACCTTGTCAGATGAGTAACTTGTTTAGGACTCGATGCAAGTTTTCAGGTAAACTTTGTGATGTAATTGCTGATAGTGGTAGTATTAATAACCTTGTTGCTGAGGACATGGTTCAAAAACTTGATTTGAATAGAATGAAACATCCACATCCTTATAAGATAGGCTAGTTGCAAGATGATCATACTCTAGAAGTAAGAGAACAATGCTTTGTTGATGTTTAGATTGGCCAGTATAAGGATCTTGTCCTATGTGATATTGTGAAGATGAATGTGTTAGAAATAGGGAATACTGAGAGGGGGGGGGGGGGGGTGAATCAGTATTCCATAAACTTTAACTTTTTCCCTATTATGGATATAAAAGATTATCTTTACACATGCATAACATAAGAAGCTAAACAACATGCATAGCAATAAAACTAAAGAACTCATAACACATGATTTTTTCTCGAGGAAACTCTTCCCAAGGGAAAACCCCAGTGGGTATGGTACCCACAAAGATCTACTAATCAAAAAATATCCTGCTAAGGATGTTGACCATGTTAGGAGTCTATTACAAGAGTATAGTGTATCAGTCCTTATTAAGGGACTATAGGCCTTGTTAGAAGCCTCAACCTTGTTAGGAGTTGGTAGTACAAAATGTGATTACCAGCTAAGCCCACTACTCTTAGTATGCGCCCTACCTTGTTAAGAAGCATCATTGTGAGTGGAGATTATGCTAGCAGCAACAACAGATCTAGAAATGAAGAAGACTGAAAGATTGAAGAAGGTATTGCCTTGCTTGTGAAGAGAGAACCAGATAGTAAGAAAAATTTTAAATGTTGGACTTGTCAAGAATATGGTCATTTTGCATTTAAATGTCCTAAAAGAGTTAAGAAGCATAGAAACAATTTCAAGCCTAGAAGATCTAAGGAATGTTATTATGCTAATGATGAAGATCTTGAAGCTAGTATTGAAAGAACTCTAAGTGAAAGTGATACTGAGAATAATGATGAAATAGGATTTGTAGCAATTAAAGAAGAGAATCCTGAAAATAATGTTAAGGAAGAAAAAGCCTTAGTTTCCCAAGTTGAAAAGAAAGTTGATTGGATTATAGACAGTGGTTGTTCACATCATATGACTAGAGATATGAAAAAGTTCATAAAGTTTAACAATTATGATGGAGGAGTTGTGAGAGTTGGAAATAGTGCACCTTGTTTGATTAAAGGTATAGGATCTATTACTCTTGATGGAAAGACTAATATTGATTATGTTTACTTTGTGGATGGTTTGAAACATAATCTTTTGAGTGTTGGATAGTTAGTTGATAAGGGATATCAAGTTTGGTTTATTGAGAAAACTTGTGTGATAAAAGATAAAGATGAGAATCTGATTGGAACTGGATCTAGAACCAGAGGTAATGTATTTCAGTTGAATCCTATTGAGATGACATGTTTGATTACTAAGATTGATGACAATTGGTTATGGCATAGAAGGTTTTGTCACATAAACTTTGATAACATTGTGAAGTTAAGTACTACACTTGTAGTACGGGATTTGCCTAAGATTATGAAGCCTACTAACATGATTTGTAAGGAATGTTTGATGGCTAAACAGAAGAGAAGTTCATTCCCTAGTAAGAAGTTTCCATCTGAAGAAAAGTTGGAGATTGTTTATATAGACTTGAGCAGTCCTACTAGGACTAGATGATTCTATGGAGAAAGGTATTTTATGATTCTTGTTGATGATTTTACAAGAATAATGTGGATTGCATTTCTGAAAGAAAAATCTGAAGCATTTGATAAGTTTAATATCATTAAGAATAAACTTGAGAATGAATTTGGAATGAAGATTAAATGTTTAAGATCTGATAGAGGTGGAGAATTTACTTCTAGAGAGTTTAACACTTTTTTGGAAGTGAATGGCATTAAGAGATAGTTTTCAGCCCCTAGAACACCTGAACAAAATGGTATTGTAGAAAGAAGAAATAGATTAGTGACTAAAGTAACACGAGCTATGTTATTTGAGAATGATTTGGCAAAGATATTCTAGAGAGAAGTGGTGAATACAATAGTATATACAATGAACAGAGTACAAATCATAGCAGACATAGACAATACACCCTATGAATTATGGTTTGGACATGCACCCTCAGTTAAGTATTTTAGAATTTTTGGAAGCAAATGTTATATAAAGAGAGATGATGACATTGGAAAGTTTGATCCTAGAAGCGATGAAGGAATTTTTCTTGGATATTCTTTGAAGAGCAAAGCATATAGATGTTAAAATAAGAGAACTAAGACTATTGTTGAGAGCGCAAATGTTAAAGTTGATGAGAAGTTCAAAATTCAAGAAATAATGCTTGATTATGAATCTGATAAAGAAGCTCATCCTAAGCCTAATACTGAAACTACTGAATTATTCTATGAGACTGACAGTGAATTGTTGAATGAGAGTCTTGCAGAAGAAACTACAATTGAAGCAAGATTTGAGATTATGACACCGAACAGGTATATATCAAGACATCATCCTATTGAACAAGTTATTGGAAGCTTGGACAAAGAAGTTATGACTAGAAATAAGGTACATTTATGTTTGATTTCTCAAATTGAACCTAAATCTACTAATGAAGCTTGTGAAGATGAACATTGGATTAAAGCTATGAGAGAAGAACTAGATCAGATTGAGAAGAACAAGACATGAGAATTGGTCCCTAGACCTAAAGAAAAGAATTTAATTGGAACTAAATGGGTATTCAGAAACAAGATGAATGAACAAGGAGAAGTAGTGATGAAGGGTGCTCCCCTTAATACCACAACCACATAAGAGAAATAGAGAAACAACAACAATAATATGCAAGAACAAAAAATTGGCTTCTTATTATCTCCACAAATGTGAAATTACAAAATTTCAGAATTACAATATGCAAAGCCACATGGGCATTCCCTTACAATATTCTGTAGGACAAGCCTCGAATCAATACCCAGATCTACTACCCAGAACTATTCTCCCCTCCTAAGACAATAATACAGCCTTCCTTATATAGGCAATTTTCCACCGCCTGGGAAGGTTCCAAAATTTTAGCCAATAAGGCCGACCAAACTTAGAATTATTTTATTTTACATTTTATTACATCATATTCGGCTCAAGATAACCTTTGAAACCCGAACAGAAATTTTGAAGAAAATTATTTTTCGCCATTTCGGGTGGCCCAACTTCCGAAGACCATAAGTCATCACCAGTTGACCCGATCGGCTATTATAACCCCATTTCAAAAATGCCACGAAGCGCTCTATAGGCTTGACCCGCACAAGCGCCCGTCACCCAAATTTTCGACCTCACCAATACCGAAAATCTTCAATATCTTCCAATATACACTTGATCTGGCAATGAAACTTTACTGGCAGACTTATATGACCAAAATGAACCTCCAAGAAAGAAATCAGATCATTCTGAGCACATACAAAAATTACCAAAAATAGTAACTTTCCATAAATAGCAGCTCTGCACAAAATAGCCCTTATTGAATACAAAAATAGAAATATTTTTGGGTGATGCAAGATTGCTCTTACACCCAGGATGCTCCTGCATCAGACACCCAGGGTAATTTGAGAAGTGACCCTGTCACAACTCAGGTGTGCAGAGGAAAACCAAGACGGCTAACCTCCTCCTTTGTCAGCCATGATGAATCTTCAACAGGTCATCCTTTCCACTTGACCAGATATTCTTCATATGTCATGTTCCTTGTGCTTCTGCCAACACGACTATCCAGTATATCTTCGATCTCCCTAGTGTCTGAACTAGTTGCTGGAATGCTCCACTGTGCTGCTGTGATCTCATCTTCAACACCTCCTTCATGTACTCTGTCAGATCTGAAATGTTAAACACTGGTGAAATATTTAGCTCAGTAGGCAATTCTACCTCATATGCATTTCCTGAATCATGTTTCTTCAGTATCCTACATGGTCCAAACTTCATTTTCAGCTTGTTATATGTACCAACTAGAAACCGCTCCTTCCGCAAATGAACCATGACTTCATCACCAACCTGAAATTCCTTATACCTCCTTTTCTCATCTGCCTTAGCCTTATACTGTGCATTCATCTTGGTAACATGCTTCCTCACCTCCTCATGGATGTTCTTCAAGTGTTCTGCAAAATCCTTAGCTTCAGCACTACTTATTTCTCCTTTATCTGTCTTCCTCAATTTAGATGCATTTTTTGGACTACTTCCATATACAATCTGGAATGGTGATTTACCAGTGCTCCTGTTGATAGAATTATTGTATGCGAATTCCGCCTGTGGTAAAATCAAATCCCATCCTGTTGGCTTGTCTCCAACCAAACATCTCAGCAAATTTTTCAAACTCCTATTCACCACCTCTGTCTGTCCATCAGTCTGTGGATGATGTGATGAACTAAACTTCAAATCTGTCTTCAACTTCTTCCACAATGTACGCCAGAAATATCCAACAAACTTAGTGTCCCGATCTGAAACTATGGTCCTTGGCAAACCATGAAGTCTCACTACTTCTCTGAAAAACAATTCTGCTACATGAACAGCATCATTAGTCTTCTTGCAGGGAATGAAATGTGCCATCTTTGAAAATCGGTCAACTACTACAAAAATTGAATCATGTCCCCGCTGTGTCCTCGGTAAACCAAGAACAAAGTCCATACTGATATCCTCCCAAGGCTTCTCTGGTACAGGTAATGGCTGATACAACCCTGTATTCTGCTTCACTCCTTTCGCCATCTGACATACTCTGCAACTCTGTACAAACTTCTTCACATCTTGCTGCAACTGTGGCCAATAATAATTCTCACCAACCAAAGCAAGGGTTTTATCACGACCAAAATGTCCAGCCAATCCTCCACTATGCTTCTCCTTGATGAGATTCTCCCTCATAGAACTTTGTGGAATGCACAACTGACTCCCTCTGAATAGTATATCATCTTGGATGATAAAATCCAGCCATTTCATCCTATCTAGAGTAACAGGTTCTGTACAAGCCTTCCAAGCTTCACCAAAATTAGGATCCTCTGGATACAAATTCTTGAGTTCCTTGAACCCAACCACTTCAATCTGCATTTCTGTCAGCAATAGTTGCCTTCTGCTAAGAGCATCTGCAACCCTATTAGACTTTCCACTCCTGTGTTTCAAAACAAATGTATAACTCTGCAAAAACTCAACCCATTTCAAATGCCTTTGATTCAATTTTCCTTGACTATTCAAATATTGCAAAGCTTGATGATTAGTATACAAAACAAACTCCTTAGGAAGCAGATAGTGCCTCCACTTTTTCAATGCCTGAACTATAGCATAAAATTCTTGATCATAAACAGAATATTTTCTCTTGGCATCATTTAATTTCTCACTGAAATAAGCAACAGGTTTACCTTCTTGGCTCATAACAACTCCTATTGCAGTACCACTAGCATCACAATCTACTTGAAACACCTTATTAAAATCTGGAAGTGCTAAAACTAGTTGTTCTATAACTTTTTGTTTCAACAATTGAAAACTTTTTTCTACCCCATTAGTCCACTTAAACTCTTTTCTATCCCCTCTCATTGTTTCAGTCAAGGGTCCACAAATACTACTAAAATTTTTGATAAACTTTCTGTAAAAGCTAGCTAGACCATGAAAAGATCTTACCTCAGTAGCACTCCTTGGAGTAGGCCATTCAAGGATAGCCTGTACCTTCTCTGGGTCTATTTTTAGACCTTCTGCTAAAACTACAAATCCCAAATACACTAACTCTTTCTTCACAAAACTGCACTTCTTCAAATTAATCAACAATTTCTCATCTCTCAACTTCTCAAACACCATACGAATATGCATCATATGTTCCTCCAATGTTTTTCTAAAAATCAAAATATCATCTAGGTAAACAATGACAAACTTACCCAAAAATTCTTTCAGAACCTCGTTCATGAGCCGCATGAAAGTACTCGATGCATTGGTTAGCCCAAAAGGCATGACTAACCACTCATATAGTCCTTCCTTTGTCTTGAAGGTAGTCTTCCATTCATCTCCTTCTCTGATCCGAATCTGATGATATCCACTCTTCAGATCTATTTTTGAGAAATACACAGCTCCACTCAAACAGTCCATAATATCATCCATTCGTGGCAATGGAAACCTGTACTTGATTGTGATCTTGTTTATTGCCCTAGAATCTGTACACATCCTCCATTCTCCATTCTTCTTTGGTGCTAATACTGCTGGTACAGCACAGGGACTCAGACTCTCACGGATCAATCCTTTCTGTAACAGTTCATGTACTTGTCTGTTCAACTCCTCACTTTCTGCAGGTGTCATTCTGTGTGTTGCCTTATTCGGTAAACTCGCTCCTGGGATCAAGTCCATCTGATGACTGATCTTCCTGACTGGTGGTAATCCATCAGGCACGTTATCAGATACAATATCTTGAAACTCATTCAACAAATCTGCAACTTCTACAGGAACATCTTCTACTTCCTCTTTACCAACTTTTGGAATTAAAGAAAAACATACATGCTCATACCTCATACCATCTAGGAAATTTCTTCCATCAACAAAAGTTATCCTTGCATTACCACATACATTTTCTTCGGTCTCCTTCAATGGTTTTAGCTTATGTCGCACTCCATCCTTTGTCAGGGAATAGGTATTCGCACGACCATCATGTACAACACATCTATCAAACTGCCATGGTCTACCCAACAACATATGACATGCATCCATAGATATGATATCACACAATACTTCATCTTGGTATCCACCAACCTTGAACTTTACTAGGCTTTGTTCATTGACCATGACCTTGTGGTCATCCTGTACCCAGGCAATCCGATATGGATGTGGGTGTTTCTGTCTCTTGAGCTTCAACTTTGTCACCATCTCTTCTGACACCAAATTGTCAGTGCTTCCACTATCAATGATCACATCACAACATTTACCTTCACACTTGCACCTGGTGCGAAACAGGCTCCTCCTTTGCTCAGGTTCATTCTCACCACTCAACAGGACTCTTCTGTTAATCAACGTTTCTCCTCTTTCAGCATCTTCAGAATTTGATGATCTGGCATCTTCATCTACATGCGCAACTCTGGCCTGGCCTTCATTTCTCCTATCTGTTCTGCCTTGGCACTGAGGACATTCAAATGCCCTATGACCTTCCTCTCCATAGTGAAAACATGTTCCACGGAAGCCTCCTCTTCCAGATCCTTGTCCTCTTCCTCTTCCTCTTTGATCTCTATTATTCTGATCCTGGAAGCGATTGGAATTATTTTCGCGCTGATTCTGACTGCTACTAGCCTCATCCTTCTTTTTCAGATCTTCATTTCGGCCACCATATGACCGTCCACCAGATCGTCCACTGTGACCTCTTCCATTTTGTCTGCTCTCAAACTTCTTGTTCAACTTTTCCTCTACTTTTAGGGCAAATTGGTATGCCTCCTCAATACTGTTCATTCGAACCAGATTCAACTCCTCCTGAATGCTTGTCCTTAACCCATTAAGGTATCAGGCAACTTTCTCCTTATCAGCTTCTGCATGGCCTATTCTGATGAGGAGTCGATAGAACTCCTCTGTATACTCCTGAACAGATCTTCCTGCTTGCTTCAAACTTTGCATTTTCTTTAGTAGATCAAGCTCGTAATCAACAGGAATGAACTGTCGCTTTAATTTATCCACCATCCAATCTCATCTTGTGATTTTATCTTTCCCTCTTCTATTTCGCTCCAATTGAATTTCTTGCCACCAGATCTTCGCATGACCTTTCAGTCTGGCCTTCGCAAATTTGACCCTATCAGGATCCTCAACATCTTCATACTCAAAATATTCCTCACATTCATTGATCTAGTCGATCAATTCCTCTGGGTTAAGATTTCTAGAAAATGTAGGAACCTCAATCTTAGGTCTTTTCCCAATCTTGGAAATCGCCCGAAAAAGTCTTTCTTCCTCCTGGTTCACAATTTCAGCTTCTCCTTCTCGATATTCTTCTTCGGCTTCATCCTCGCTTTCGTCTCTGACATTAAGATTCATTCCTCTACGAATCTCTTCTTGTAATGCTCGCACTTGTCTCTGCAGCTCTCTAACCTCAGGTGTTACAACACCAGCTCTTCCACCACGTTCCCTTCGTGGAGGCATTTTTGCGATGTGCGCTGAAACCCTAGCCACGGTCCTGGTGCAAACTGTCTCACAGTCGGTGATCTGTTTACACACTCAAGAACTCCTGCTCTGATACCACTTGATGAAGGGTGCTCCCCTTAATACCACAACCACATAAGAGAAATAGAGAAACAACAACAATAATATGCAAGAACAAAAAATTGGCTTCTTATTATCTCCACAAATGTGGAATTACAAACTTTCAGAATTACAATATGCAAAGCCACATGGGCATTCCCTTACAATATTCTGTAGGACAAGCCTCGAATCAATACCCAGATCTACTACCTAGAACTATTCTCCCCTCCTAAGACAATAATACAACCTTCCTTATATAGGCAATTTTCCACCGCCTGGGAAGGTTCCAGAATTTTAGCCAATAAGGCCGACCAGACTTAGAATTATTTTATTTTACATTTTATTACATCATAGTCGGCTCAAGATAACCTTTGAAACCCGAACAGAAATTTTGAAGAAAATTATTTTTTGCCATTTCGGGTGGCCCAACTTCCGAAGACCATAAGTCATCACCAGTTGACCCGATCGGCTATTATAACCCCATTTCGGAAATGCCACAAAGCGCTCTATAGGCTTGACCCACGCAAGCGCCCATCACCCAAATTTTTGACCTCATCCGGGGCCTCTAAAGCCTTCAAAACTGAGCTCAAAGTTTCTGTACCCTGCTACCAATACCAAAAATCTTCAATATCTTCCAATATACACTTGATCTGGCAATGAAACTTTACTGGCAGACTTATATGACCAAAATGAACCTCCAAGAAAGAAATCAGATCATTCTGAGCACATACAAAAATTACTAAAAATAGTAACTTTCCATAAATAGCAGCTCTGCACAAAATAGCCCTTATTGAATACAAAAACAGAAATATTTTTGGGTGATGCAAGATTGCTCTTACACCCAGGATGCTCCTGCATCAAGTAGTAAGAAACAAAGAAAGATTGGTATGTAAAGGATACTCACAGTAAGAAGGAATTGACTATGAAGAAAATTTTGAACCTGTAGCAAGAATTGAAGTAGTAAGAATATTTTTGGCTTATGCAACTTTTAAGAAATTCAAAGTATATCAGATGGATGTGAAGTCTGCATTTTTTAATTGGAAGAAGAAGTCTACATTGAGAAGCCAGAAGGTTTTCCTTTGACTCAAGAAGGAGACATGGTATGTAAACTAAAGAAAGCATTATATAGACTAAAGCAAGCACCTAGAACTTGGTATGCAAGACTAGATAACTATTTGTTAAAATTGGGATTTACTAAAGGAACAGCTGATAGCAATCTATACACAAAAGAAATTGAAAATAGATTGTTAGTTGTAGTTATTTTTGTTGATGACATTATTTTTGGAGGAGAAGATGAAGCTAGTGACAAATTTGCTAATGAAATGAAGATTAAATTTGAAATGAGTATGATTGGTGAGATGAAGTACTTTTTCGGATTATAGATAACACAGAATAGTGATGGTATCTTTGTAAGTTAGACAAAATACTTGAATGATTTGTTGAAAAGATTTGGAATGGAGAACTGTAAACTAGTTGGAACACCTATGGTTATAGGACATAAACTATCTAGCACAGATGAAACACCAACAGTTGAACAAAAGAAATACAGATCTATGATTGGAGGACTGCAATATTTGACACATACAAGACCTGATATAGCACATTCAGTTGGAATTGTAGTAAGATTTAAAGCTAAGCCTAGTGAATCACATTATGCAACAGTAAAGAGGATACTGAGATATTTAAGAGGCACAATGGACTATAGATTGTGATATAAAAATATGATGATTTTACCCTATGTGCATATACAAATGCTGATTGGGGAGGTAGTGTTGATGATAAGAAAAGCACTAGTGGTGGAGCATTTTTCCTTGGAAGAAGATTAGTTTCTTAGCTAAGCAAGAAGCAGAATTGTATCTCATAGAGCACAATAGAAGTAGAATATGTAGTAGTAGAAAACAATTGTAACCAGACAATTTGGATGAAGCAAATGCTAAAGGATATTGGAATCAAGTTTGTTGAGCCTGTTGTCATACACTATGACAACACCAGTACAGTTAGTATGTCTAAGAATCCTATATTACATTCTAAGAAAATGCATACAAAGATCAAGTATCATGTTGTAAGAGAGAAAGTTTCTGAGAAAGAATTCAAACTGGAGTACACAAGCACAAAGGAGCAGATAGGAGACATATTCACAAAGCCTTTGCCTAAGGATACTTTTGAGTATCAAAGAGGTATGCTTGGGGTTAGGCCCCAACCTACTTTTGAGTAGTGATGCAGTTGGTTGCATTCATCCAGTGGTATATGAGCCTTATTCTTCTTCTGGACTGGATGTTGATGCTTCCTTTATGGGGGAGTATGTGTATCTGAGGACTCTTGTGAATGTATTTTCTGAATAGTGTCTTTTGACATTGAGTTGTTGACATAATGATGAAATTTATGTCATTGATGTCAATGAGGGAGAAGTGCACATGAAAAACCATTTGTACTAGTTGTACCATCTGTTGAAGAGAATTGAATAGGAAAACAAAGCAAGATTTGATTGATGAAGAGGACTTCAAAATGTTTGTTAGTGCAGCAGTGTTGCAGTATTGGATTTTTTTTGGAACATTGGATGTTTTTCATCTATGTTTCCATCAATGCCAATGGGGGAGATTGTTAGGAATGAATGCTTAGTAGTCATTCTGTAGCAGTTTTTGTTGCATTCATGACTATGATTATCATTGATGTCAACACAGTTATCTTCTGGAGACTCACAGAGAAGGAGACAGTGTTTTGATTAGCATACGTGGGATATTGCAGTTGGAGTTATGTGATGTTGAGGTTATATTCTTTGATATTTTTTATGTCTATGGTTAAGAGTGCAAATAGTAATTCATTTGTTCATGAAAGTTATGAGGATTTTGGTGGAAGCAGTATTCAAGCAATGTTCCTGAGTAGCAGTTTGTGGAAATCGGATGATATCTCCTAATCAGGATGGAATCTAGTTTTGTGCAGTTAAAGGGAAGTTCGAGACACATTGATAGTGATGTGGTTAACAGTGTAAACTTAGAGGTCACACAAGTGAAGAGTTATTATATTTGGAAGCTGATAGTTTTGTGTAATTTTGATGTAGCGTGTGGAAACTTTTATTTTGTAATTATGTGCCAACTCATTTGTAACTATTTGAGTGTGGTATAAATGAAGGAATGTTTTTACTTGTTGTATGCATGTATGAGGATTGATTATAGTTGAATGCAAATGTATGCATGAAGTGAAGAAAAGAGCCAATGCAGTTGTAAAGGAAGACATGCGAAATATAGAGATCTAGAATTGAGATCTGGTATAGCAGTGAGTGCGGTTTGGCACAGTGAAGGAGGTAACATATTTCTTATTATTCTATTGAATAATCTTAAGGTTAGTTGGACAGTGTGCTTAGTGATCTTGCCATTGAAGATGTTTGGGCAGTGGGTCCTTCTGTCTTCCATAACTCTTAACAGGGTTAGAATCTTTTAACAGGGATTCAAAATCTCTCAATCAGGATTCATATGTACTAAATGTATTTCATAAGACTCCTAACAGAGTCCATCCTTTCACAAGGAATATTCATATTAGTGCATCTTTTGTGGGCATCATTCGCACCAGGGTTTACTCTTTGATCAAGAGGTTCCCTAGTCAACATATCTTGTTTCATTGTGTTATTGTGTATGAATATCTTTCTATGGTTGGTAATTATATTGCTTACATGGTTAAATGTTGTTGAAATTGATAAAAGTTATAAGTATCAGATAATTGATTCACCCCCGCCCCCTCTCAGTTATCTTGGTGGACTTTACTTTCTAACAAGCACCACTTATCGTCTTATTTTTACTATTAGTTTTCTATTCCTAGCATGGCTTGTGAGAATATTACTTGGAAATTCCATAGGTCTAAAGTCTTTAGAGTTGTTTTTTATCATATAGATGATGATATTTTGGAGTTAGTTATTAATTTTGAATTCCCTCATTCTCTTTGGAGTCACATTCAAGAGTTATATGGAGATCATGATAGTTTTTCATTTCTCAATGATTCTCTTTCCAATCTCAGTATGCTTGTTCATTATTTAAAGAAGATGACCCCATATTTATAGTTTTTTTGAGGAATTTGAGATGTCAAATGAGGTTGTTGATGCTTTAGAGGTTCTTGATTCACCATCATAGATAATTGATCTTCCTTTACTTCTACTAACTCCTTAACAAGAGTCATTTAATAATTTCATTAGTCATGATTAGCAGAAGCATCATTGTTTTTCAAACATGGTTGAATGACACATTATCAATTGTTCATGATTGCATGAGGTATCTATTTACCTTCCTAATTGGGACTCCTATTTTATAGACATTATTTCATTATTTGTGGAGTCTCACATTTTGCATTTGAAAGACACATTTGAGGGTTTACCTCTTATTTGATAATAGTTGTGGAACATTAGTTGTCACTTCATCATTGTCTTTAGATCTTGATCCAATTTAGTTTCCATTGGTTCCTTGTTTTTTACCTTCTACAATGATTGGGAAAATTATTTATTATCTTTTGGCATCATCTTACAAGGTTTGGGTGATAGTTGAGTGGATTTTAGAGACATCATCAACATCCTACATTTGGAATCCACTTCGTGATTTTGATTTAGAATGGGAAAAATTACTACATTTTTTCTCGGTCTACATTTATAGTGTCAAACTTCTCCCTGCGCCTTCTTATGCTATCTTTCATCCTAATGATGGATTATAGAGTGTGATCCAAAATGTTGATGCAAAAATATTCAATAAGCAATCTAATCTAGAAACTATTGCATTTTATTATCATGAATTGTGGAAGTATCTTATTTTTGAGAGAAATGTTGTTTGTAGACATTAGATCATATTTCTTTATTTTCAAGCACTTATCATCTCTGTAGGACATTATTAATTATGGAGGGGCTATGTTGTCTCATTTCTTCCTTCATATGGGGGAATATTTTATTGAACATAAATGATATATGTAGTCCTTGGAGGGTGAGATTGAGCCCTTTATTTATCCATGATGTTAATTTTCTCTCTTTTTGATAGGAGTTTTCTCCCATTTGGTTTTCTCATTTCCTCTACTTTGTGAAAGATTCATTGTATTGTATTTTCTTTGTACACTAGTACCAAACATGGCTTAGTAGCCAACACCCATCTTGCATTATACTCTCCCTAAGTTGCATTTAAGGGTCTTCTTGGAGTAAATTATTATTTAACCCATTTTAAGTTATGCTTAGGCATATTAGTTTCTATTTATATTTTTTAGGTGGGTACGTATAATTTATTATTATTTTATTTACCTATTTTTTAGTTAATTATGCCAGGTGATTGTACCCACCCTCACACCTCATTGGTTCTCTTATTCTCTCTCTTTCGATAATACATAAAGCTTATTTACATTGTTTGACATCTCAATATTATTAATCTTTCTTAGTATTAAATTATTTTTCCCTATTTGTTGAAGCTACAACAGTAGCCAATCCTAGCTTAGGAGGTTATAAACTTCAACATATTAGTAATTAGTATTAATTAAAAGAGAGAAGATTGGAAGAGAGATGGAAATGAGAAAATACCCTTAATAAAGGATAGTTTAAACCCTTGGTTAGAAGGAATACTGAAGGACAAGAATGTGAGGGAAATCCATGAAACTGCAAATGAAATGAATAAAATGATGAATAGAAATGAGGTAAGAGAAAAATAGAGAATCCAAGGGTGGATTTTTTTTGTTGACAAAGTTTGCATGACTAAGAGCATACAGAAGGTAGGATCACATGCAAATGAAAAGCTAGGGCAGAGAAAACAATTATTACAGACCATTAGTTAGCAAGTTAAAGGAGAAAGTAAGAAAGCTATGAAAATATCTCCCTAGTAGAGGTAAATGAAGAAGAAGTTCAAAGAGAAAATTTAGAGAATCCCACATTTGATATAGGAGTTGATGAGGATGAAAATGATCTCTCACTAAAAGATGAAATAAGATAAACAAAAATCTTCTTTGAAAAAGGAGACACTAATAATACATCCAAATATCATGTACATGGAATTAAAGGTTAAGAAGAGGAAAAAGTTGTAGCATATGATGGAAAGGAAAAACCTTATCTTATTGATTTTGAGAGAGATGTATTCAATTTATATTTGCATGTTGTAGAGATAGAATAGGAAGAATAAAATATTATAAAAATAATACAAAAAGAGCTTGTGGAGGTAATGCTTCATTTATGTGTTATTGAATTATGAATAGACAAAAAGTTTATTAAAGAGGATGATTTTTGCATTTTGGTAGCTCTTATGAATATGAATATGTTGCAAAGAAATAAATGTATATGGTGAAAGTTATAGTGTACATGTTGATTGGATGAGGTGGCTCTAATATGCAATAGTTTGTACCCCACAAGGTTAGAGAGGACTAAGAGTTAAATTTGGTAGATGAGGTTGGATTGGGGTAGAGTTGATTTAAAATTGCTAAAGAAGGGAGTACTAAAGATTTTTTGGAGGAGAAGAATACTTGTTCTAGCTAGGTGCTGGAAGAGGAGAAAAAAAAACTAATTTTTAGTACTAGTTTTCAGTGTCAAGAGTTCACTATAGATTTTTGGTAATTTTAAAGAATGGTTTGACCATTCAACCCCAATTTTGTGAGCTATCCTCACAAAATTCTTGATGTATTTGAAGTTGAAGTACTAGACATGGAGGATAGAATAGTAAAATAGATTGACAAGGAATTTTTGATCGAGTGTCACCATCTAGATAAAGAAAAAGATCTCCTCATTAAGAGGATGTGTGGAAGACAAAGAGCCAACTTTGCACTAAAGACAAAAGTCTAAATAAATAGTGATGTGGTGCAAGTGAAAGCTAGAGTTAAATGAATAAAAGAAAATAAAATACCATGTGTAGAAGAGAGAAATACCCAAAGGGGACGACATACTTGAATTGGAGCATATGAATATAAGAATACAAAATGGAAATTTTTTAATTAAAGAAATAGAGAAATGAGATATTGAAGAGTAATTTTAATAGATAGAGATTTGATGTTTGAAGGAAAGACACAAATTTGACTTAGTGTACATTTTGTGTGAAAGAAAAATAGTGGAAAGACATTTGAAGTTCAAGATTAAATGGAAGAGAATGTGGAGGTACTAATCGAGGATTTTTCATTACAAATAAATAAAACATAGAACACAAAAATGGGTATGTTCAGTATAAGGGAAGTGATAGAGCCTACAATGGGGTCTTTTTGTGTGAAGTCAAAACTAGTTTTTTTTTAAAAGAGGTTTGACAGTGTTGTAAAGTGAGAGTATATGAACAACATAGAATATTGAAGAGAAAGAAGTGGAGTATGATTTAAATAGGAAAGGATCCATGTCTTACTAAAAAAACATAGGAAGATATACTTCAAATTTAAGAGAATGTTTGTGACTGGGATGGAAAAGTGCATAGACAATACAAGAAGAATAGAGACAAGAAAGAAAGAATGTATGTATAATTCAAGTAGCATTAAGAGGATTTTCCTATGGTAAGAAGAGATGTAATGAAATAATGCATAAGAAAGGTGAATTGCAGAATTCAAGCAAAAAGAATAGATAACATAACTAATTTAATGTGTGGAGTGGGGGTTTAGGAATTGGAAAGAGAAAGTTACCAAAGAATCTATTATCTCTAAAGTAGATGATAGATGCAAATTTGAGAATGTAAACTTGAATTTGTTATAATTTAAAATTCATTGTGTTTTCTTATGTAATTATTTGTTGTTATGTGGAAATGAGTTTTCAGTAGATTTGACAAATAGTATGAATTTGGATTTAAGTTAGTTGCAAGCCCGAGCTTATCCCTAGACCCAATGATCTTTATAACCAACACTATAACTTCATAAGTTCAATAACGATCTTTACAATCAATGTTGCAAACACTAAGTAATGATCTTTATGACTAATTCTATAACTTTTCAGGTTAACAAATGACCCTTCTAATCAATGGTACTTATTCTTGTACGTTTTTAATTTTGTTTGATGTGAGAATATCCATGCATGTATAACATTTTGAAAATCAATCTATAAAATATATTTTAAAGGTCGTTTCTTTCACTTTCTAATTGGAAACAATTTCTCAAATGATACTTCAATCCACAAATAGTATAATTCCTCGTACATATTTTCTAAATCTTTTCCTCTATATTCTATTATTTCATTATCTTATAACGAAAAGTTATTGAAAAACATCTTTCATTATTATCATGGCAACTAACAAGAGTTCTAGATTCAAACACATTTTTATCTCCAACCATTAATATAACTTTTATATGTATTTTGAAAAATTAAAATTTATTAAAAATATTTAATGTTGTGCGGGTTTGAAAAAGGAAATTCTTAAACGATCTGTTGCTTTGAAAATTCCAAATATAAGTGAAGGATACCTATTAAAAAGATGTTAAAAGACAACAGGTTGAATTTGACTATAGGATTTTCTCATTCATGGAATAGATTTGGAAAATAAAATGTTGGAATGAGGACACTGTGGTCTGTATTACGCCGAACACTAAAATCAATCTAATTAAAAATTTCATCGGAGCTCTCCTTCATGTTAGAAGTCTTGGTGTTGTCTGCTGACATATCCGGCTCGTAATGTTGGGATGAAACCTCTTCTTGGTATAAATACCGTGCAAAAGATTTCATACTTTTCCATCTACAAATTTTCAGCTGTGCAGAATTGAGATCATTGATGAAATTGCGCAGGGCACCAAAAGAGAATGCGATTAAAGCTAAAGATGATACTGTTCCTATAATGAGATATAACCCCATGAAGCTTACCACATCGAACCTTTTTAAATTTCTTGCAGAATTGAAGCAGTCATTAATAGTATCATTAAAATACTTGGCTCGAATCTTTTGAAGCTCATCGCTCTCTGAAAGATTTAAAATCCCTTGAGAAAACTCCTGCACTAGCAGAGTGTCACAACCCACTTTCTTGATTTCCGATAATCTAGTAGAAACTTTAATTTTATTTTTTTAACTAACATAGTGGTTGCTAATTAAAAGGAAGTAAATTATTCTTAGGTCATGAAGATTCTCGCGATGAGTGGAGGTAGTGGGGAGTTAACAATAACAAAGGCCACAAGTCATAACCTTCGGGGAAATTTTTGCAGACTACTTAGAGAGTCAGTTTGGAAGCCCTTCCTTCTTGGAGGTTGATATTTAATTCCCGCTTTCCTTCTGTTTACAAAAACCCCAATGCAGATGTACATTTTCTAGTTTTACGGGAGCAAGGAAAGAAGCAGAAAATCTGCTTTCTTGGACCAATGAGTATATATGAAGGATTGCATGTCGCAACCCCGTGGATGAAACCCCAGAAGTCTTCAAGTTCGAACAAGGCAGTTGCAAGGACTGGAGTATCTTCTAGCGCAGCATGGTATGGAGGTGAACGTCAAGCGTTTGAGGACATAGAGTCCATCTGCAGTGGTCGAGAGTCTCAGCGGCATTTCACAGTAATATATATATATATATATATATATATATATATATATATATATCACTGCTACAGGTCTGAAATAATTATTTTCATCAGTGTCAGGTCAGTGATGTGTTATAAACAAATTAGGAATTGATTTGGATGTGCCATCAGGCTAACATTTTCTTGAACTTTGCACGAAACTATCAAACTTCGACCCTTGCATTTGTATTTCAAGTTGTCGTTAGTAGTAATCATTCAAACCTGGGTGCAGATAAATGACATTTCAATAAACATTTGATTATTGCATAAGTTTTTATAAAATCCAGAGGAAAGGTTATTTCAGATTATTAGATGCTGGTAATAACAGTTCTGAAATACTCAGGAGTCTTGTTTTTCTATGCCTGATATAGATATTACCTCATTGTTTAATTCTTTCTAACTGTTCTGATCTGATGATTGTAATTCGAATGGCTGGATGAGTCTACCGCTGAATGATGAAGGGTGTTGTTTGTCTTCTATTTATCCACTTCGATGCTGCTACATGTTTTCAAATGCTAATATAACTGTAAATTGCATTTCCTTCTCTTGCTTCTGTTGTATGTCCTTTCTCAAACGAGGATCCCTTAATCCATTTAACGGGATGCACCTCTTGGTTCTGAGATCTCTTTTCTAAGGGATGTGAGTATCCCGCAAAACTCAAGCACATCTTTGAGTTAATAAAGATAAGTATCTATGTGTTATTGTAGTCAAGACATAGTTAAGATAACGAGTCTACTGTTGACGCTGTCTTCTAATTTTGAATTCTTTCATCGCCTTTCCTTGTTGCCGATAGTCTCTTAGTTGACAATTCTGTGACTGGTTGTTGGTATGCAAGCCCGTCATAAATCATGTCACATACCAATTGTGTTCGGTAATCTAAGATTCTTTAGCTCTTCCCGAAGTCGCTGCTTATAGATTAAGAACAATGTAAGGATGCTGATTGTATTTATACCTGGAATTCTTGTGTACCTTTGTCTTCTTAAGTCTCTAAAACTGTGCATCTATGGCACAAAGAAGATGGTGCAGAGTCTCCTCGTATGCTAGTGAAAGGGATAGATAGATATGTTTCTTGTTTCTAATCCTCTGAAGGCCTTTTAGGTGGGGCTTGCATGTTTCCTTGGAGCAGTAGGATATGTTCTGAGAAATGCATGCCAGCTAAATAACTCAACACTCTGCTCAAATTCTATTATGTCCATCTCATGAATTTGGTTTGATGTGCAAGCGCAAGCAATATGATCCTTTCTAACTTTTTTCAGCCTGATGTTAATGGCTATGGCAATTGCAGTTCCACTGGTTTTGAGCTCCCTTCAAACACAAGCAGCCAATCTTTGTGCATGGGCTCATTAAGGTCTGATAATGGGTCTTTGTGCCTTTTGAGGCTATCAATCGATCCCTCAATAGAAGTATATATATGCAATCATATTGTTTGGATTCAATGATGATACTTATGGCGGTCTTATCACCTCAGGATAGTCTAGTACAGTGAGGCTATTGCTAGTTTTTAATGATCACTGAGTAGCTATAGGTGACTGTTTTTATGGGCATAGCCATAACCTATTGTTCTTATGGGTTGACTACATATTATACAAAGATTTGAACAAAAGTCTTCATAATCTCATTTTTTTGATTTACATAGTATGTACTACCTAGTGCAGACAAAGTGACAGGAAATTAGGTTCATGATTTTGATCTATAGGTAGATTTATGGTGTGTAGCCGCACTGTTACACGGAGATTTGATTTATCATAAGTTTTAGAATCTTATTTTTTTGTGAATAGGATTTGCCACAAGATGCATTTCTGTACAAACAATGTGATATGTTTCAGGTTTATGTTTTTCTTTTGGATTAGCAAGAAATTGTGCTTGCCAAATAAATGAGTGATTCTTTGGCTTTTTTTTTGTATATATTTAGGACATAATCATACTAGATGCTTATGAGTTTTGATAACTCTCTGA
The DNA here is from genome assembly GCA_027943335.1 of Chamaecyparis obtusa. Lineage (NCBI taxonomy): Eukaryota > Viridiplantae > Streptophyta > Pinopsida > Cupressales > Cupressaceae > Chamaecyparis > Chamaecyparis obtusa. The sequence continues at coordinate 2,085,764 of BSBK01003644.1, read as the reverse complement.
CATGGGAAATTACCTGCATAGTTGTACTTCTTGAGATAATCCCTGACTGTCTTAAATGAGTGGAATTTGTGAGCTTGAAATGTTTTATATTATTGGTAAAGGATGTTGAATAATCCTTTGATGCATAATCATACTTCAACATTATGATGTTCTTGACAGTACTTGATGTAAATATTAATGATTTGCACAATTCCATTACTTTACTCAGTTTTACTTTGTTAGACTTCTTCTAGCTGGGCTGGGTATCTTTCATATCAGGAAAGATTCCGGGGAAGTGTTACAGCTTCATGGTAGGGTGGTAACGCACTCCCACAATATTCTCGCCCTAGCTGACTTTTGTGAATAGGGTTCTGGAGCATTTTTCAGGAAGGACATTACCTTATAATGCTATACACATCTGGTATTCGACATGGTGGTATATCTCGACTTTGAGGACACTCGACATATGGTCAATGTTTCGCTCGATTTTGTACAGAGGTATGATTTATCTTTTCGATAGATATAGTCATAATTATATTTATGTTCTTTCTATTTAATAGCGACTTTATTGATATCTTGTCAACTTATGTAGTCGACCATTGACTTGTTGATCGTCTCCCTTAAATAGCAGGTTTAATTGATGTGGCTTTTAGTGTCGAAATTTCAGTCTTTACATATGGTATCAGAGCCAGGTTCTAGACTAGGGCCTTGAGTTCACTATGCTTAGTTGCAACCCATGGTCGCATAATTGAGATTTGATTTATGCTTGGTCTAAGAACATAACCGTGGTTCCCTAAATTGACTAGAGTGTTTTTCAATTTCAGTTATCTTGATAGAAAGGATAGGATGTTCCTTGTGTTTGGGAAATGGACACTTGAGGTATAATATTTTGTTGTGTAAAATTTCTTGAATATCCCCAGTTGTTCTTGAAACTATGAAATTTTGAAACAATTATGTGTTCTTGGAAACTGTCTACAATGAGTGGTGTGATTGCTTCCTATTGCAAAATGTTAGAATATATGAAAAATTATGAGGTACATTGTGTGTGGGATACACTTAGAACTTTAATGCCTTTTTCTCTACATTAGTGAAGGAAAGAAATAAGATACAAATTTTATGAGATATTGCATAGACAATTAATGATCAGTTTTGCACTAAAGGTATGAGTGCTTCCCAGAATTTAAGACTTGGCTTTTGATAACTGTTGGAAATATGTAATTCTTGTAAGGTATAATTGCAAGTGTTATGAAAGGATTTTTAATACTAGATGCTTATAGAATTCTTGGGAAGAAGAATTCAACATGTTTTAATTTAAATATAAATTCGTAGGAAATTTGTGAAAATATGTTATTATGTCTTACCTTGCCTGGCATGATATCTCAAAAGAAAAAAGAAAAAAAGAATTAACAATCCATGTTGGTTGGCTTTAGTGGATAAAGCAATCATGTTTAAGGTAATTGAATGTGCTGCTACATGATGACGTAAACTTGAGATTTATGTTCTAAAAGTATTGTTATGTTCTTAAGCATACCTTGGATGCAAGATGACATGTAGCTTTTTACTCCCTTCTTGTTGCTAGTGTTAGTCACTCTATAAATATGAATTTGGTTTTCAATTGATGTTTTATTTGAGAACTAATGAATTTTGGAAGTCGTGAAGGACTAGTTTGAAAATTTTAAGTTTCTCTTGTGACCACCTAGTCACTAATTTTGAGTTTTTCAATCAACTATGATTTTGTTCACAATTACTCCTTGATTTTTCTTATGACCGATGAGGGTCTAAATTGGAATTTGTAACTTGAAATATTATAATCTTAGGGTGGCTAGAATATGTGTTTTATGTTGCTAGTCCTATGATGTGAGGTGATGTCATCTATCATGTTCAACGTACAACATCAAAAAATTGATAAGGAGTAGATTGCAAAGAACACACCATCCCTAATCTTGCTTTCATATCTTACTTGAAATATGTTTCAACTATTATGAAATGGTCAAATTGAATTGACATACAAAAGGTTGTGTATATTAGAAATACATTAGATGAAACAATTAATATTGGTTGATATTATTTGATGTGAGTTTTGATGCTATGAGGAGCATTGCATGGATACTCAAGAAATGATGGAAACCATAAGAAATGCATCTTTTTGGCATTAATGTGATATTAATAACACATGCGTGATTCTATTTGAGACCTTGAATGAAATTATCACGAGGTGATTGAAATGTATGTATTAGTTGAGACATTTGATGAGCAACGAGTAGGTCATCATCTTTTTATGAAAAGGGATAGATTTATTTTGGTTATGAAGCACTATTGGTGTTTTTGACAGAATGGTCAACACCTCTTACTTTGCATGTGTATTTCTTATTTGACTAGATGGTTCAAAATATGGGATTTCCTATGATGAATGAAATTTTTCATGATGAAGGACATAATTCTTTTGAATAGTTGATTGCTATATGATTTACATGCTCTATTTAATGTATAATTACAAGAAAGGCAAATTATATGAAATGCATGAATTGCATCTTCCTTTCATTTTCTGTGTATGAAAATTGGAAAGCCTACCTTTAGGTGAGGGATGCCGAATGTGGAAATATAGGGAAGGGTAGAAACGGATGTTTCTCTACCTACCAGTGTTCATTCCTGGTGATAAAAGATGCTTTGGCCAAAGCTTGTTTGCATATGTTTTCATAAATATGCTGCCCATGTTCCATCTCCCTACCACATCCATGATTAGTTCTACTTAGACATATGTGGAAAGTAGATAGTTTCATGGTTGCACCAGATACCCCCTGCCTTTTATTTTGGGCATTGCAGGGTTGGGATTTCTACGAGTAGGTAGAATCCCAAGGAAGTGTAAGGCTTTGTGGATAAAACGGACAAGTGTCCGAGCCACATTCCTATCTCAAGATTTGCAGATGGACGACTGATTGTCCAATGGCATAGGAGACATGGACTTAAAAGAAGGACAAATGTCCAATTACTTTTAAGTGTCTTATTTCATGATTAACTTTCATAGTTATGTTTTTGGATGCATTTTTATAGATGCATAACATACATTGATGTGTTGATTTTATGTGTTGAATTTATATGGTGATGAACTATCATGATTTATTTGGATGCTTATGTTGGATGAAGCACACTTGCAGTACATTGATGAAAATGTGAATATTTATACATATTAAGATGTGAGAATTGTAGGATTTATATTATTCTACAAATGATAACATTTCATTTAAAATATTATTGTGACAAGATGGGCAAGAGAGCCTAGGTCACATAAATGGAAAGAAGGATTCACTAATTTTTTCAAGTGAATTGTGAAATGGACAAATGAGTATCACACCTAGTAAGTACCACATGTTAGATGGTACGTATGAAAGATTTATTACTTATGTTCAAGTTAAGTTTTGGAACTTAATTGTTGAACATTTGCAGTATTCCAATTATTATCCTTATTCTGGAATATTTACCATTGGAAATTATCTTCTATGAAGAATTGTAATTGATTGAACTAAAAAAAAATGATAAGTGTCTACATTAAGTATGACAGGAATTTGATATGAAGTACTCGATCTCTTGATTACGGCGGCATGATGCCAAGGTATGGTAAGCAACACAGGTACGTGTGTGCTCTTTTGTAAGTTGAAGGTATTATACAGATTTATGACTACAAGCATTAGGATGCAGGAATGCTATATCTCGATTATGTTGAAAACATGTACTAATACTTTGATGTTGTTCCTATGTATGCACAGATGGAACGACACATTATGATAGAGGGGAATATTGTCGGAGAGAGGTAACTCTAACCTTGTAAAACTGAAGGGTAGTAATGGAATTCACACACTCACATAGAACACATTATTGAAATAATTATGATTCAAGTGTGTTTGTTATTACTTCAAATGTGTTTTTTTATGATGTGAATACTTACAAGAATGCAGAACAAATGGACATTTGGCTTTATGTGAACAAATGAAGTTGAAACTTGTTGATTTTCTGCTAGAATGTAAAAGTATATACATTTATACATGCATTACCTTAAATGATGAAAGCATATTAAATCATGTTCTTTGAATTTATGTTTACAAAATTTGAATTATGCATCGAGACGATGCATTCTTAAGAGGGGAAGGATGTCACAACCCACTTTCTTGATTTCCGATAATCTAGTAGAAACTTTAATTTTATTTTTTTAACTAACATAGTGGTTGCTAATTAAAAGGAAGTAAATTATTCTTAGGTCATGAAGATTCTCGCGATGAGTGGAGGTAGTGGGGAGTTAACAATAACAAAGGCCACAAGTCATACCTTTGGGGAAATTTTTGCAGACTACTTAGAGAGTCAGTTTGGAAGCCCTTCCTTCTTGGAGGTTGATATTTAATTCCCGCTTTCCTTCTGTTTACAAAAACCCCAATGCAGATGTACATTTTCTAGTTTTACGGGAGCAAGGAAAGAAGCAGAAAATCTGCTTTCTTGGACCAATGAGTATATATGAAGGATTGCATGTCGCAACCCCGTGGATGAAACCCCAGAAGTCTTCAAGTTCGAACAAGGCAGTTGCAAGGACTGGAGTATCTTCTAGCGCAGCATGGTATGGAGGTGAACGTCAAGTGTTTGAGGACATAGAGTCCACCTGCAGTGGTCGAGAGTCTCAGCGGCATTTCACAGTAATATATATATATATATATATATATATATATATATCACTGCTACAAGTCTGAAATAATTATTTTCATCAGTGTCAGGTCAGTGATGTGTTATAAACAAATTAGGAATTGATTTGGATGTGCCATCAGGCTAACATTTTCTTGAACTTTGCACGAAACTATCAAACTTCGACCCTTGCATTTGTATTTCAAGTTGTCGTTAGTAGTAATCATTCAAACCTGGGTGCAGATAAATGACATTTCAATAAACATTTGATTATTGCATAAGTTTTTATAAAATCCAGAGGAAAGGTTATTTCAGATTATTAGATGCTGGTAATAACAGTTCTGAAATACTAAGGAGTCTTGTTTTTCTATGCCTGATATAGATATTACCTCATTGTTTAATTCTTTCTAACTGTTCTGATCTGATGATTGTAATTCGAATGGCTGGATGAGTCTACTGCTGAATGATGAAAGGTGTTGTTTGTCTTCTATTTATCCACTTCGATGCTGCTACATGTTTTCAAATGCTAATATAACTGTAAATTGCATTTCCTTCTCTTGCTTCTGTTGTATGTCCTTTCTCAAACGAGGATCCCTTAATCCATTTAACGGGATGCACCTCTTGGTTCTAAGATCTCTTTTCTAAGGGATGTGAGTATCCCGCAAAACTTAAGCACATCTTTGAGTTAATAAAGATAAGTATCTATGTGTTATTGTAGTCAAGACATAGTTAAGATAACGAGTCTACTGTTGACGCTGTCTTCTAATTTTGAATTCTTTCATCGCCTTTCCTTGTTGCCGATAGTCTCTTAGTTGACAATTCTGTGACTGGTTGTTGGTATGCAAGCCTGTCATAAATCATGTCACATACCAATTGTGTTCGGTAATCTAAGATTCTTTAGCTCTTCCCGAAGTCGTTGCTTATAGATTAAGAACAATGTAAGGATGCTGATTGTATTTATACCTGGAATTCTTGTGTACCTTTGTCTTCTTAAGTCTCTAAAACTGTACATCTATGGAACAAAGAAGATGGTGCAGAGTCTCCTCGTATGCTAGTGAAAGGGATAGATAGATATGTTTCTTGTTTCTAATCCTCTGAAGGCCTTTTAGGTGGGGCTTGCATGTTTCCTTGGAGCAGTAGGATATGTTCTGAGAAATGCATGCCAGCTAAATAACTCAACACTCTGCTCAAATTCTATTATGTCCATCTCATGAATTTGGTTTGGATGTGCAAGCGCAAGCAATATGATCCTTTCTAACTTTTTTCAGCCTGATGTTAATGGCTATGGCAATTGCAAATCCACTGGTTTTGAGCTCCCTTCAAACACAAGCAGCCAATCTTTGTGCATGGGCTCATTAAGGTCTAATAATGGGTCTTTGTGCCTTTTGAGGCTATCAATCGATCCCTCAATAGAATTATATATATGCAATCATATTGTTTGGATTCAATGATGATACTTATGGCGGTCTTATCACCTCAGGATAGTCTAGTACAGTGAGGCTATTGCTAGTTTTTAATGATCACTGAGTAGCTATAGGTGACTATTTTTATGGGCATAGCCATAACCTATTGTTCTTATGGGTTGACTACATATTATACAAAGATTTGAACAAAAGTCTTCATAATCTCATTTTTTTGATTTACATAGTATGTACTACCTAGTGCAGACAAAGTGACATGAAATTAGGTTCATGATTTTGATCTATAGGTAGATTTATGGTGTGTAGCCGCACTATTACACGGAGATTTGATTTATCATAAGTTTTAGAATCTTATTCTTTTTGTGAATAGGATTTGCCACAAGATGCATTTCTGTACAAACAATGTGATATGTTTCAGGTTTATGTTTTTCTTTTGGATTAGCAAGAAATTGTGCTTGCCAAATAAATGAGTGATTCTTTGGCTTTTTTTTGGTATATATTTAGGACATAATCATACTAGATGCTTATGAGTTTTGATAACTCTCTGACATGGGAAATTACCTGCATAGTTGTACTTCTTGAGATAATCCCTGACTATCTTAAATGAGTGGAATTTGTGAGCTTGAAATGTTTTATATTATTGGTAAAGGATGTTGAATAATCCTTTGATGCATAATCATACTTCAACATTATGATGTTCTTGACAGTACTTGATGTAAATATTAATGATTTGCACAATTCCATTACTTTACTCAGTTTTACTTTGTTAGACTTCTTCTAGCTGGGCTGGGTATCTTTCATATCAGGAAAGATTTCGGGGAAGTGTTACAGCTTCGTGGTAGGGTGGTAACGCACTCCCACAATATTCTCGCCCTAGCTGACTTTTGTGAACAGGGTTCTGGAGCATTTTTCAGGAAGGACATTACCTTATAATGCTATACACATCTGGTATTCGACATGGTGGTATATCTCGACTTTGAGGACACTCAACATATGGTCAACGTTTCGCTCGATTTTGTACAGAGGTATGATTTATCTTTTCGATACATATGGTCGTAATTATATTTATGTTCTTTCTATTTAATAGCGACTTTATTGATATCTTGTCAACTTATGTAGTCGACCATTGACTTGTTGATCGTCTCCCTTAAATAGCGGGTTTAATTGATGTGGCTTTTAGTGTCAAAATTTCAGTCTTTACACAGAGAACCTTTAAGCACCGAAATCATCACAAACTAATCAGTCAAAACTCCAGATCCTAAATTAAATTATCATTATTATTAATTCCCTAAAATATGTAGAAAAAGAACCTACAAAACCATAGCCACCACTTTGATACGTGCTCCCCACCGGCATTGAATAGCCACATCACCCAGAAATGAACGCATGAACAAATGGGATTTCATCTAAAATGGTGTCCACTCCTCTTTTCTTTGCACCATTTGATATAGCTTCCTCATACTCCTCTCGCAATGATTATGGTTTCCTACTTAATTCGGCCTTTCCTGAATCATGATTTAGAAGCATACCAACATATGAACTCTGATATCTCACTTTAAAGTCGCCATGGATATGTTGCGTAATTTGCTGCGCAGTCAGTCTCGAAGTGAAATTAGCTGTATAGCTGAACGTTAAAATGAAACGCTACAAACAGCCACGCTATAACTACTAGTCGACTCAGACTTTTACGGACTCTCTCTTCTGCGAAACGGGAAACATATGGAATATTATGTAAATGCATTTAAATAGTTATAAGAGGAGGCAAACATGGTGATCAGAACAAAGTGCAGAGAAAATGCTTACGGTGAGCGTAAAACAAGGCATAAAATACAAACCTGGAAAAATACAAAAGAATTCAGGTTATATCCAAAGTTAAATGTTGTTGGATTGTGACAATAAAGAAAAGTATTCTTATGCTATTATGTTTCCTAAAAGAAGACATTATTTATATCGTTTGGGCACGGTCTAAGCTTCTTATAAAAAAAAAAATTACTAAAGATTTAAAAATGTCAAAAAAAAAATTTAGATTTGTATAGTAATTTTTTTGTAAATTTTTTCAATTTTCGACTATAAAATATGCAGATTATGAAGAACAGATACTGAAAATTAGACAAAATTTTGTTATATTTTTTTATTTTAAAATTTGATCAACAATATATTTTGCAGAGAACTTAGGCACATCCTATTTGAGACAATTTTAAGTTTCCCTCTGAAAAACAATAACAAATATGAAAAAAAAATGAGTGAAACAAGGACAGAGGGATGAATGGCACACCGAAGCAGAGTAACCATCTGAGTAGCAGGACTTCCTCTGAAGGCAGGATTAATTTTATGTTTGAGGAGCCACACCACTAGTCCTGTATACAAAAGAAATGCAGCCATTGTAGTCCACAGTCCTGGAGTAAATGGCAGCAAGAATGTCCAACTGCTGTTGGCTTCCTCTTTTACGCCCGTGGGAGCTGTATACAAATAAATGTATCTTCATAGAATTAGTGTTAATCAATGACAAATAAATGAAATAAGAACTAAATACAACCACAATTGAACCAATATTTCACAGTATCAAAGACTAATTGAGCATTTTATGGCTCTCTAATTAAAATGAATAATGAAGCTCTCAGCAAGCTCACTAATGACAGTTCTAATATGAGAATGATGATGATAAGACAATGCTAATGCTAAAGCTCACAATTATCAATATGAAATACTAAAATTGCTCTCAAAATGCTTTCTAAATTCAAATTGCAAGAGGTTTGATGCAATTCTCAGATAGGTGGTTGATGAATTATGAAGGATTTTAGCCTTCCTTTTATAGATTTTCACAATGTGAGGGGGTGTGGTTGCATTTGATCATGGTTGAGTTGGGGTTAAGGTTTTGGTTCCACCCTTTGAAGACAAAGCAAAGTTTGTGTCCTCAAAGCTTGGGACAAGTAGACAAAATGGAAGGTTGAGATTCTCTTTCACTTTGAGTGATTGAGATTCAATTTGGCTTGATCCATGTGAGTGTCTTTCTTTTAATCTCATTGGTTGATTGATTTTCCTCTCCTTTTGGGTTGTTGAGAGTAATTGATTTAATTGATTTTCTTTAGCCATGCACCCTTTGAATGGGTTGAATTAATTTAATCTTAGACTATACAATTAATTAAATTAATTGTATTTTGATTTGATTGCACTTGATTAAGATGCTCTCAATTTTGATTGATCTTGATTTAGGATTTGATTTTCGTTTTGACTGGCTAATTATGCCTTGTGATTCAATTGATTCAATTATGTCCTTGATTTACTTTGATTTTACTTCATTTGCTTTGAATTATCATTAAATTGTCTTTGTCCATTTTTAAGTAATTACAGGGGCCACCATCACTAAACCTGTTTCCGTGTATGGCTGTGTGAAATCGACAATTTTGCTGCCTTTTACTGTAATTGTAACATCGCCAGCAATCGCGTCGCATTTCTGTTCAAGCAATAGCAATACTTAAACCTGGCCGCAAAATATTTAGAGCTCTTATAAAAATTATATATAGGTTTTTAAAGAACAGACCATGAGTTGCACTTGCTCGATGAGATCTTCGTAAGACTAGTAATCTTCGGAATTATTTTGTTGCTCGGGGTAACGGATGAATACATCAATGGAGAAACCGGTGACTCTACTTTCTTTACTTTCTTCGTCAAACGAGACACTCACAAATTCCTTCGATCCTGCTTTTCGAGGGACTGCGATCTTTAGCTTAGTTGGTATTACCCAACCGCGAGGTACTGTGACGGACCCACCTGGCCATATCACGGATCGAAGGTCCTCATTGCCATCAGACGGAGGAAGTGATTTGAGAAACACGCAGGAGTTATATGGCCAATACCCTACTACTTGATAGCTTTTCTCCACCACATTCACAATCTCATAACTGCAACCATACATTTCCCCTTCATGGAACTTAACAAATCCACTTAAACCACTGAGATTCGTTAACAAAATCTCCTGCAACAGCTTCCCACCTTGCTCAAATACCTTCATTTTGGTATTTGCTATCACTCCATGAGTGGTTGAGGGTTCAGAAAAACTTAAAATTGCGTTTCCTTTTATCTTCCCTACTGCTCGAGCTATCATAAGCACCGTATCATAGGCCAATAAGCCATATGTATTGAATTCAAAGTTTTTCGTGTTGGGATTGTCATGTCTAAATTGTCGTTCCCACCTTTCATTGAAATCGTTCAGTTTTTCAGACTTTGGGGTGTGTGTTTTAACTCCAAGTAGGCCTTGCAAATATGTCATTGTAGAAGCATTTAGAGCATAATCCCAAAGACTGGTAAACCCTTGGGTTGTGATCCACACGTAACCAGCCTCCATCATTCCGATCTCCTGCGCCTCCATGAATACATCCATTCTCAGACCGAAAGGCGCGTGAACAACAAAAACACTTGAATCTGTTGCCCTGAGTTTATAAAGCTCTTCCCTTATTGTTTGCTTGTGTGCAGTTGAAGGAATCATTGTTGTGTATACAATTTCAGAGTGGAGATCTCGAAGGGAGTCACGCAACGAGAATATGGCTCCCGAACGAAAATCATGGCCCGAATGAAGAAACACAATGCTTCTCCAGCCATAATGCTTAACCATGGCTGCAATGGCTTTCATTTGAAACCGTTCACCGTGTGCCATGCGAACAAAATATGAAAATCTGTCTTTGGAGAGCGCGGGACTCGAGACAGAAAATGAGAGAACTGGTACATTGGGTGCCTCTCCAAGATGTGATATAAAAGGCTCAGCCTCAGACATTTGTGCTTCTATCAATGCTACTACTTCCTTTCCCTAATAGCTTATTTAACAAATTTTTAAATTAAACAGCAAATTAGATAAGTTTAAATAAATAAAAATTACATCAACAAAATTCTAGGCAGGTGAATATAGCTGTTAAAAATACCATTGGAAGCGCTTTCAAGTGGTGTTTGAGCCTCTCGGAGGCGAAGAAATATTTGAGTGCCATTGACTAGCTGAGATTGAGTGTTCACATCATCCACCGCTAAATTAATGGCAGTCTTTGCTATTTTTTCTGACCACAAAGTGGAATCCACTATCACACCTAAATTCACAGTCTCCCCCTGAACCAAAACATCTACACACGCAGCCACTAAAAAAACAAATATAAGTTGTAATAGTGGTGTTGGTACGTTTTAATTTCTACCAACCCAAACTGTATCTTCCCACCGTCCATCACCCACTTTCAAGTCTTTTCATATTTTATGACTGTCTTATCTTATAATCTACCGACCATATGACTAATACATATTCCAGACTGTTCTTTTCTCACATGGCTTCCTAAACGAGAGAGTTCTGGAGTGTTCTTTTCTCACATGGCTTTGTAAAGGAGAGAGTTGGAAAGAGTTCTGGAGTATTCTGAGACCTCTATAAAAAGAGGCATGTTTCAGCAGGCAATAAAATCTGTTTCTTTGTACAGCAGTTTAAGTGTTTTGTGTTTGACCTCTTTGCTTCTGCCCACCTTCAGTTGGCACTGTTTTCATCTCTAATCCCTCGCCCGTCGTTCGTCTGCACCACACTTGCCAATAGTATATATGAGTATTTGAAGTTGTTTATAACTATTGTAAAATACAATTTTTCATCAATAAGATAAATATATATATTTTAATGTCATGAGATATGAAAATTATTATTGACTGTTTTATAATTGATCGTAGAATGAGTCATTAGTAATACAAGAGATCATCCTGAAGCAGTAGAACAAGAAATTGGTTGCTGAACAAATGTCCTAATCAATGTTCATATTATTTACTCTTATTTTGTTTTCTAATATGACTATGTCTTTGACAATTTTGACTGCCTTATGGGTTATGACTACGTCTTTGAAAATTTTGAGTGTCTTATGGGTTGTCATCTTTGAAAATTTTGAGATTCTTATGGGTTAGTGTATTAGTCAAAGTTTAAGTTCGTCTAAATTATTGTATCATTTTTGGAAATACTATTTTGTGTTATATGACTACGTGTTTTAAAAAGTCTACGTGGCCATTTGCTAATGAAAATTTCTAGTTTAATATTATTTAAATTGTTGATATATTTTTGTAATCAAGTGTTGATTGGACTATTAAAATGTGAAAATTTCTACATCGAAGTATTTCTTATTTTAGATGATTTTGTGTGAATCTATTCATAATTTTTTTTATAAATATCAAAATAAATTCGAAGGTGAATTGGACTTTTTATGCAACTATATAGTTAGTGCTAAACTATATCAAACTTTAAAAACTTTGGTATTTAACATCGAGATAACAAATTAAAATTTCATGTACTACAATAGTTTTTACAAATGTATCCAAATTTGAAATATAGGAAGTTCTTCTTTAATAGAAAATGAATCTTATCAGACTAACTTATAAATTTTTCATGATTACATAATATATTCAAAATTTCATCGACATATCATAAAATAAAAAAATAAAGTTCCAATACATATTTCTAATTTCTGCAATCCTATGTAGCATTATCTAAATCCAAGAAAAAGGAAAGACAAGCATACAAAAGAGAAGCATCCCAACTTATCATGTAAATTTATAACTATTACAAGAAAATTTCCAATTCATTTGATTATGTATATGTAAGTAGTTGAAAAAAACTAAGAATAGTCATAGAATTGGAAAAAGTGAACAAAATAATGAAATTGTTGGATACAACTGGGGGGTGAATCAGTTGTATTTCCTTAATATAAAAATTTATCTTTTCTTATCTATTAGCCCCTCTATTGGAGTCACCATATTTTCATCCTGAAAAATTCTTCGAATTAGTAGCCCTTTCGTGAATGACAAATCAATCTTTAGTTTTTCTTAGGTTTTTCTTTCAGTTGTATTATCTTTTTATGTCAATCTTTTGATTCGTCTAACATAAAAAAAATTAACTTAAGAAAAATGAATATGATACTGCATGGGTTCAATTAAAATTGTAATTTACATATGTGCAAAATATGACACCACAGAGCTTTGTATGCCAAAGTCAATGGTTGAAATTGTAATATCATCAACTTTGGACATCTAAGCCCCTAACAAGCCCTATAAAGAACCAAATAAATTAACATATTAACAAAAGATATCTTGAAACCAATGTATTATTCTATTTTTAACAATATTTAAAAATCTTTACCTAAGGTGTCAAAGCTACTTGTGCACGTAAAGTTGAAAAAATTCTCTATGGTGTGCTCATAACACCTTCTGCACCCTGAAATGCATATTATTCATGTATCAATTTAAATTATTCTATTAATAAAAAATTATTTACTTTTATAAGATTTCTAGGTGATTAATTAATAACATGTCAAAACATAAATAAATAAAAATGCATCTTCTCTTTAGCAAACACCATGGTCATTAGGTCGTCAGTGAGGGCCACATCCTCTGTAGTGAAAGAATGATATCTACTTCCTAGCAAGGTTTCCTTTACTAGTTGATTTGGGTTTGTTTTAAGTTTTGCGTTTGTTTTTGCACCCTCATACTTGTATGTTGAGTTAAAATCTTTAGTTTGGGGGCTTTTGTCCTTAAAATAAGTGTTATTCTATCTCGTTGCAAATCCACTTGGATCTTTCTTCACCTTTACCGTGAGCATGTTCGATTTCCAAACTCTCACTAAAGTGGAGGCTTAATGTATCATCTTAAAATGGAAGCACTTCCATGTTAAGAATGTTTAGCCCTCCTTAGGGGGTGTTTTGGAGCCATCATCATGTTGTCCTCTATTTTATGCCCTCTTCCCATCTTTTGTGCTTGTTTAGGGCTCTGTATGGGCCTCCCTGGGCACTATTTTCCTCTTATGGCTCATTTTCTAGGGGTCCTAAACCCCTGGATCTAGGTCGACCTTGACCTTGACCTAGGTCAAATTCAACCTCAACTTTAACCTAGGTCATAGTCAACCTTGTCTTTGACCCAGGCCCCCCTTTTCATCAGAAAGTTTGCTAGATGCAAGGGAAACTAGTGTATGAACTTCTTGGTGTGCTCAGACAAGTGCTATTAGGACCTTACTTGTCCTCTCCAAAGGATCCTATTCTCTTCTATGATCTTACTAGTCTTAGGTGACCAACCTAAAACTCTACCAAACTCTATTCTAAGAGTCAATCTCCTTGTGGTTAGCCTTGACATTCACCTTTTAGTTTTGTCTCGATGATTTCAAACACCTAGAAGTCTATAAGTGCATTTATCTCACAAATAGCATATGTGGTTGCAAGGGTACCAAATACCTTGAAACCATTCATTTTGTTTCCATTTGAATCCATTTTGATGGATCTCAAAGCTCCTTTTAATCAGGTTCAAGAACTAGTCTTATAGAGGCCTAATTAGGCCTAGTTTTCTTGTAGCCCTTGACAAGGTCTTTTTTCTAACTTCTTGTCAAATCCTTCCAAATAACCTGCAAATTTTTTTTACATTTGAGTAACCTTTTGAAAGTTATAAAATACTTAGGAGGATTTAGGGTTCTATGGACTTCATACACAGGCTTCCTACAAAGTAGGGCTAATAGGGCTAATAGGCCTAATTTTTAGGACTTCATTGATTTCTTTCTTGAAACTCAACCAAATAGATCGATCAATCCTCAATCTCAATAACATGAAATGAAAACTTCATATGCTACCTGGAACCATACTTGTTCGGTATAGTCTTCCTTTCCCTTGCATGCAAACACTCATTTCTCCTCTGTCACGGCTCTAATTGAGCACACTAAACTTGCCTAGGGCATGACTATAAAATTAGAAGCTCATCTCTTCAGGACTCCTACCTTCATATTCCTACTATACATTGGCTCCCCTAAATAATTCATCCAACTTTGGGAGGGTCCCATGGTTAGATTTCATGGGGGAGCCATAGAAACACAAATAGGTCTCGACTGAACCAGTAGACTCTCTAATCACTAAACAATTTATTGAATTCACAAAACTAACTCTATTCTACTTGATCAAAGAAATAAAAAGCCTTAAATCAATCCTATCAACACAAATGTAAAGTTAAATCAAACACTTTAATCCATATGAATACATTGTCACACAAGAATGCTCGGGTCTCCTCTAAAACTAGAATTGCAGAGCTTCTATTCAACTCAAAAACTTACATCATCTAACTTCTACCTCAAGAAATGAACCACAAGGTATCTTAAGATGCCTATGCCATGATTTTAGGCCTTTACATTGATTTCCCACTCCTAGAATGAGGGGAATCCAAAGATGTCAAACTGCATGCAACATTTGCAAAAATTGCTCATGTTGTCATCACAAGTTTTTAGCATCTTTTACATTTATGATGCAAACTATTTTCTAGGACATCTATCCCACTTAGTTTAGTGAACTAGCTTCTTTAAAGCCATTGTAGGCATCTCCCACACATTTCTCAAGATTAAGACACATTTAGGACTCACTTCCCAACTTTTAGGATTATCCCTGAGGGCTAACATGAAAGCAAACTAACCTAGCTAGATTGGATAGTACTAATTACTAATCCATCTAGAAAAAAACTTGCAAGACCTTCTAAGGTCCAAATTAAATACACTTCTGACTTGGAAAAGTTCAGATACAAGCCCAAATTACTAAGAACTAGGAGGCTAGCCTAGGTGCTCCTGCACCATCCTCCCCAAGTGAAAGCTTTCAATCAATCCTTGGATTGAGTAAGTCGAGTTGAATGCCCAACTTTTTAAACTCTGATTCCTTGATCCATGTTGCATCTGCATCTATTTTCCCTTGCCATTTGACTAAATGTTACTTATACTCTTTGGTTCTAGTCTTCTTATAAAATTTGGAATCAAGTATACAATCTACTTTCTTGACTGGTGTAGATGGTAAATTAAGTTCATCTACATCTTGATTGACTTCAACTAAGCTTTGATCAGGATCGGGGGGTGGTTACTTATAAGGAACCAGGTCTGCAACATTAAAGACATTGGACAGTCCATTATTTTCTGCTAACTCCACCTTATAGGCATTAGATCCATATTTTGCTAATATAGGACATGGGCCAATCCTTCTCATTTGAAATTTGTGAGGGACTCCTTTTTGTAACCTTTCTTTATTAAGATGCACCATTACTAAATCTCCAATCTTGAATTGGACTTCCCTTCTATCCTCATCAACCTTACTCTTGTGTTTCATAGTGTTGTCAACTAGTTTCTTCTTGACTATATCATGAATCTCTTGCATAGCATAGGCAAAATATTTAGCATAACCACTACCCTTAACTCCATCCTTTAAGTCTCTCAGTTCATAGAATCCTCTAGGGTGTAGGCCATAAAAAATTTCAAAGGGACTCTTACTTGTTGCCCTATTCATAGTGTCATTGTATGCATACTCGACCTATCCAAGTAGTTGATCCCATTGTTGACCATATTCTTTAGTCAAGAATCTTAGGAGATTACCAAGACTCATATTTACCACCTCAGTTTGACCATCAGTCTGAGGATGGTATGCAGATCTAAAGGACAAATTAGTGCCTAGTCTCGGCCAAAGAGTCTTCCAAAAGTGACTCATGAATTTGGTATCTCTATCAGACACTATACTCAAAGCCAATCCATGTATCCTAACTATCTCTTTAAAAATAGAGAATCTATTTGGCTGGCATCATTGGTTGTCTTGCATGGCACAAAATGAGCCATCTTGCTGAACCTGTCTACTATCACATAGACACTATCCATTCCTTGTCTTGTTTTATGCAACCCAACTACAAATTCCATTCTCAAACATTCCCATGGCCTAGTGGGAATAGGTAGTGGTTGATATAGGCCAGCATTAGAAGAAGTTCCTTTGGCCTTTTGACACACAATACAACTATCAACATACTTCTTAACATCAATGTTCATTCTTGGCCAAAAGTAAAATCTTTGAACAAGTTCTTGTGTCTTAGTGACCCCAAAATGACAACTCAATGCACCATTGTGCTTTTCCTGAATCAAATTCTCCCTTATAGACCCTCTAGGGACACATAGCTGACTTCTCTTAAATAAGAGGTTACTTTGCAAAGTGTCTTCAACATATTTACTATGGAAGCGGTTTTTATGTTCTACACATACCTTGTAAATATCTACAAAGTCTTCATCATCAACATATAGATCCTTGAAGTTATCTGTCCCCATGCTCTTCAATTGTATCTCCTGGATAGTGAGAGCTCTTCTACTCAAGGCATCTGCCACCTTGTTTTGTACAATCTTTTTGTGCTTGATGTTAAATGATGAACTACAACTGATTTGGAATTTGATTGAAGAATCTATGATTAAAGATCATTGAGGAGTTGTTGATTAGATATGTAATATGATTAAATCAGTATTATGTTGTCATTGATGTCAACTATTTTGACAGCACTTATCTTGTAAGTTACTATACCAAAACATCTGAAGAAAGGTGAAAGAGATGAAGAATAGAGAAATCTACATGAGGAAGATGTACATGACAGATGAGGATAAGGAACACAATGAGTAACTTGTTGATAAGTCTATGACCTTATGATATTAGTATACACCGACGGAGTGTAGTGTATACTGAGAGTAGTGTTAACCTATCTTGTGTTCACCGATGCATTTCTTTGTTAATTGAGCAGAATAGAATGAATTAAATGATCAGTTTAGCCAATAAGATTGATGAGCTATAAAGTACCTTGATTTCAATGCTAACAGATAATGTTTGTTATGAAGTTCGACGGCTAACATAATTACAGGAAGATCTAATGGATCAGATTGAAACATTTTATTAACACATCAGTCGAGGAAGCTTCAAGTGGTAAAATCAATGAATGTGATTAAGTGGCAAAATCTGATGGACAAAAAGGGAAATGATTTACTCATCTATATAAGAGACTGGAAATTTCATAGTAAAAATGCCAGAAGAAGAAGATACTATAGGATTATCGTGTGAACAATTTTTCATGCATTCTGATCATACTGGTTAGTTAGAACCGAGCTACAAAGAGTAATTACCAATGGACAATAAGTTGATACATTGTTGAATCTGAAGTGTAATATTGATTAGAAAGATTTGTATGAGCTGAAAATTGATCTGTAATATGCAATTGAAGTTGTATTAAGGCAGATCATCTACTATTACATATTTAACCATTGTACATAGTCAAAATCTCTTAACCAAGTGGACTAAGAAAGTCTTATGATGTATCATTCATAAAATGAACATTGTTATCCTGTCAACCCCATAGTGAATGCTAGTTGGATGATAACTTCTAGTCTAAAATCCTCTAACAAGGTCACACCTAACAGTGTGTTTGTAAACCTTTAATAGGTTTGAGTCTTCACTAACCTCACTTTAGAAGAGTGAATAATTTTGGGTTGCCGGTCCCAGGTGGTTTTTCCCTTTACAGGGTTTCCATGTTAAATCTCTTGAATTATGTGTTGATTGTGACATTTTTTTGTTATCATACTTTGCACATTACATATTAGATTTGATTGGTAACTGTTATAAGTTTTAGACTAATAATCGGTAAAAGTAGAGACAGTGAAAGTATTTTATGTTTACCGATTAGCAAAAATTGAATAATTTGTTTTGAATTATACATTTTGATTTAGGGACACTAGATAACTGATTCCCCCCCCCCCCCTCTTAGTTATTCTAATAATTGGTATCAGAGCTATGGTTGCTTAGAATAGAGTTTTAAGGACTTAAGTAAAAAGGTTTCAAGATGTATAAGAGGGAAGTACCAAAATTGAACAAAGAGAACTTTGTAGTATGGCAAAGCCAGATGAAGCTACACATATCTAGAATTGGGAATTCTACTCTAGATCTGATGGAGAATGGCTACATACAACCGACCATTGGTCCCCTGACCCTTGATCAACTGAGAGACATGCATGAACATAATATTACTATGATGGAACTTGTTGCATCCTGTACCAACACTGAATTTGAAGACATTAAGGGATGCGCTACTACCAAAGCCATGTGGGACAAGCTAACTCTAATATACAGTGGAGATTTGAATGTCAAAAGAGCCCGAGCTGAAATTCTAAGAGGCAGATTCAATGATATGAGGATGAAAGAAGGTGAGAACATTATGTAGTACTCAAATAGACCAAAAGAGGTAGTACATGCTATTAGAGCATTAGGTGGAGTTACTAATGATGAAACAGTGATAAGCAAGATTCTCAGAACTTTGCTGCCAGTTTATGCAATCAGGATCTCTGCAATTCATGAAACAAGAGCTACATCCAACCTTAATCTTGACACCTTGATTGGTAAACTTAACAACCTTTGAATTAAATAACTTTGATAACAGTGTTGTTCCTTTTTTTTATTCCACTTTCATGTCTTCTTTGAAGATTGGGAAGTCTAGCAGGAATAATAAGAATAATGATAGTGATTGAAATACTGATGATGAACTTGATGATCTTGAAGCTCTTATGGCTAGAAAAAATTGGCCAAAGGAAAAGGAAGGTATAGAGCTAAGCTACCTTTAGCATGCTTTAATTGTAAAGAAGTTGGTCACATCACTGCTAGATGTCTACAGAAGAAAGATGATGATAGATCCAAAGACCGATCTAAAGGAAGCTATGGCAGAAGAGTCAACAGAGGCTACTAACACAATAATAGAGACAACTGAGATGATAAAGGAAAAAAGGTATGTTACATAGCTAAAGATATTGACAATGAATCTAATTCTGATGATGATACATAAGTTGTATTTGTTGCTATGAAAGATGACTCAGAGGAAGAAGAGAAACATGAAGAGACAACACTAATCTCTAAAGTAAGTAGAAATGATACATGGATCATAGACAGTGGTTGTACACATCATATGACCGATGATGTAGAGAAATTTGATCAACTTAATGAATACAATGGACGATCTGTGAGAATGGGAAATGATGCACCTTGTATGGTAAGTGGTAAAGGTTCACTGATGATCAATGACAGAATAAAATGTGAAAATGCATACTGGGTAGATGGACTAAACTATAATTTGTTAAGTGTGGCTCAGCTAAACAATTCAGGCCACCGACTATCTTTTGAGAGAAAAAAGGTGAAGATTTATGATGATTAAGGAAGACTTGTCAGAATTGGTACACAATCCAGAGGTAATATATTCTATCTTGATATGGATCAGTCTTCTTGTTTGTTAATGAAGGATGAAGATGCATGTTTGTGGCACAAAAGGTTATGCCATGTGAACTTTGACAACATGATCAAGATTAGTAAAAAGAGAAGAGTTAGAGGATTGCCTAACTTGTCAAAACCTGATCATGCCATGTGCCATGAATGTTAAAAAGGTAAGATGACTAAGTCTAGTTTCAAAAGCAAAGACTACTCAACAAAGAAGATACTTGAGTTGGTTCATACCGACCTGTGTGGTCCTATGAGAACTCAAAGTTGTTATGGTGATAGATACTTTATTCTTTTTGTTGATGATTATACTAGACTGATGACTGTTATGTTCTTGAAAGAGAAATTCAAAGCTTTTAAGATGTTTAAATGGTATAAAGCTAAGGTAGAGAAAGATACTGGTAAAGAAATAAAATGCTTGAGATCTGATAAAGGAGGTGAATTTATCTCTGATGAATTTACTAATTTCTGTAATGAGCATGGTATTAAAAGACAAGTCTCTGCATCGAAGACACCTCCGCAAAATGGTATTGTTGAAAGAAGGAACAAATCAATAATTGGCTGTGCTAGAACATTGATGATACAGAAGAATGTTGCTCATACATACTGGAGGGAAGCTATCAGTACAGCCATATATGTTCTTAACCAAGTACAACTGAAGAAGGATACCAACCAAACACCTTATGAGCTATGGTTTGGACACAAACCTACTGTAAGTTATTTCATGATTTTTGGAAGTAAATGCTTTATTTTGAAAGATGAGAGAAATGGAAAATTTGATTCAAAAGGAGATGAAGGGATATTTCTAGGATATTCCACTAAAAGTAAAGCATATAAATGTTTGAATAAGGTTACAAATAAGATAATTGTAAGTACTAATGTTTGTGTTGATGACTTTGATGACAAGAACATAGAGGAAAGTACAAAGGAACTGGAAGACTATGGTAGATTCACTTACATTTAACAACCTGAGTATCCATCAAAGCCACAATCTGTGATAACCGATCAGCTGGAAAACAATGCAGAACAATAGGAAACCCAAACTGACAAACAAGATGGAGCTACTGAGCAAGGAAATGAACCTGAATAGGATGAAAAAGAAAGAAGAAACTAAGTTATGGCTAGTTTTGTTAGAATACATCACCCTAAGACACAAATTACTAGAGACAAACAAGCTGGAATACAAACTAGGAGCAAAACAAGACAAAGTACAGTTTGTGAATTTGAACCAAAAATGTGAAAGTTGCATTAGAGAATGAAGAATGGGTTAATGCAATGAAAGAGGAAATAGAGAAAATTGAGAAGAAAAAAACCTGGTCCTTAGTACCTCAACCTAAAGACAAGAATATTATTGGTACTAAGTGGATATTCAGGAACAAAGTGAATGAAAATGGTGAAGTCACAAGAAATAAAGCTAGATTGGTATGTAAGGGATATGCACAGGAAGAAGGCATTGAATCTAATGAAACTTTTTCACCTATTTCTATATTGGAAGGAGTTAGAATGCTACTTGCATATGTTTCACACAAGAAATTCAAAGTCTATCAAATGGATGTGAAGTCAGCATTTCTGAATGGTATATTTGAAGAAGAGGTCTACATAGAACAACTTGAAGGATTCGTTGATCCAGACAACAAAGACATGGTATGTAGATTACATAAAGCTTTATATGGTTTGAAGCAAGCACTGAGAGCTTGGTATGAAAGGCTACATACTTACTTGTTAAGTATTGGATTTGTTAGAACAAGTGAAAATAATAATCTGTAAATGAAAGGTGATACTGATGATACTATTATCATTGCTGAAATATTCATAGATGATATTATTTTTGGAGGTTTAGATCATGTATGCAAAATATTTTCTAATGAAATGCAAAATAAATTTGAAATGTCTATGTTTGGAGAGATTAAGTTCTTTCTAGGACTACAAGTGATTCAGTAGAGTGATGGCATATTCATCACACAATATAAATACATAAAGGAAGTACTAAAGACATTTGGCATGGAAGATGCTAAAACTGTGGGAACACTAATGGCTACTAGATGTAAATTGACAAAGGAGGATGAAACTATAGAGGTAAACCAAACACTTTATCAATTTATGATTCGTAAGTTAATGCATGTGGTTCATAGTAGACCAGATATAGCACATGCTATGGGAATTGTTGCTAGATTTTCTGCTAATCCTATAGAATCACACATGATTGCTACTAAAAGAATCTTACAATACTTGAAGAAAATAGAGAATTATGGATTATGGTATCCTAAGGAAGGAAAGTTTGAACTGAAAGTGTACACTGATGCTGATTGGGTGGGAAATGTGGATGACAGAAAAAGCACCACCAGAGGAGCATTTTTCTTTGGTGAAAGACTTGTAACCTGGACAAGTAAAAAGAAGGCTTGTATTTCTTAGTCTATAGCTAAAGCAGAGTATGTTTTTTCTACTACTAATTGTTCAAACATTACATGATCAAGCAAGTGTTGGACGGGATGAATGAGGTAATCACTAACCCAGTGATTATATATTGTGACAACACCAGTGCTATAAATATTTCAAAGAATCTAGTGATGCACTCTAAGACAAAGCATATATCTATTAAGTATCATTACTTAAGAGAAAAAGTATAAGAGAAACAAGTAAATTTAGAATTTGTCACATCCAAAGAACAACTTGTAGATATTTTTACAAAGCCTCTACTGAAGGATACATTTGAATACTTGAGGACTAGACTTGGGGTCCATCCCCTGTCTATCGGTCACTAAGGTGATCTGGATGTTACATCAGTCTACTTTTATTATAAGATCACACATGTTGATGCAGCATAGTTCACACTTTGAATCATGTTTAAGGTTGTGATTAAGTTTGGAGAACTAGAACCGATTGGGATATCAGTATAAAGAGATACAAAGGATGTATTGAACTACAAAGAGTTACTTAGCTTTTGGAATAGTTGTTTGTTTATTTGTTTCTTTAGCATTGTTGTCAAAGGGAGAGATAAATAATATGAAAAGGAGCATGCATCGATGCAAACTATCTAAGGGAGAGACAATCTGAATGAAATAAAGTATTGAAGATCAGTTACAAAGAACAAAAGTAGGAACAGGAAAACTAGAAGAGCATATTTGTTGATTGGCATTACAACATTACAAATGTTTAGTAACATAGTGATTAAACATATTAAGCTAGGGAGAGCTTGTACATCATTTGTTCACAAAGTTTTAGAATACATGTTTGGTATGTGTATGGTACATTTCATATTACTTGAGTTGCCATCAATGCCAAAGCGAGAGATTGATAAACTACAACTGATTTGGAATCTGATTGAAGAATCTGTGATTAAAGATCACTGAGTAGTTTCTTATTAGATATGTAATATGATTAAATCAGTATTATGTTGTCAATGATGTTAACTAGTTTGACAACACTTATCTTGTAAGTTACTATACCGAAACATTTGAAGAAAGGTGAAAGAGATGAAGAATAGAGAAATCTACATGAGGAAGATGTACATGACAGATGAGGATAAGGAACACATTAAGTAACTTGTTGATGAGTCTATGACCTTATGATATTGAATTTATTATGTTGCATTCATCTATGATGAAGAATAGAGCTGAAAGACACAAAGCAGTGTTGTTGGTAAATGAAGCATTTTAGTATACACCGATGGAGTGTAGTGTATACCAAGAGCATTGTTAACCGAGCTTGTGTTCATTAACGCATTTCTTTGTTAATTGACCAGAACAAAATGAATTCAATGATCAGTTTAGCTGATAAGATTGATGAGCTGTAAAGTACCTCAATTTCAATGGTTATAGATAATGTTTGTTATGAAGATCGACACTAACATAATTATAGGAAGATCTAATGGATCAGATTGAAAGATGTTATTGACACATCAGCCGAGGAAGCTTGAAGTGGCAAAATCAATGAATGTGATTAAGCAGAAAAATCTAAAGGACAAAAAGGAAAACGATTTACTCATCTATATAAGAGACTGGAAATTTCATAGTAAAAATGTCAGAAGAAGAAGATACTATAGGATTATTGAGTGAACAATTTTTCATGCATTCTGATCATATTGGTTAGTAAGAACCGAGCTACAGAACAAATACTGAGCTATAGAGAGTAATTACCGACAGACAGTAAGTTGATACATTGTTGAATCTAAAGTGTAATATTGATCAGAAATATTTGTATGAGCTGAATATTGATCGTTAATCTATAATTGAAGTTGTATTAAGGCAAATCATCTATTATTACATATTTAACCATTGTACACAATCAAAATCTCTTAACCGAGTGGACTAAGAAAGTCTTATGATGTATCATTCATAGAATGAACATTATTATCCTTTCAACCCCATAGTGAATGCTGGTTGGATGATAACTTCTAGTCTAAAATCCTCTAACAAGGTCACACCTAACAGTGTGTCTGTAAACCTTTAATAGGGTTGGGTCTTCACCGACCTCACTTCAGAAGAGTGAATAATTTTGGGTTGTTGGTCCTAGGTGGTTTTTCCCTTTACATGGTTTCCACATTAAATCTCTTGTGTTATGTGTTGATTGGGATATTTGTTTGTTATCATAGTTTGTACATTACATATTAGATTTGATTGGTAACTATTATAAGTTTTAGACTAATAATCAGTAAAAGCTCAGACAATGAAAGTATTTTATGTTTACCAAGTAGTAGAAATTGAAGAATTTGTTTTGAATTATACATTTTGATTTAGGGAAACTGGATAACTAATTCCCCCTCCCTCCTCTTAGTTATTCTAACAGTTAAATGTGTATGCTTATAGGTATTCAACCCACTTCATGTGCTTATGGCTAAGTTTCTCTTGAGAGTTCAAGAAACTTAGAGCTTGGTTGTTTGAATAGACTACAAATTCTTTTGGAAGCAAATAATACCTTCATTTTCTTAAGCCCTGAACTAGAGCATACATCTCAAGGTCATAAGAAGAATATTTCTTCTTAGCTTCACTCAAATTCTCTAAATGGAAAGCCACTAGTCTTCCCTCTTGGCTTAAGACAACTCCAATAGCCACATTGCTTGCATCACACTCTATGGTGAATAGTTTCTCAAAGCTTGGTAAAACAAAAATAGGTTGATTAGGAATCTTTTTCTTCAACAACTCAAAAATCTTGTTATCTTTTTCATTCCACACAAACTTAGTCTCCATGCCTCCTTTAATGGTGTCCAACATAGGTGCACAAATAGCACTGAATTATCTAATAAAATTTTTATAGTATTGAACAACACCATGAAAACTTCTTACCTCTATTGATGTCCTTGGAGTAGGCCAATTTAGGATGGCTTCCACCTTGCTAGATTCCATTTTTAGATTTCCATGAGACAGTACAAAGCCAAGATACACCAACTCCTACCTCATGAATTCACATTGCTCTAAATTTATCATCAACCTTTCATCATGCAGCCTCTTGATAAAATTCTCTAGGTGTTGTAGATGTTCATCCTTTGTCTTGCTATAAATCGGCATATTATCAAGATATACCACTATAAATTTGTCGATGTAGTCCTTGAGAACTTCATTCATAAGCCTCATGAATGTGAAGGGGGCATTAAACAATCCAAATGGCATGAAAAGCCATTCATACAAATCCTCATTGGTTTTGAAGGATGTTTTCCACTCATCTCCTTCATGTATCCTAATTTGGTGATAACCACTCTTTAAGTCTATCTTGGTAAAGTACTTTTCTTCTCCTAGAAAATCCATTAGGTCTTCTATCCTAGGGATAGGGAAATTGTACCTAATGGTTAACCTATTTATGGCCCTTGAATTAGTACATAATCTCCAAGTTCATCCCTTTTTAGGTGCTAGGATAGTGGTTATGACACATGGGCTGATGCTCTTTCTTATAAGATCTTGGCTTAAGAGTTCTTGGATTTGTCTAACAATTTCCTCATTTTTTTTAGGGGTCATCTTATAAGCTGCCTTATTCGGAAGGGTAGCTCCTGGTATGAAGTCTATCCTATGGCTTACAGCTCTTTGAGGGGGTAATTTTGATGGTTTTCCATCACTTAAAATGCCTTCATATGTGTGAAACATACTTTGTACCTCCTTAGGTAGCTCTAGCTTCTTGGTTGCCTTGTCATCACTTGTACCTCTCTTGGTCTTAACACTAGTAAAAAGCCAACTCCTTCTCCTTCTTCAAGAGTTTCTAATAACTCTTTCTCACCCACCATGAGAACATTTGGACTTGCTGACTTCATCTCTATATCCTCCAATAGTGACTGAATCTTAAATGTCACATTATCCTTCTTGAAAGAATATGAATTCTTCAATCCATCATGCATAGCTTGGAGGTCAAATTTCCATGGTCTACCTAGGAGTAAATGACATGAATCCATAGGTAACACATCACATAGTACCTTGTCCTTATATCTCCCAATTGAGAATTCAACCCAATCCTGATCATTCACTAAGACATGTTGTCCTTTATTAAGCCATGTGACCTTGTAAGGATTAGTGTGGGGTATCCTTGCCATTTTTAACTTGTTGACTGCTTCCTCTAGCACAATGTTGTTAGTAGACCCTAAGTCTATGATGAATCTGCATACCTTACCCATCATCTTACACTTAATCCTAAATAGGGGCATCCTTCCTCTGATGTTAGTGGTACCTCAGGGGGTTTGACTCCTGCATTTGTCTATTCTTAAACAAAATTAAATCTTTTGTCACCTCCTTGAGAAGTACTACCCTTCTCTAGACACCTATAGGCAGGGTGTCCCATTTGGTTACAATGATAACACTTCATGTTGGAAAAATAGTTGCCTCTTCCTTGTCCACCACTTCTTCCTCTATAATTAGAGTTCCTTCCTCTACTGCCTCTACTAAAACCTCCCTGTTATTGCTCAGTATATTTGACTTCTCCTTGAGTTCTTGAATTTGAGCTCCTTCCACCATATCCACTTCTTTGTCCTATATTGTCTATTCCTCTACCTCTACCTCTTGAAGTACTAGAGTCCAGTTTCTTCTTTAATTTCTCTTCCACCTTGACAACAAGTTGATGACATTTTTGAATGGTGTCTAGAGTCAAGAGAATCATCTCATGCTAAATATTCCACTTGAGTCCATTAAGGTATCTTGCTACCTTTACCTTCTCATACTTTGTAACTCGAGATCTCATACAAAGTCTTTGAAACTCCTCTGTATATGAGTTCACATCTATGTTTTTTTCCTAAGACTTTGTCTTTTCTTATGGAGTTGGATTTCATAATCCTCCGGTACATATGCATCCCTAATTTTGGCTACCATTTCCTTCCATGTAGCAATTGGATTCTTATCTTCTTTCTCTCTCTCATCTTGGATAAATTTCCACCAAGTGAGTGTAGGACCTCTCAATCTAGCCTTGGCCAGTTTAACATTTTAAGCCTCTGTGATTCCATCACACTCAAAGTGGTTCTCTAGTCCTTCTATCCAATCTAGTACTACCTCTGGTTCCATCTTTCCAACAAATATTGGAATGCCTTCTAATCATTTCCCACTCAAGTCTTTCAATGCCTTGAAGAATGGTTCTTCAACCAGTATTGGGTCTAGTTCAGGGACCTCATCCTCCAAGAGGATTTCCTTTTGTTTTCCATCTACCTTATCTTTCACCTCTTCAGCCTTTACATCTACTTCATCCACCTTTTTCTCTAATTGATCCAATCTCTCTCAGAGTACTCTATTCTCCTCTTCTTGATCTTCCACCTTCTTTTCTAGTTCAACATTATTCACCATCCTTTATTCTACTATTGATTCATCTGGTTGGAACATTAACCACAAGCCTAATTACTTTAAGCTTTGATACCAATTTGGTGTATGAACTTCTTGGTGTGCTCACACAAGTGCTATTAGGACCTTACTTGTCCTCTCCAAAAGATCCCATTCTCTTCTAATATCTTACTAGTCTTAGGTGACCAACCTAAAATTCTACCAAACTCTATTCTAAGATTCAATCTCCTTGTGCTTAGCCTTGAAGGACATTCACCTTTTAGTTTTGTCTCAATGCTTTCAAACACCTAGAAGACTCTAAGTGCATTTCTCTCACAAATAGCCAATGTGGTTGTAGGGGTACCAAATACCTTAAAACCATTCATTTTATTTCTATTTGAATCCATTTTGATGGATCTTAAATCTCCTTTTAATCAGGTTCAAGAACTAGTCTTATAGAGGCTTAATTAGGCCTAGTTTCCTTGTAGCCCTTAACAGGGTCTTTTTCTAACTTCTTGTCAAATCCTTCCAAATAACTGTTGGAAACAATTGTCTGAAGAAAATTGCTACTCAAATTATGTATTGTCTTTGATGTCACACAATATCATAGTCCACAACAATCAGTACCTACCGAGCTCAGTCGGTCTGCCTGGCAGTAAAATTAGTGCTTACCGAGTCCACTCGGTTATCAAAGAAAAATTAGCATTTACCGAGTTCAGTCAGTCGTCAAAGAAAATTCAGTGTTTACCGAGTTCAGTCGGTTGTCGAAGAAAAGATAGAATCTACCGAGTTTAGTCGGTTTTCAAAGAAAAAGGATTATCAGTGTTTACCGAGTTCCCTCGGTCTCTGAAAGATTGTAAAAAGTTATGGTCACCAAGCACTGTCAGCCCTTGAAGGATTTTTGCAAATAAAGTTTTCTTATTTCAGCCGACTGTTATACTAAGTAATGTCGATTTGACAAATCTAAAATCATATAAATAAAAGGTCAAATGTGAAAAATAAAGAAAAAATATAGAAGAAGATATAAAGAAGAAAGACAGGAAAGGTGTGTGAGAAATTGTGAAGGATGATCAGATATCCTTGAGGAGCAGCAGAGATATATTCGATCAGGAAGGATCACACTTATACAGAATAGAGATCTGTAATCAGCAAGGTAGTTGCATTATTATACAGGTCATTTTCATTGTTACCTTTTTATCATTGTAACGGTGAATTCTAAATCTCTTAACCGAGTTGGTTTAACAGCCATATTGTAAATCCTCTAACAAGGTGACAATTCCATTGAATTGTTTTCAAGACCTCTTACCAGGCCACTCCTAGCAGGGTGATTAAATCCTCTAACAAGGTCACACCTAACAGTGTGTTTTGTAACCTTTTACCAGGTTGGCTTCTAACCGGGCATCACTTCATAAAAGTGAAAATCAGTATCTAGATACATTGGTGGTTTTTCCCATATTCGGTTTCCACATTAAATCTTGTGTCTCTTGTGTTCTTAATTGCTATCTGATGCAGTGCAAGGCAGGAGAATCTCTGATGGAGATGTCCTAGCCCCCAGCAAATAACCACACACAATAATATATTAACAATACAAAGATATAGATTCACACAATGCCAATACTCATAATAGAATCATCATATTTTCATCCAACATGCCCGGCTGTAAGGCCTTCCGGGTTATGGCCAAATACAATGCAATTACAATAGAAACTCCACAAGATCTCACAAGATCCAAACCAAAACCCTAGCTAGCCCAGATCCACACACTGGTAGGAACCCCCAAGGAAGATCTAAACTTGTGCTTGCAAGCCCACCAAGCAATCTCCTTGTTTCCCAAGCCGCAGCTACTAGCTCTCCTCAAAACTCGCTCCACATCCACCTCCTCTTCTCCCAAGTGGATGAATCAATTGCCTAAAGACTTCCCCCACAACCTCTACTTATACCAATCTAAGCCATAGGTCAGCCCTAAACATAAATTAAATACAAATACCGAAATTAAATGCCACAAGTCGGCCAACAACAACAATTAAATGCCCAAAATAGATATCTTAGTAAAATCATGATATCTCCTAGCTCTGGATGAATTAGAACTCATGCTTCAAACCGTAGGTAGAAATATAGGCCCTCTTCAATCCTTGAAATTTTCAACCTCTAAATATTTGTGAAAAATTACTTATACGGCCTGAAATAGGCACCAAAATCCCAAGCAAGGCCGAGCTCCTTCTAGGCCATGCTGAGAAACCAAGACCATTAAATACATCAAAACCAATTACCCAAGACCCAAGTGGGTTTATCCAACTCTACCAAACCCCTCACACATGAAAATAAGTCCACATAACTCCATCAAATCTCCCAAACATGCAAGATAGCCAACTACCCTGGGATGCTCCTGCATCAGACTCCCCAGGTGCGAAAAGAAGTATGCCTCATACTTTGATGCCAGATGAAATATCTGCAACCATCTTCATCTTCACCAAAGGCTTCCACTCCAACAGGGACAATAGAACCAACATGTAAATCACCCAAATCCGCATCCATCTATCAACCACTAGAATCTCAACCATCCAATCAACATGCTCACTCCCAGGAACAAACTGAACATAGTGCCTCACCAACATTCTCTGTAGCTGATCACTACCAACAACAACAATATCCTCAAACATGAAATCCGTGTCACCAACATGTAAGCTCAAATCCACAATAGGAGCAACATGTAAATCCTCAACCATGTCAACCACCAACAGGTCCACATCAGGAACGTACAGATTCATAGTATCATGTAGATCCTCAACCACATCAACAACTAGTGAATCCACACCAGAAACATCCATATCAACAACATCCATATCACCAACATATGGATCATCACCCTTAGCAACCTAATTATCCATGACCAAGTGCTCCAAAATTTCCATGTCAGATTCAACCAACTGATCATGAAAACCAACCTCAATCACAACATCAACAAGGTTAGGAAGCTCCATAGAAACATCCACAAGTTTCTCTGTAGGTTCCACATCAGCCTCCACACACTGATCAACAAAACCAACTTCCATATCAACCTTGCTATGCCCTCTTCTCTCTCGAACAAGTCTTCTAACCGGCCAGACAACTCGCTTCCTAATCGGTAGACTCCAGCTCCACGGTTTCAAGATCTCTCGAACTCTCTTATGAAATTTATCCAGAGATGGATCACTCTCAACCATCCTTTCCTTAACTTGATTAGTCAATCTAGCATCCAACTGAGAAAAAGTCTTTGAAATATTTTTCTCCACCACATCATGGAGTTTTGCAATCATCTCAGGGTCCAATCTTCTTAGAGCCATCTTCTAAGATCTTTGCAAACCCTCTGTAACTAGATCCAACCTTCAACCAGGTCCTAGTGCAAACTACCTCACATTCGGCACTCTGTCCACACACTCAAGAACAACCTTCACTTTGAAAAACTACACCCAAGGTCCTGTGCAAACTGCCTCCCATTCGGTGCTCTGTCCACACACTTAGGAACAATTGTGCTCTGATACCACTTGATGCAGTGCAAGGTAGGAGGATCCCCGATGGAGATGTCCTAGCCCCTAGCAAATAACCACACAATAGAATATAATAACAATACAGAGATATAGATCCACACAATGCCAATACTCATAATAGAATCATCATATTTTCATCCAACATGCCTGGCTGTAAGGCCTTCCGGGTTACGGCCAAATACAATGCAATTACAATAGAAACTCCACAAGATCTTACAAGATCCAAACCAAAAACCTAGCTAGCCTAGATCCACACACTGGTAGGAACCCCCAAGGAAGATCTAAACTTGTGCTCACAAGCCCACCAAGCAATCTCCTTGTTTCCCAAGCCGCAGCTACTAGCTCTCCTCAAAACTCGCTCCACATCCACCTCCTCTTCTCCCAAGTGGATGAATCAATTGCCCAAAGACTTCCCCCACAACCTCTACTTATACCAATCTAAGCCACAGGTCAGCCCTGAACATAAATTAAATACAAATACCGAAATTAAATGCCACAAGTCAGCCAACAACAACAATTAAATGCCCAAAATAGATGTCTTAGTAAAATCATGATATCTCCTAGCTCCGGATGAATTAGAACTCATGCTTCAAACCATAGGTAGAAATATAGGCCCTCTTTAATCCTTGAAATTTTCAGCCTCTAAATATTTGTGAAAAATTACTTATATGGCTTGAAATAGGCACCAAAATCCCAAGCAAGGCCGAGATCCTTCTAGGCCATGCTGAGAAACCAAGACCATTAAATACATCAAAACCAATTACCCAAGACCCAAGTGGGTTTATCCAACTCTACCAAATCCCTCACACATGAAAATAAGTCCACATAACTCCATCAAATCTCCCAAACATGCAGGATAGCCAACTACCCTGGGATGCTCCTGCATCACTATCTTAATCATATACAAGTGCTGATGAATATCTAAAAGATAATTTTACTAATACTTTCTGCATCTACAAAGTTACTGCAATCTATTTACCGAGTGTTTAACAGATAATATTCATTAAGATATCCTAAGGGATCTGGAAAGAAATAATTGTTAAGTGTTTTATGGTTGACTGATTCACCCCCCCTCTCAGTCACTTCATCCATATTCCATCAATTGGTATCAGAGCTGTTGGTGCTTGCAGGAAGGGTTTCAAGGACCTAAGCTAAAGATCAGGATGTCTTACAAGAGAGAAATTCCAAAGCTCAACAGAGATAACTTTTCAGCATGGCAAGGTCTCATGCGACTTCATCTGGCTTCCATTGGTGATTCAGGATGCAAATACATTGATGAAGAATACACAGTTCCTATTGGCGCATTAACTGTTGAAGACATTGCAGAGAAAAAGACTCATGACACCATGATGATAGACATTGCATCTGCTCTCAGCTATGAAGAATTTGATGATATTAAAGAATGCACTACTGCATATGAAATGTGGATCGCACTGAAGAAAATATATGGTGGTGATGCAAATGTGAAACGAGCCAAAGCAGAAAGCCTAAGAGGACAGTTTGACAAGATGAATATGAAGGAAGATGAAAACATTGCAAAATATGTTGAAAGAATCAAAGCAAGTGTAAGTGCAATTAGAGCTTCTAGAGGAACAATCTCTGATGAAACTGTTATAAGTAAGGTACTCAGAACATTACTCCCTATCTATGCAATAAGAGTATCAGCTATTCAAGAAAGAAGATGTGAAACAAACCACAATATAACTTTGGATGCTTTAGTTGGAAGATTGACAGCCTTTGAATTAGACAACTATGACAACTATGTTCCAAATTCCAAAAATATTGAGTCAGCATTTGAAGCCAAGGTTTCACTAAGGAAGAACAAGAAAATTAAAGAAGTTCAGTCAGAAAGTGAAGAAGTATCAGAAGAAAGTTCTGATAGTGATCTTGAAATTGTAGAAGCATTACTTGCAAAGAAGTACTCTAAAGGGAAAGGTAAATATAAAGGTAAAACTCCTTTAATCTATTTTTCATGTGAAGAAATTGGACATATTGCAGCTAGGTGCCCAAACAAGTAGGCCAAGGAAGAGAAGAGAAGTCACAAGTACTATGGCAAAAAGAATTTCAAATCATTCAAGGATAAAGGTAAGAAAACATGTTTTGTGGCTAAAGATTCTGATGATAGTGAAGAAGAAATTGTCTTTATTGCTATAAAAGATGAATCTGATGATGATGAAGATAAGATGGCACTTATTTCTCATATAAGCAAAGATGATATATGGATAATAAATAGTGGATGTTCACACCACATGACTGGTGACAAGACAAAATTTGAATACCCAGAAGACTGTGATAGTGGCAATGTAAGATTTGGAAACAATGAACCTTGTTGTATAAAAGGAAAAGGAAGAATCTCATTAACCAAAGAACTCATATGTGATAATGCTTATTGGGTTGAAGGACTAAAACATAATCTTCTAAGTGTAGCACAGCTAATCAACACTGGTTTCAAGGTTGAATTCATGAATGGTCAAGAAAGACTGTTGGATGAAAAAGGAAAACTCATTGGATCAGGCAAACAAACAAAAGGTAACTTATTTTATCTTGATCTCAGTGAATATTCATGTTTTATTGCTCAAATTGAAGAAAGTTGGCTATGGCACAAAAGGTTATGTCATGTGAATTTTGATAACATGATAAAAATAAGCAAATTCAAGAAGGTAAGAGGCATTCCTACTTTGAAGAAACCCAATACTGGTCTATGTTAGAATTGTCAAATTGGCAAAATGAGTAAAACTAGTTTTAAGAGTAAGAACTATCAGTCTAAAGAGATTTTGGAAATTGTGCATACTGATTTATGTGGACCTATTGGAATACAAAGCTATACTGGAGATAAATTCTTTATTCTTTTCGTTGATGATTATTCTAGAATGATGACTGTTATGTATTTAAGAGAAAAGTCAGAAGCATTTGAAAAGTTCAAATGGTACTTGGCAAGAGTGGAAAAGGAAACAGGGAAAAGATTGAAATGCTTAAGATTAGACAGAGGTGGTGAATTCATCTCCCATGATTTTAACAACTTTTGCATTGAAAGAGGAATCAAAAGATAGGTATCAGCTCCTAGAACTCCTGAGCATAATGGAATAGCAGAAAGAAGAAACAGATCTATTATGGATTGTGCAAGGACTCTAATGATAGAAAAGAACATCGCTATAAAGTACTGGAAGGAAGCTATCAGCACTGCAGTTCATACCTTGAACCAAGTACAACTGAAGAAAGACACATTCAAAACTCCTTATGAGTTATGGTATGGCTATAAACCCAATGTAAGTTACATGAAAGTATTTGGTAGCAAGTGTTATATCTTAAAAGAATCCAGAAGAAATAAATTTGATGTGAAAAGTGATGAAGGAATATTCCTAGGATATTCTAGCAAAAGCAAAGCATACAAATGTCTGAACTTATCTACTCACAAAGTCATAGAAAGTATACATGTAAAATTTGATGAGTTTGCAGAAAAAACTGAAGAAGAAAGCAAAAGGGAACCTGAAAACTACAGAAGATTCATTTACATTGAACCTGAAACACTGTCAGACACAACTATCAATGAGGAAACTATATCTACCGAGCTTAGCACAGTAACCGAGTACAGGAAGAAGTTCAAACCGAGTCATGGGAAGAAGTTCAAACCGAGTCACAAATTCAAACCGAGTCTCAGCTTGAAGTTACCGAGCAAATATCTACCAAGCCTGAGCAACCTGAAGAAGAGATCCTAGAAGACAACAACATGACTCATTCAAAAATCAAGGAACCTATACTAGCCAAATATGTCAAAAGGCATCATACACCAGATCAAATCATTGGAAACAAATCAGATGGTACTATGACAAGAAGCAAGCTAAAAGGTACATGTCTGCTTACTGATTTTGAACCTAGAAATATCAAAGATGCATTGGAAAATGAAAGTTGGATTGAAGCAATGAATGAATAATTAGAACAAATACAAAAGAACAAAACATGGACCCTTGTACCTAGACCTAAAGATAAGAATGTAATTGGAACAAAATGGGTATTCAGGAATAAGCTGAATGAAGAAGGTCAAGTATCTAGAAACAAAGCTAGATTGGTATGTAAAGGTTATTCTCAAGAAGAAGGTATAGATTATGGTGAAACTTTTGCTCCTATTGCAAGATTAGAAGGTGTAAGAACTCTACTTGCTTATGTAGCACATAAAGGATTTAAGGTATATCAGATGGATATCAAATCTGCATTTCTCAATGGAATTCTTGATGAAGAAGTCTACATTGAACAACCTGAAGGTTTTGTTGATCCAGATAAAAAGGACATGGTCTGCAGGTTACACAAAGAATTGTATGGTTTGAAACAAGCTCCTAGAGCATGGTATGAAAGACTCCATAACTACCTGATTCAGATTAATTTCAAAAGAGCCAATGATAACATCAATCTGTATATTAAAGAAGGACCGGATGACAAAATTGTATTGGCAAAAATATTTGTAGATGATACTATATTTACAGGGAATGATGATCAATGCAAAGAATTTTCAGAGAAAATGAACAAAGAATTTGAAATGTCGATGTTTGGTTTAATAAAATTCTTTGTTGGTCTTCAAATTCAGCAAAGAAAGAATGGTATATACATTACTCAATCTAAATACATTAAGGAAATACTTAAGAAGTTTGGTATGGAAGATTCAAAACCAGTTGGTACACCCATGTGTACTGGACTGAAACTTACCAAAAATGATGATTCAAAAGATGTAGATCAGACCTTATACTGACCTATGATTGGAAAATTGTAGTATGTAGTACATACAAGACCTGATATTGCCTTAGTAGTCGGTATAGTAGCAAGATTCTCAGCAAAACCTAAGGAAAATCATATGATGGCAATCAAAAGAATCTTAAGATACTTAAGAGGAACTAAAGAATATGGTTTGTGGTATAAATTTGGAGGCAATCTAGATTTAAAAGTGTTTACTGATGTTGATTGGGCAGGGAACATTGATGACAGAAAAAGTACAAGTGGTGGACCATTTTTTCTTGGAAAAAGACTGGTATCCTAGACCAGTAAAAAGAAAAATTGCACATCTCAATCCACAGCTGAAGCAGAATATGTTGCTGCTACAGTAAATTGTTCAAATATTGTTTGGTTTAAACAGTTATTACAAGGTATGAAGGTTGAAATCAAAGAACCAGTTGTTATATTTTGTGACAATACTAGTGCAATAAACATTTCAAAGAATCCAGTAATGCATTCCAAAACCAAGCACATTGCTATTAAATATCACTTTGTCAGAGAATTGGTGCAGGACAAGGAAATCAGATTAGAATATATTCATACAAAAGAGCAGATTGTAGACATTTTCACCAAACCATTACCTAAGGATGCATTTGTGTATCTAAGAGGTAAGTTAGGCTAATTCTTTCAAAATTTCTTATGCTATGACATATTGTGTTGCCATCAATGCCAAAGAGGGAGATTGTTGGAAACAATTGTCTGAAGAAAATTGCTACGCAAATTATGTATTGTCTTTGATGTCACACAATGTCATAGTCCACAACAATCAGTACCTACCGAGCTCAGTCAGTCTGCCTGACAGTAAAATTAGTGCTTACTGAGTCCACTCGGTTATCAAAGAAAAATTAGCATTTACCGAGTTCAGTCGGTTGTCAAAGAAAATTTAGTGTTTACCGAGTTCAGTCGGTTGTCGAAGAAAAGATAGCATCTACCAAGTTCATTCAGTTTTCGAAGAAAAAGGATTATCAGTGTTTACCGAGTTCCCTCGGTCTCCGAAAGATTGTAAAAATTTATGGTCACCGAGCACTGTCGACCCTTGAAGGATTTTTGCAAATAAAGTTTTCTTATTTCAGCCGACTGTTATACTAAGTAATGTCGATTTGACAAATCTAAAATCATATAAATAAAAGGTCAAATGTGAAAAATAAAGAAAAAATATAGAAGAAGATATAAAGAAGAAAGACAGGAAAGGTGTGTGCGAAATTGTGAAGGATGATCAGATATCCTTGAGGAGCAGCAGAGATATATTCGATCAGGAAGGATCACACTTATACAAAATAGAGATCTGTAATCAGCAAGGCAGTTGCATTATTATACAGGTCATTTTCATTGTTACCTTTTTATCATTGTAACAGTGAATTCTAAATCTCTTAACCGAGTTGGTTTAACAACCATATTGTAAATCCTCTAACAAGGTGACAATTCCATTGAATTATTTTCAAGACCTCTTACCAGGCCACTCCTAGTAGGGTGATTAAATCCTCTAACAAGGTCATACCTAACAGTGTGTTTTGTAACCTTTTATCGGGTTGGCTTCTAACCGGGCATCACTTCAGAAAAGTGAAAATCAGTATGTATATACATTGGTGGTTTTTCCCATATTGGGTTTCCATGTTAAATCTTGTGTCTCTTGTGTTCTTAATTGCTATCTTAATCATATACAAGTGTTGATGAATATCTAAAAGATAATTTTACTAATACTTTCTGCATCTACAAAGTTACTGCAATCTATTTATCGAGTGTTTAACATATAATATTCATTAAGATATCCTAAGGGATCTGGAAAGAAATAATTGTTAAGTGTTTTATGGTTGACTGATTCACCCCCCCTCTCAGTCACTTGATCCATATTCCATCAATAACTTGCAAAAAAAACTTTACAATCGAGTACCCTTTTTGAAGTTATAAAATATTTAGGAAGATTTAGGGTTCTATGGCCTTCATATATAGGCTTCCTACAAAGTAGGGCTAATAGGGCTAATAGGCCTAATTTCGAGGACTTCATTGATTTCTTACTTGAAATTCAACCAAATGGATTGATCAATCATCAATCTCACTAAGATGAAATGAAAACTTCATATTCTACATAGAACCATACTTGTTATTTATAGTCTTCCTTTCCCTTGCATGTAAACACTCATTTCTCCTTTGTCACACCTCTAATCGGACACACTAAACTCACCTAGGGAATGACTATAAAATTAGAATCTTGACTCTTTAGGACTCCTACCTTCATATTACTACTATACATTATCTCCCTTAAAACATTCATCCAACTTTGGGAGGATCCCATGGTTCGATTTCATGGGGGAGCCATAGAAACACAAACAGGTCTAGACTGGACCAGTAGACTCTCTAAACACTAAACAATTTATTGAAGTCACCAAAATAATTCTAATATACTTGATCAAAGAAATAAAATCCTTAAATCTATCCTATCAACACAGATCTAAAGTTAAATAAAAGAGTTTAATCCATATGAATACACTGTCAGACATGAATGCTCGAGTCTCCTCTAAAATGAGAATTGCAGAGCTTCTATTCAACTCAAAAACTTACACCATCTAACTTCTACCTTGAGAAATGAACCAAAAGGTATCTTAAGATGCCTATCCCATGATTCTATTCCTTTACATTGATTTCCCACTCCTATAATGAGGGGAATCTAAATATGTCAAATTGCATGCAACATTTTAAAAAATTGCTCATGTTGTCATGACAAGTTTTTTGCATCTTTTACATTTATGATGCAAACTATTTTATAGAGCCTCTATCCCACTTAATTTGATGAAATAACTTATTTTAAGCCATTTTAGGAATCTTCCATACATTTCTCAATATTAAGACACATTTAGGACACACTTCCCAACTTTTAGGATTATGCCTAAGTGCTAACATGAAAGAAAACTAGCCTAGCTAGATTGGATAGTACTAATTACTAATCCATATAGACACACACTTGAAAGACCTTCTAAGGTCCAAATTAAACACACTTCTGACTTGGAAAAGGTAAGATATAAGCCAAAATTACTAAGAACTAGAAGGCTACCCTAGGTGCTCCTACACCAGAAACTCAAAAGTTTATTTTCCCACTTCCTTGTCAGTTGTTTTGGGTTTTAGAACGGTAAAATATTAAGTTTCATTTAATCTAGGTCCATTTCTATGGGTTAAGGATTAACTAGAATTTAATTCCCCTATGTTGACGTCTAGAAGTTTTTACCCTAGACTAGTATAAAAGGAAGCCTTCCTCTTTCATTTTGATATCCACTTTTTCATATCTCCATCAAGTGTCAAGAATCATCAAGCAAGATCAAGAAAGAATTCTCAATCAAGGAAACATGCAAGCCATCATCCTATTCAAGCATTCAAGTTTTCCATTGAAGATCAAGGATTCAAGCATTCAATCCTTTTGAGGTATTTGATTCAAGCATTCAAGATTCATCATTCAAACCTTAGATCTATCTATCATGGTGATGTGATCTTCCTTCAAGATCTTTTGTTCATATTCAAGATCTATTCAGTCTCCCTTCAAGGTGGATTCCAAGCATACAATCATGGAGGTTTTGATTTACATTTGTTAGTTCTGAGTCCAAGCTTTCATATTAACATACTTGAATACATTTCAAATACAATTGCATATCTATTGAGTATCATAGCTTCATTTTTAGATCTACTTCTACTACTTTCTAGAATTATCTATTTCAGTTATATTTTGAAGGTTGATTCCAAACAGGGGTTTGAATAAGGAAAAACCCTCATCCAAACAAAAAAAACCTCTTTTTCTTGTAGGTACAGGTGTGGGACAACGAATTGCAGTTTAGATATGAGTACCCTTTTTGGCGAACTTCCAAGATTTGTGAACAGAATTTATGTCAGAGTTATGAAAGTCAAGGATGACTCTTTGGGGTAAGATTCTACCCTAGGGTAAGATCTTACCCCAATCTTGATGTCAAGGATGATCTTTCTCTAAAGGATAGAAGGTTTCTATTTTTCTCAGTTTTTGTATTTCCAGGCCAGATCCGATTCCAGAATTCCCTGAAACTGAACACAGACACTAGAAAGTAGTGATTTTTCAATTGGCCCCCTTTTCAAGATAATGATTCATATTTTATTAAGTTTTTATGTCAATAACATTTTCCATCACATATCTTGGCAAATTCACATTTTTACACCTTACATTTTATTGCCCCGCCCCCATCCATTTTTAATCATTACACACCTTAATAGAAAGAGCATGTTTGGCAGTAGTTTTTACTTCCCAAAAACTATGACATTATATGTTATCTCATAAGATCAGACTCATAGAAAAAATTAATCCACTAAAATACCTCTTTTAAGTAAAACAATCTTGACAAGAAGATTGGCCAAATGGGTCATGGTGTTGAGCAAGTTTGATATAGAATATATGGATAGAAAGGCAATCAAAGGCCAAGTAATAGTAGACCAATTAGAGGAGGCACTATTAGAAGATGAATATCTAATTTAGGTAGAATTTATAGATTCAGAGATAATCAATGTTGAAGCAAAAACATGGAAGTTATACTTTGATTCCACTTATACCCAACATGGATCAGGATTAGGAATATTATTGATCACTCCTCAAGGATCAAGGATCCCTAAATCATGCAAGCTACTATTTCCATGTACAAACAATATAGCTAAGTATGAGGCACTATTCATCAGCATCAAATTGGCCTTGGAATGCAAGGTGACCAAATTAAAGATATATGGATATTCTCAATTTGTCATTAATCAAATAAATGATGAGTATCAAACCAAGGATGATAAGTTGATACCTTAAAAAAACATGATAGAAGATCTCAAGAAGTACCTCATATTGATCACATTTGAAGAACTGCCAAGAGATAAGAACAAAGCAACAGATGCTATGGCTGCACTATCTTCACTTCTCCAAATATTGGATCAAACCACAAGATATGAATTCTTGGTAGAGATAGGAAAACCCGTATTTGACTCTTCCCTCCATACACTATTTTCTTATTAATGGGAGATGAATCACCATGCTATGGATCCATCTATACATACCTAAAAGACCAAACTTTACCCATGGACCAAACTCAAAACCAAAAGAGAAACTTCATAAGACAAGCCTCTCATTACGCCCTTGTATCCAATACATTGTATTGTAAAAGTCTAGATGGAATGATTTTAAGGTTTTTATTGAAGGAGAAATCAATTTTAGCCTTACAAGAAATCCACGAAGGAATTTGTTGGTCACATTCAAATGGGTTAACCTTAGTGAAGAAAATTATTAGGATAGGATATTATTGGTCTTCTTTTGAAAAAGATGCATGTCACTTTGCGAAGACTTTTCATAAATGTCAATACCATGGGAACCTAGGTATGTGCAGGATAGTGGTATGCCAAAAAGTGGCGATGTGAAAAAGAAGTCCCGATTCATAGACTCTTTGAATAATAGCTATAACTTTCAAACAATATAACATTTTTGAATTTTGAAATATTCATGACATTCTATGTTTCACCTAATACAATAATAATAAACAATTCTTTCAATTTGATGAAGTTTAGACTAAGTTAAGGTGGTTAGACATGAGAGTTTTTATACTTAGGAAAATTTATAGCAGAAAAATCATAATTAATTATATACTTAGAAAAAAAATTTAAAAAAATATACATCACATCTTGCCATGAGTCTACTGCTTTTATCTAAAATTTTATAAAAAAATAAAATCATTTGATTTTGTTTAATGTGGTCAGACATACACCTAATTGTTATCTTTGAAGTCCTGGTTGATAGACTTATTGAAAAATAGCTATAACTTTCAAACTCTAAAATATTTTTGAAATCCAAAACATGTGTCACATTCTATGATTTTCCTACTACAAGAAAAATAAAACAAAGTTTTAATTTGATAAAATTTAGACTAAGTTAATATGGTTAGATATGAGTGTTTTTGTATTCTGAAAAAGTTATAGAAAAAAAATCATAATTAATTATTTACTTGGAAATAAATTACAAAAAAATGTGCCACATCCAGACATGAGTCTACTACTTATATCTAAAATCTTGTAAAAAAAATTTATCATTTGATTATGTTTAAGGTGGTCAGACATACACCTACTTTTTTCCTGAAATTTTCGTACTACTACATTGAAATTTCAAATTTGAAACATATAGAATAATTATTTTTCAAAAAAATCCTAGTATTTTAGAAACTAAATTCAATTTTCTATAGATTCTGTTCTTACATATTTTTTATATAATATTTATAACTTGTTCAAAATTTTATGTCAACTTTCCTAAACCTGGTTTTCTAAATTTTCATTGCCACTTAAGAGCCTAGTTTGGCATACCATGATCTTGCACATACCCACCTAATTCATGTGCCAACTCAAGAACTACATTCAAATAATACACCTTGGCCCTTTTATCAATGGTGATTGGATTTAATAGGGATGATTTAATCACTGTCATCAAATGGTCATAAGTTCATCATTATGGTAACTGAATAATTTACCAAATGTGAAGAAGATGTGCCATTATCCACTACCACAACAAATAAAATTTCCACGGTCATATTGAACCACATAATTTGTAGGTATGGTGTCCCTCAAGTCATCATAACTAATAATATTAAACATTTCAAGAGAAAGGACTTGAAAGAACTATGTGCTAAATTCCATGTGATATACCATTCATCTTCAATATATTACCCACAAGGTAATGGACAAGCAAAGGCTACAAATAAGAATATCTTGAAAATATTGAAGAGATCTGTGGATAATTTAGGTATAGATTCCAACATATTCAAATAAACCCTACTCTATGGGCATATAAGACAAGTGTCAGAATACCAATCAGAGCTACACCATTCTTATTAGTCTATGGAGCTAAAGCAGTTTTGCCTTTGGAGGTAGAAATCCCATCCTTAACAGTTTCGCTATATGGATTGGTAAGTGAGGAAGTCTATGGGGTTGCTAGACTGCAAGAGTTGAATTTTCAAGATGGAAGACAACAACATGCCTTTGAAGATCTAAAAGTATATCAGAATCGAATGTCAAGGAATTATAACAAGCACATCAAACCAAGGAAATTCTAGATAGGTGATCTAGTGTTGCGAGAAAACCCTAAAAATCAAGAAAAAATAGAGAAGAAAGTGAAATGAGAATAAAACTAGTTAGGACCTTTTGTGATTACTTCTTCTTTTGGAACAGGCACATACAAACTAGCTGATTGTTGTGGAGAAGAGTTGCAAGAACCCATCAATAGTATACACGTGAAGAGATTTTACATATGAAGTAAATGAAAGGGTATAAAGAGAAAGAGTATCAGAAAATTAGATGAGGAAGCATCTATTTATTGGACATATTCAAAAGTGATCCTAAAAAAATTCAAAAACATTAAAAAATAGAAAAGAGGAAAAAAAAATCAAAAATACAAAAATGATAAAAAATAGTGGAAAATTGAGCATGAAGAAATCCAAAAATATTTAGAAATGATCCTCAAAAAGATGTTGTCTTGGTGAAAACCTAGAAAATAGGTTTCTTGATGATAAATTAAAAAATTGAAAAAGAGAAAAATTTAAAAAAATTATATAAAATAAAAATACCAAAAAAAAGGAAAAAAAGAGAAAAAGTGCCTTGGTCAAAACCTAGCAAATAGGCACTTTGGTAGAAAAAAAAGAGAAAAAGCTTGAAAAGAGAAAAAGGAGAAAATCAATTCAATCGGTGAAAACTTGGTAAACATGTTCCATTGAAAGTCAAGTCAAGTCTCATACCTACTCGTCATCCTTGCAAATATTGCATTTGCCAGCATTTGTATATATTGCATAATAAAACCATAGAATTGCATTTGCAAATACCTAAGGATTTTGTTATAGGTTTGAAAAGTGTCCAAGTCCAACAATGCAATGACATAAAACTAGAAGAAAATCTATCCTAAAGATAAGAAGGATTCATCAAAACCAATATCAATTGACACAAAATCAATTCATCAAATCACAATTGAATCACTTAAACAATCAAATCTTAATCAAAACTTCAAATGAAACAA
This sequence comes from Chamaecyparis obtusa, assembly GCA_027943335.1. Taxonomy (NCBI): domain Eukaryota; kingdom Viridiplantae; phylum Streptophyta; class Pinopsida; order Cupressales; family Cupressaceae; genus Chamaecyparis; species Chamaecyparis obtusa. The sequence goes on along the minus strand of BSBK01003644.1, from coordinate 2,041,592 downwards.
ATGAAAAATTTTGATCCAAAATCTCACAAAGACCTTATCTTTATCAAGATTAAAAGGAACAATCAAATATGAAATAAATGGAACTATACTTGAAATATGGATTTGAAAAACATGAATTTTTTTTTTCTAAGTGATTACTTGATTGATTCAAAATGATGTCTTTCAACCAAATCAATTAAGTCAAGAGCCAAATAAGCAATAATGAAAGCATGATATTTTATTGGTTTTTGAATGAATGTCTTAAGATAAAGGTTTTAAAATATGTATCATCTGTCTAATGAAATGATCATCAAAGAATCATCGAGGATATGTACATATGGAGAAACTGAGATCTTTGTTTTTTTATGTGACATGATACCTTTGATATTTTGATGTTAAATATCATAATACCAAAATCCACTTGCAACATTTTTTGGAATTAGGAGAGATAGGGTACTGAGAGGGGAGGGGTGAATCAGAGCCCACATAAACTTTTACTTGTAAACCTTTCAGATCTATGATAGTAAACAATAATAACCTTGAAAAATTACTTGTATCTAATTGCATGTATCATTCATCCATTAACTTATGAAAGTAAACAACATGAAATCAACAATATATTAATCACATAACACAAGTATTTTGGTAACGCAGAAACCCTTGATAGAAGGTAAAAACTGCGGTAGGGATGACACCCAAAAATTCTTCACTACTGCAGATAGAAAAAGTTTGCCTATTAGGACTACAATTTTTTATCACTTCTAGTGATCTTACCCTGTTAGGAGTAACATATTAGATCAGCTAGATCTACCTAGTTATAGGATTTTAACAACACTAATGAAGTGTGTACTTGGTAAAGAGATTTACATAGGACTGTCAAGTCTACTCTGTTAAGAGATTTATCCAAAAAACTCTATTACAATTGTTAGAAAGCAATAGGCAATTATTTGGTAATTGACAACTTAATTGTCTAATACAGATCAATAAGTACTAATAAAATTTCACCTCAAATGTGATGTATTTCTGCTCTAAACTGCTCGGTTAGCCTATTCTAATTCTACTTAATCTAATTTCCTCTATACTCTTTTCTGCTCTATCAACTGATAGTCTTGAAGTTAGGCAAGTGCTTCAAGTGCTCATTAATATCATATATCAGTTCACATCACAAATGATGTAAACATACATTTATATAGAAAACTTCTTTTTCCGCTTTAACAAAATTAGGTTACAAATCTTAGACAAAAACCTAAGATCTATGGTGTACAAAAATGACCTAGATCAAACGATTACAAAAGATATACATTGCATATAATGCATATCATGATATTAAATGTTCCTTGATCTTGATAAAATTTTTTCAGATCCATTGTAACTATTTGCATAGAGGAATGTGCCATTCCTGATTAGTATACCATTTTATGTGTTCATCGGTAAACACTGTATACACTACTCAGTGTATACTAGTGCTCGATCTTTACTGTCACTTAGTGTCGGTGTCTGTTGATGCTCAGTAAATTGTCTGATGCTTGGTGTATAGGCTTAATCGACTGGTCTATTTTGCTTCAAGTTACCGAGTAGCTCAATATAAGTAACTAACCGATATCTTTTTATAACCTTTGGTATTAATGACAACCTTTAATGCTCAATAGAGGTAACAATCTCCCCCTTTGGCATTAGTATCAAAACTTGAATGTATATAGACAAAATTTTCTATAACTTATATCTCTGCCATATACATATACTGATCAAAATTTTCTATTTACTCCCCCTCGGTGCATGCTCCTAGTAATATGTAGGGGTATGTGCAAGATGATGAGGGGCCAAAAAGTGGCGATGTCAGTTCAAAACTTTGACAATGTAGCTGATGACCTTTTTTTCACCCGAATTTGATAAAAAAAATAGGGTATCTTAAGGAGATTATCAGCTTTCTATCGATATAATTGCTGTCAAATTTTGAATTTGGTAAGTAATTATCAGTTATTTTCTAATTGAGCTACCTCTAAAGTGTTGATTTATATACTGATTGAAAAATGACTATAACTTTTAGATGGTATAACATTTTTGAAATCTGAAAAATGTGTCACATTCTATGCTTCACCTACTATAAGGAAAATAAAAATAAAATTGAATTTTGTAAGGTTTTGAATGAGTTAAGGTGGTCAGACACGGGAGTTTTTTTATTTTGAAGATGTTGTAGCAAAAAATTCATAATTAATTATTCTTTTGGAATAAAATTACAAAAAAATATGCGTCACATTCAGGCATGAGTCTACTACTTATATATAAAATATTATAATAAAATATTATCATTTGATTATGATTAAGGTGGTCAGACATACACCTACTTCTTATTTTTTTCCTAAATTTTTTTTACTAGTGCATTTAAATCTATACTTTTCACCAATCATACTAACTTTTTCTCAAAAAAGGCCTAGTAGTTTAGAAACTAAATTTAATTTTCTATAGATTCTATTCTTACAACTTTTTTATATTAGGTTCATAGCTAGTTGAAATTTTCACGTCAAGTTGACTAACCCTGATTTGCTAATTTTTCATTGCCACTTAAGGGCATAGTTTGGCCCCTCATGATCTTGCACATGCCCGTAGTATACGTAGCATCTATGTACATGTTTGACATAATGACATATACATTGCTTTTCCCCTTTTTGATAGTAATGCCAAATACAAAAAGTAAATAGTATACTCACATCTTGTCAAAAATATGCTGATGGGTTTTCTTCATAGACTCCAAGAGGTTTTCCCATTCCTCTTTCAAGTTGGTGAGAGAAATATGCTCAAGACCAACTTGTGCATGCATGTCAAAGATGTTATCCAACACATAAATTTCTGGTGTTGCAACAAGTTGTTCTACTTTGACAATGTGTTTCTCAAAACTCTTCAGGTACGGAAGGAGTTCTATCTGTAACTCTGTGACCTGATCTGTGATCTGCTCTTCTTGCTTCTTGAGATCTGCTATTAACCGCTGAAGTTCTTGAACTCAGTGAATATGTTTTGAAAAATCTTGGGGCTCGGTTATAGTTGTGTTTGCACTAGTCTTGATTTCATCTTGCAGACCTTTGATCTTTTCATTGATCTCAGCAGTGAAGGTTTCCAAAGTGCAAAGCTTCAGTAAGAATTGAAAAATTAACTAGGTTATAGATTTTATCTCGGTAATTACCTTAGATAATTTGACCTTGTTTATTGGGGTATGTGTAGGATCATGGTATGCCAAAGTAGGCCCTTAAGTGGCAATGAAAATTTAGAAAATCAGGTTTGAGCAAGTTGACATAAAAAATTGAACAAGTTATAAATATTATATCAAAAATATGTAAGAAGAGAATCTATAGAAAATTGTATTTAGTTTCTAAGATACTAGGCCTTTTTTGAAAAAATAAAATTCTATATGTTGAAAATTTTAAATTTCAATGTAGTAGTACAAAAATTTTAGGAAAAAATTAAGAAGTAGGTGTATGTCTGACCACCCTAAAAATAATCAAATAATAATTCATTTTTACAAGATTCTAGATATAAGTAGTAGACTCATGTCCGGATGTGACACATCTTTTTTTGTAATTTTTTTCCAAGTAAATAATTAATTATGATTTTTCTTCTAGAACTTTTCCAGAGTACAAAAACTCTTGTGTCTGACCACGTTAACTTAGTCTAAACTTTATCAAATTGAAAAATTCTTTTATTTTTCTTGTAGTAGGAAAAGCATAGAATGTGACACATATTTTGGATTTCAAAAATGTTATACAGTTTGAAAGTTATAGTTATTTTTCAATAACTATATCAATCAGGACTAGAAAGATAACAAGAGGTGTATGTCTGACCACATTAAACAAAATCAAATCATAATATTTTTTATAAGATTTTAGATAAAAGTAGTAGATTCATTTCCAGATGTGATGTATATTTTTTTGTATTTTTTTCCAAGTAAATAATTAATTATGATTTTTCTGCTACAAATTTTCTTGAATATAAAAACTCTCGTGTCTAACCACCTTAACTTAGTCTAAACTTCATCAAATTGAAAGAATTGTTTATTGTTATTGTATTAGGTAAAGCATAGAATGCGATTTATATTTCAAAATTAAAAAATGTTATATTTTTTTAAAGTTATAGTTATTTTTCAAAGAGTCTATCAATCATGACTTCTTTTTCACATCGCCACTTTTTGGGATACCATGATCCTGCACATACCCATTGCCAGTTCTTGGCTGATTATTTCTGCCAGTTTGTCTTGAATTTTGGATTCTTCCCTTTCTTTAATTCACTTGTTTGCATCAGTGTCTGGGGCATTTATCTTCTTAGCAAGTGTAGCAAGTTGATCTATGATAGGTTTATCTTCATTAATGCTCACTTTAGGTACTACCTATTGTAAGATATGCCTAACATCTGTTAATATATCTTTGTGTTTTTTTTCTTGCTTCAACTTCTCTTGTGCCACCTTTCTTAAACACAATTCCCCATATTTACTCAGTTCCTTGGGGCTAAGGGTCCTTGGGTCACACTCGGGTATTACTATAACTTCATCTAGAGTGACCGGCCCTTTTCCTTTCATTTTCTTCTTTTCCTCTAGTGCAAGGGGTGACTTCTTCACAATGGTGACAAGAACCTTGTCTTCTATCTTTGGAGAATCTTTCCCTATTGACACAGTCTCTTCCTTCTTCTACTCCTTGGTAGCTTGAGTGTTAGGTGGGGTCACCTCTATTTCCTTAGGCTCATCTTGTGCCTGTGTTTCTGTAGTAGCTACCTCTATTCCTTTAGGCTTACTTGTCTCTGCTGGTGTTTCGGTGTCTTGTTCCCCTATTGTGTCTTTTTGTTTCTTGGGGTTTGAGCCATCGGATTGTTCTTGTGAAAGAATTTCTACTACTTCTGCAAGTATAGGAAGCTTGCCCGATAATGATGTAAATGCACATTCAGTAACTTGTGCTTCATCTTGAGTGTTTAGGGGTGCAATATTTACATCCTCATCATTCTTATCATCAAGATCACCATTTGTGATGTCCTTAATGAGTACATCATTATCAGTTGTCTTCTTCAGTTGGATCTCTACTAGATCCGGTGCATCCTGTGAAATATTTATTACTTCCTTTTGTTCAGTGATATCAATTACATTGGTAACTGATATACCGAAGTCCTTAGACTTCTTTTTTGTAGTATCATCAATGTAGATACCTTTTCCTTTGGAATTTTGTCTCTTCTTAGATAGATTTAAGAATTCTTTTTGCTTATCTTGTTCTTTGGCTTTAAGAATTGATGTCCATAGGGAATCACCTGATACATCTATATCTACCACATTCTCATCTAGTATCATCATTGCTTGGTTCTTTACCAGAAATCTTGCTTGATGATTAGTCATGTGTTCATTGATTTATGCTAGACTTAGATTTGGGGCAACCTGAACTAGAGATCTTTCTCTCTTTCTTTTCTCGATGTCTAGGGCATAAGCCCACTTATGATTTATTTTGTCATCCAACTCCTTTGGCAATGAAAGTAAAAACTCTAATGGAACTCTTTTAAACTTTATCATCATTTGGATGACTACCTCTTCAATCTTAGTTTGATCTTCATTTGACATTTTGTCAAATCTACTAAGTTCAGGATCAACAAGGTCACCATTCTCAATTATATCTTCAATGATTTCATCTATTAACCTTACCTTGTTGCTGACCACTTTGAATTGATTGAGGTCATCTTCATTTTCAGTCTCCTCAAGGTCTTCTTTACCACTTATTAGTTTTCTCCTTTTCTTCGGTACCTTAGCTACAACCTTGGTATTTCTCTTGGCATATGTCTTTATCAATGTAGCTACCCTTAGTCTTGTAATTTTCACTAATCCTTTCTTTGGTGGGGGCAAGGCTGTAGTTGATGATCTTTTCCTTGTACCTACGTATACTGGCAACTTCGATCTTTCTCTTCTTCAGACTCAGTTTCCTCACTATCATAAGGTTTGTTAGCCAACAGTAACTAACCTTTAATTTTTTATTTAAGTGGTGACTCCTCAGGTGATCCAAAGACATCTCCAAATCTAGCAGTTAAGTCTTTCTTCATCTTCTTTGCCTTCCTAGTCATTTATTAATAGGTTGACCTATCATGATTTTAGACTTAGCTTCTTCATAGGTTCCAAACCTAGTGGCCTTGGGGTATTTCGGTAGTGCTAGCAGTGCATTAATAGATTTCAAACTAAAATCATGGTTCATATCATAGCCAATAGGTGTTAGCCATTTTATCCTAGGTTCAACTACTCTTATCATTGTATGATCTGTGTCTACTAGAAAACATATTTCTATCTCAAATTTTTGAACTAATTCATGTGGAATTTTTCTTCTTTGATTCTTCCTGGTCTTAAATTATTTTAAGTACTTATCAAACTCTATATTCAATTCATCTCCTAACTTGTTCATCATCTCGATAATCTGTATAGTTATCAGTTTATCTATTGTCCAATTTACTTTATCGATGCCACTGATATAATTTTGTAGATAGAAGAATAAACAAACATGGAGTGAACCAAACTTACATGTGTTAGACTTCTTTGTCCTTATGGTCTTCATGTTTTCCTGAAGTTGGTTCAATGGTAGCTCTGCAAGATCAATTTAGTGATCTTTCTTCACAATTTTATGTGCCATGTTGACTGTGCTATAGGGTACACTATTTAGTCTTCTCGATTGAAATATCTTGTACCTAATCACATGTACTGCAAATTTTACCGTTGGGTCTTTAATTGTTGAAATATTAAGTGCTCGACCACCCCATGCATCTCCAATGTTATTCTCAACATCAGCTCAGGATGAGCTTCGAAAAGCTTTTATCTTGTCAGTTGTAGGATATCCAGTAACCCTAATTATCATTTTCTTTATGACCTCTACTGGTTTGTCCAACCAAAAATTTCCATCATGATACCTACTCAATACAATCCTTATCTAGTCTATTTTGAATGATTGTGGAAAGTGTATGGTGCATGACAACCCTAATTTCTCAATCTTGTCATATTCGGGTTTCAATTTTCCATCGGTGCCACACAATTGTTGAAATGCCACAATAGTCTCAAAATCTCCTACTTCCACAATCTTACAATGAATAAATGACCGTACATCTTCTATTAACAAAACCCTATTTGGTATGCTTGAAAAAGCACCCATTGTATTTGTTTGTGATGTAATCTTAGGGTGTGGTTTGTACTTAGGTTTGTCAAAATTTTCTCTAACAATCAAATTTACTTCTTCCTCAACACTGTGATTTTCTTGGAGATGATGTAGATGCCATAAATTGATTCTAGGGTTTTAGTAAGCAATAGGTTAATAAAGTGTTTGGTAGAAAATGTACTTACTCAAAATCATCAAAGAGTGAAGTCAGTTCGATCTACAGTAGCCTTGAATCCTTCTGAAAAATCTTTTAGCTCGAACTCTTTTCTGTGAAATCTTCGCTCTTTGAAATCACAATGTAACAATAAGCTCTATTTTTTGTGTATTTATAGACTTTTTGATATTTCGTTCAAACTTTCTTGCATTAAATGCTTGACCTACCTTTTGGTTCATAATAGCTATCAACTTGGTAAATACAGTAGGATTTCAATAGCTTAGTTAACACACAATTTCTTCATCAGTTGATACGTGTCCTCGGTTAACCTTGAATAGTGATTACTGATGGGTAACCAACTCTCAGTCTTTCTTTTACCAAATATGTAACTTTGCTAGCTCCTAACATATAAACCATAATGCATCTTTTTCATGCATATTTGGTGTGTGTTCATCATATATAAGGATCTATATGTAAAATGTGATCATTTTGAAATGTTAGTCCCATACATACTTTTTTCACCTTAGGTGGAGGAACCAATATCACCCAATCCAGTGGAGGAGGTTTTACCGAAAACATTATTTGATTCAGCATTCTCATTAGATGCTTTTCTCTGCATAGTGTTCCTTATCTTCATGATATCTACAATAGTGTGTCCACTCTCAAATACATGATTTTCTTTTGGTGCTTGGTCTCTGCAATCCTTGCTTAAGTGACCAACTTTATGACAGTGCATACATGCCATTCTAGTGCTTGTCCAACTTCTTGATTGTCTAGCCCATCTTTTCCAGTTACAATTTGTTGCAATGTGCCCATACCTTCCACATGCAACACATTTAGCCCATGTGTTATAATTCCAAACATAAGAATTACCTTGTCTCTTCGATTGATAAGGCTTGTGTTGTGTTTTCTGCTTAGGAGTCCATACTTGCTTCATTTTTGCCTTACATTCTCATGTAGTGTGTCCATGCTTATTACATGTATAGCATAACTTCTCCATAGCAATATTGTTAGCATTATTATTCATCTTAGCTCTACATTCATAAGCTTGATGATCATACTTTCCACAATAATAACAATATCCATCAAATTTAGGAATAACAGGAGGTTTACCTTGTGCTCTTCTTCTACAAACATTGGAGGTGTGACTTGGTTTCCCATAGTGATAAAATGTCAACACTTTAGGTCTTTGATTTTGATTGTTATTAACATGTTCAACTTGTTGTGATGATTCTCCTTCACCAGTGTAGCCTAGACTGGCTTTACTCCCAAATCTTCTTTGTTTAATCAGAAAGTCATCAATCTTCTTAGAACTGTCATCAGCCAATTTCATCATTTCATTGTGTTGTTGTTGAGTTTTCACTTCATTTCTCAGCTACTCATTCTCCTCTCTGATTCTTGCAACATCTTCTAGTCTTCTTGACAATTCTCCATTCACTCAGTTTACCTCTTGATTCATAGTCATTATCTTATTAGATACTTGGAAGTGACAATCAGTGAGTCTTTGTATTTCACTTTCTTTAGCTTGAAGTTGTTCAGTCATCTATCTTCGGTCTTCAATAGCTAGATTCCTATCTTGTTCACCCTATCTAGCATTGTTCATTATTTCCACCATTCTCACCATCTAATATTCTTGACTGATTTGAAGTTCTTTCACTTGTTTAGATAGATGCTGATTCTTTTTAGAAAAATCAGAGATTATACTTTCAGATATATCAGAAATGCTTCTAGAACTAGATCCAATATGCTCAAACATATCATCAATAGGTTCTTCATGATAACCGATCTCATTTTGCAGAATAGCTAGGTTCTTCCTTTCAACCAGTAATTTCTTCAGTCATTCCTTAGCTTGCTTAAACTGTTCAACAAATATTGGCATCTATATCTTCTGATTCTCAATAGTCTTATCTAGGTTTTATCTCTCCATGACTTAGATCTTTACCCTTCAATGGTTAAACTTTTCAATAAGAGATTTGTGTGCTGATACCAATTGTTGGAATTAGGAGAGATAGGGTACTGAAAGGGGAGGGGTGAATTAGTTCCCATTGAAACTTTTACTTGTAAACCTTTCAGATCTATGACAATAAATAGTAATAACATTGCAAAATAACTTGTATCTAATTGCATGTATCATTCATCCATTAACTTATGAAAGTAAATGACATAGAATCAACAATATATCAATCACATAACACAAGTATTTTGGTAATGCAAAAACCCTTGTTAGAAGGTAAAAACTATGGTGGGGATGACACCCATGTTACTACAAGTTTTGATCACTTCTGGTGATCTTACCCTGTTAGGAGTAACATATTAGATTAGCTAGATCTACCTAGTTATAGAATTTTAACAACACTAATGAAGTGTGTACTCAGTTAAGAGATTTACATAAGACTGTCAAGTCTACTTTGTTAAGAGATTTATCCAAAATACTATATTACAATTGTTAGAAAGCAATAGGTAATTATCAGCTAATTGACAACTTAATTGTCTGATACAAATCAATAAGTACTAATAAAATTTCACCACAACTGTGATGTATTCCAGCTCTGAACTACTTGGTTAGCCTATTCTGATTCTATTTAATCTAATCTCCTTTGTACTATGTTTTTCTCTGTCAACTGATAGTCTTAAAGCTAGGCAAGCGCTTCAAGTGCTCCTTAATATCATATATTAGTTCACATCACAAATGATGTATACATACATTTATATAGCAAACTTCTTTTGCCGCTTTAACAAAATTAGGTTACAAATCTTAGACAAAACCTAAGATCTATGGTGTACAAAAATGACCTAGATTGAACTATTACAAAATATATTCATTGCATTTAATGAATATCATGACATTAAATGTTCCTTGATCTTGATAAAATGTTTTTCAGATCTATTGTAACAACTTGCATAGAAGAATGTGCCATTCCTAATTACTATGTCATTTTCTGTGTTCATCGATAAACACTATATAAACTACTCGATGTATACTAGTGCTCGGTGTTTACTATCACTTGGTGTCAGTGTCTGTTGATGCTCGATAAACTATCTGATGCTCAGTGTATAGGCTTAATCAACTAGTCTATTTTGCTCCAAGTTACTGACTAGCTCAATATAAGTAACTGACCGATATCTTTTGATAACCTTTGATACTAATGACAACCTTTAATGGTCAATAGAGATAAAAACATTGAATCTAATGAAAGTGGTATTCATAATCTTATGATTGAATCCAATTAGTGAGAGTTGTACCAGGATTGGGAACACAACATGGAAAGGGAAGCGGTATTCATATCATCATGGTTGAACTAGTGATGATTATGCCAATTTCAGGTCTCAAAATTGTTGAATGATGAAAATAAGGTCCTATTATGAATAGTGACAACTAGATGCATCCATATTAGATTAAATGCATTTATTTGATTACTTTCTTAGCTCAAAAAGTGATTTGAAAAGAAAATTAAAAAAAAGGTGGTGGAGTAAATTAAAATTGAAAATTGCATGAATACCTTATGTGATAGAATGTGTTGGAGATCAAAAAATCAAAATTAAAACTTAGATTAAGGTGCTTTACATTAGATCAATTGCATTATTTAAAACCACATTTCATTTTAGGTACATTTATCATATAATTTACATTCATTTTAGGTTATCATGTAAAGTGCATTTATTTTAAATTGCATTACATTAGTTTTCATTCATTATAAATTTCATCATCTTAGTTACATTGATCACTATTTTTAACATTGCATTAGATTGCATTTATTAAGTTCACATCATAAGGTTATCATAGCATTAAATTACATTATTATATCATTGCATTGCAATAAGTTCATTACTTCACATCATTAGGTCATTGCATTATTCATTTAGGTTCATTCATTTTGGGTTCATTACATTTAAAATTTGAATTATATTCAAACATATAAGTGTATTGCATTAGGTCATCTAATTGCATTAAGTCCATCATTCATCATTAATCATCATATTATTAGGTGATTTCATTCATTATTAAAACACTTTGAATCCATCTATCATTAAGTGCATACATTAAATTATTAAAATCATATAAGTGCATTAAAGTCATTGCATTTACATTCTATTAATCATCCATTTTATTACAATGCATTACATCATCCATAAAATCATAAAATACATCCATCCACATCATCTTATAAACATCATCATATAGCATTAATCATTAAATCATTAAAGCATTAAATATCATTATAGATCATTAAGCATTAAACCATGTAATCAATGCATCCATCTAATCTATGTCATAAATAAGACATCCATTTCTATATCTAAGCATAACATGTGCATTCATATCATAAAGTACATCTAAAAAGCATTAAAACATCATATAGAGATAAATCATATAGATCTACATATCATAAAGCACCTGAAAAGGAAATCCAACACATAATGACATCACATAAAGAAAATCTATCAAAGGAAATAACGTCCATGGTATCATCACATTCTATCCATCAAAGTCCATAAATATGAAAGTGTCAATCATAATAAACATCATCTGATAAAAGAATAATAATGTATAATGTCTTGATAGTACAAAATCATAATATACATAAAAAAATGGGTCAACATATATAAATTACATGCCAACACTACCCCCTACACCATCTGTGTTGGGACCTATATCAGGACTCTGAATTGAGCTCACCTGTAAACCATGTTGACTAATGGCAGCCATAAATGTCTACATCATAGTGCTCAACTGAGTGACCTCCTACCTAATCTCTGATAACTCAACCTATAAAGATTGAACATTAGAAGCCTACACTAGTGCCTATATTAGAGGAGACTATGTCGGAGGAGCCTATGGATGAGGAGCCTGAGAAGAAGATGGAAGTGAAGAAGAAGATGGAAGAGCAGAAGAAGATGGAAGTTGTTTGGAAGGAGGAGGACCGTAAGGACCAAGATATGTACAACCTGTGCATCAATGTTGGCTACCACCTATGGTGTAATAAGCCTAAATACCTATACTTTGTGCTAACCCCACATGACTAGTCTATCCTAATGAACCTAGTGTATGGCCCAGAAAGGACCACCTCATACTCTAACCCAGGCACCTCTCATGTTGAGACCACCTCTACTAGGAGTGCGAACAATAACCATTGGTATAATGACTCAGCTACTTTGTCTCGCTCTACCCCCATGTTATCTTGATGACCCCATCTACCACTACCACTACCATCATGACTATCATCATATGAATTCTCATCTATACAAGGAACTAGCTCAATCAGATCTGTAAATCTAGGAAATGAATTTTGTAAGAACCACTATGCATAATCATTGGTCATACCAACACCCATGATGTACTCCCTCATATCCCATGCTAGATGAGGGAGGGCCAGTAGCTCATCATGGGTTGTCCTGTAATCAATCTATGGAACTCAAATGGATTACTCCACCTGTACCTATGTATATAGTGCCAGACCCTGTGGCATACCCTGAGGACAAACAAACTACCAAAGCTCCTGAAAGAAACAAAATCTCTCATTAACTTGTGGCATGCACCCTATCATCCATCTAGGCATACATATAAAAGGAAGCTCTAAATAATTCTCAGTCGAAGGCTCACATCTAAGATATAGCCTCCACACTACCTGATCTAAATCATCAACTATATGGTGCTAGTAGTGTATCTTACTGAGATAAGCCTGGAAAACCATACCCTTATCTATGAATTTGAATGGCCAACCTAGATCACACTATTGCACTACAATGGGACGAGTAATGTGAAGATTCCCCTTGGTCCATAATTGTAACAGGAATACCCCTACAAAGTGAGTAGCTCCATGCCTCTATACCAAATCATGTAGCTCATGATATAGCTGCACGAGAACATAGGAACCCCAATCAAACTACCTAGGATGACCGATCATGTCCTCTAGGATTCTGGCCCATCTTATTACAAATTCCTACCCACACCAATTAGAAACTAGGAATCCACCAACTAGTATGCCAAGTACTACAAGAAGTATAGGAAAGGAATATAATTGCACCCATAGAATACTATCATTGTCAATTGTAGGGTCACTCAGGACCTTCTTGTAAATGGTGTCATCATACACATAGTCATAATAAACTATCTCCCTATGAGTTAGGACCCTAAGCAATTTGTATACATCCTCTAGGGTGATAGTCATCTCCCACATCGATAAGTTGAGAGTATTATGGTCAGAGTACCACCTCTCTGCTATAGCTATCAAGAGACCCCGATTCACTTGAAATCAAGGTAACAAAAGAAAGAATGATAAGCCACAATGATTGATCAGTCGGTGCTCCTACCCACTCAGGTCATTGATACTCTTAAAAGGTAACGGAAATATCCCTCAGATAGAAAACTTCTGGAGCTGAGCCTGTGGAAGAAAGTTAAAACATATCATAAATCAAAATCATTACATGTTGAATCATCATGATTCAATCGACCAATCAAAATCAAATCAAACCACTATCAATTTTCCTAATTCTATTCTAAGAGGACATAAAATTTATCATCACAATCAACCAACCAATTAGTATTGAAAAATAAAAATTCAACATCAAATGACTAGAATTAACATCAAACATATTGTTTCAGATAGGACTCAACACCCTAGCCAATCGATCAATTGTCGAAACTAGGCAAGAAATAAATCTGACTGAAAAGTGCAAAATCTTTCCAAAAGGGTTGTACATGCTATTTAATCGATTATACATGCTAAAACTTAAATGGACTACTTAAAAGCTTAAAAGTGCTACAAAAACTATTCTACAGGCTTAAACAATGTGTAAGCACAACATAAATTTGAATGCACTAAAGGAATCACCTGTATGCACTACTAAATTAATTAAAAGTATAATTTAAAATGTAAGCATTGTAAGAAATCCTAAAGCCAAAAAATTGACCTAGGGCACTGCTAGGGTCTATTTGAGTCACCATGTTAAAAGTGTCCTTGACCATTGAGATATTCAATCCTTGTCCAATGTCCTTTTTCAAACTTCTATTAGTGGCTTCCCAATGTCGGCCTTGATTTTGAGTGAACTGCTGTAACACTTCAAGCTTTTTTTTTTCAAAGTCGGCATCCTCCAGTCAAGTGTTGGTTGTTCTTGATCATTCATAAACCACTTTGAACCCCTTTAAACCCTGGTTCAAATAAGTTCAAAGAGGTTCAATCATAAGTTTTTTTATTAACATTGGTAATTGCAGGTGGGACCCCAAGTCCATGTCATCACACAATGGTGAACCACTTTGAACCTCTCTGAACCCTAGTTCAAAGTAGTTCAAAGGATTTAAAAAGATATATGGTTCATAGTAATGGTCAACTCTAAAACTCTTGAAATCTCAAGAGGGCAGAATCGAATCCAGGTGCACTGGGGTTTTGACACATTCTGAGAATTTAATCAATCAGATATGCTGAGGAGATCTGATATCCCAACAAGAGGCCACACCTGTGGAGATTTTTTCCACAAGGACATTTATATAGTAATTGTTGCTACCATGGTAAGAATGGCTAATACCGCGTGAGGTTCCATCCACATGGTTTACCCAATAAAGGGAGTGTTCACTATGGTTAACCCTCTCTAACAAAGAAGACTCACAAAATGAACCACATGGGGACTTAGCTTGGATTCAAGTGTTTTGATTTTCTGATGTGCCCAAAAGGGAACATAACATAATCCTCTAGCCTCTTCACCTCACCCAAACATAGCAAGTAGATTCATTGACATGCTAAGTTGTAATCACCTCATCAAGGTTTGTATGTCAACAACAATGACTACCGATCTCTCTAAATGGGACCAAGAGAGAACATACCATCAAATATTGAAGACTAAACCAAGGTTTGCATGCCAACATCAATGACTATGGATCTCTCTACGTGGGACCAAGAGAGAATGTACCATCAAAGATTGAAGACTAAATCAAGTTTTGTATGACAGTAACAATGACTACTGATCTCTCTAAGTGGGACCAAGAGAGAATGTACCATCAAAGATTGAAGGCTAAACCAAGTAGAACCATGAGATAATAGCAAGTCATTCCCTACCTACAAGGGGATCTATCGTCAAGAAGAGCTTCACATGTAAGACAAGAAAATAAAGCCCACTCTCCCAAGATCACCACAAATAGTATTCATAGGGCCTAATTACTATGTGAAACATATATGCAAGAAAGAAAATCTAGATTCATTCTTTCCTTTAGAGAAAAAATTAAAATGTGATCTATGAAAGCAAGAAACACTCAATTCAAACATATGAGAGGTTCATTTTTATTTCCAAAATCCAAGTGTTATAGATATGAAACAAAATACCTCAAGTTGAAAGAAATGGAACCCACTTTAAGCTACCTCAGAAAATAGAATCATGGAAAATAATCACAGCAACCATTAAATGTTAGAAAATAGCAAGCAAAAAGTACAAATCTACAAATTTCATGTCTCCAATGTCAGAGTTTCACGCAAGAAAATACCTAGTCCCACATGAGAAAGTACATAGACCCACATGAGAAAATGCCTTTGTTGTTGGAAAGTTGTCTATACTAAAGTATTTGACTAGATATAGTGTTTTCATTATGGCAACAAAGTCATATAGCAGTTTGGAATGAGCGCACTTAATGAAAAGATTAGAATTTAGTTAAGTGTTAAAGACTAGATAGTTAACAAAGTACCAAAGACTCAGAGCATCGGCGCACATGTGTACGGATGAATTAAGGTATGCACCCTTGAAGTTAAGGTTGTTAGACTATACTTATGCTTATTCTATGAGCACATAAGTAGTTATTCAAATATGTGAAAGTTACAGTTAGTTGAAGTTGCATAGCTAGTGTGTGCTAGCAGTGAATAGAGCATAGAGCCGACAGTGACTATTTTGGTTTGCGATTATAAATTAATGTCATAGAGGCTATGCACCCATTTTATTTAGGTTTCTAACATATTTAAATGTATAATTGTAAGTACGCTTAAGCCAATTCATTTGGAAGCATTGTTTGTAATTAGTTATAGGGCCAACCTAATTGTTTTGTTTGTATGAGCATATAAATATAAGATGCACCTATTGTAATTAGTATGGAAGTTGTAATAGAGTTGTGTTAAGTAGAGAAAAGGTATGAAAAGAGGCATATGATATATTAGAGCTTTGCTAGAGGTCAAAGCATCAGTGCACAAAAGGAACTGATCTAACAAGCAGTGTCATTGTGACAGTTCACCTGCAGATATAGTGTGTATCTAAAATCAAAAGGTTGTAGCCTTCATCATTTGAGTAGTGAGCTCTAGGATAGTGCATCCACTCCCCTAATAGGGATCATTTTAAAAGACTCCTAATAGGGTCCGACCCTTAACAAGGTCTACTATACTTAAATCATTGTAAAGCTACTCCTAATAGGGTAAAAGATCTTCTAACAAGGATCACAAAATACTAGTGCAAAATATTAGTGGGTATCAAGTCCCACTAGGGTTTTTACCTATTTTGGTTTCCCCATAACCATATTGGTGTCATGTTTGGATTTCATGTTTCATGTTTATGTGAATGTTTAATTTAGTACTTAAGCATTTATAATTCAGTATTCAGATTAAAGAGAAAAGTTAAAATATAGTGAACACTGATTCACCCCCCCCCTCTCAGTGTTCCCATTCCTAACAATTGGTATCAGAGCTCTCGTCCTTAGCAAAGAAGTTTAACCACTTGCGGAGATCATGGAAAAAGTAGAAATGAAACATCTGAAGAAGAATCTTGAAGCAACTCTTGAAGACCTAGACAATTTAGAAAGAGAAATTAAAGAACTAAAAGAAAAAGTCAGTGATGCTCAATTAGTTATCAAAAGACTAAGAAAGGATTTGAAAGGATGCTCCAACAATGATCTTGAAGAAAAATTCAAGAAGTTGAATGAAGAAAATGCATCTCTATTAAGTCACCTTGAAGAATTTGATGACAAACTAATGAACAATCAAGATGTCTACAATGAGCAAGTCAAGGAAAACCTTCAAATCAATGATGAATTGAGGGAAGCCAATTTGGAAATCTTGGATCTAAGGAATTGCAAAGCAAGATTGGAGTCTCAATTGAAAGAAGCAAAGAATCACATTGAAAAATTGCACACCAGTTCTAATTTGATAGAATCTCAGTTGTATGCAAGAAGAGTCAAAGGAGACACTAGCTGTATTGGATACAATGAAGCACAAAATCAGATTGACAAGATGTGAACAATAAAGGAGACACAAAAAGAATCTATTGATATTGAGAAGATTGAAGATCAAACCAAAGACAATGGTGGTCCTCCTAAGAATGAGCGCAAGCCTATAGAATGCACATGTTTTGCATGTAACAAGCATGGACATATTGCAAGGAACTGTATAGAGGTAAAGCCTTTTAATGGTTATTGTTATTCATGTAATAGATTTGGTCATAGAGAAATAAATTGCAAGACTAGTAAGAAGAAAAGGACTCAACATGATCAAATAAATCAGAATCAGATCAATACAAGAAGTTCTCAGAATGTTACATGTCAGATATGTAACTATAATGGTCATACAACAAAACAATGTAAAATGGTGACTCATGTCAATGCGCCAAGGAATAATAGACCTCCAGTGATTTGTCTCACCTATAACAAGTCTAGAAATATCTCAAGGTTTTGTAGAACAAGGATGCACGGTCAGGAAATCCCTAAAAAGGATGAAGAACCAATTTTGGATCCTGAAGCAGAAGTCAAGTTTGTGAAAGCCTCAGAGGATGTGAGCTTGATTTGGCCTGAAGGAAAGAAGGATAAGGTTGATGAGAATATATTGGATGCATCCCTAGTGGACACACCCTCTACATCTGTATGAATGACCCTTAGGGTCATAGGGGGAGCTAATTTAGCTCTAGACCCCTGCACAACTGGTATACTCATCCTCAGAGTATGTACCTTTGGACTTAAGCTTTTGGAGTCTATTGGAACCTTTGTGCAAGAGTGCACATGCTGATTGTAAGTGGAGCTCAAGTTTTAAATTTTGAAGTGACAACCTGGTTTATGTGAGTTGCATTAATGGTAAAATTCATACTTTAAGTACACAAAAAGTTGTATGTTCACTCATTGCATTCATATTCAGAGTGATTGGAGAGTAGATTGAGCCTTGGAAGTTGTTGAGAAGATTTAGAGATCGAACTATCAGTATTTTCAGTGCATTTGATCGGTTGTAGGAAACCCTAGCTCATTGCGTTGATTTGGAAGCCATCAGAACATCTCAGAGATCATTTGGAAAGCATTTATCAAGTAAGTCATGGCCACTCCTATTTTTTATGATGTCATTGAGAAGAAGAGATATGTTTTCAAGAGGCACCCATTTAAATCAACCCTAGATGATTTAGAGGGAGCATTCTCTTGCACACCAATGGGGGTCATACATGTAGAAGACATAAGGGCTTGCATCTATTATAAGAAGGAACCTATTGGACTAAATAGGTTAAGGGTGCACATGGACACAATGTTGAAACTAGACAAAATGTTCATGGATGAATACACCAAATTGAACAATCACCCCATTGTTGAATATGCCATGTCAAATGAGTTCTATGAGGAAGAATGGATAAAAATTTTGTTGAGAAGAATCCATGATGATTTGTTTTGGATTGGAGATGTACCAGTAAGAATCATAGGAGACTTGATTCATGAGATGATAGGCCTCTCTAAGACAGGCGTCATCCTTTTAGTGGGTAAGGATGTTAGGAAAATGGTGGAGCAAGTGTGTAAATCAAGGAGTTATAAGTGCAGCATGACTATTGATCTGATTGAGCAAGCATACATCAAATTGATGTTAATGATACTTGGTTACAAATTTCATCACATCGGCAGGGTGAATAGTGTGTCTATGGGCACTATTCTAGTAGCCATTTGACTTGTGCAAGAAGGTGGAAAGTTCAACTTGTGTGAGATTTTGCACGCATAGTTGATAGACAACATCAAAGCTATCAAAAATGACAAGACTAAGATATTCAGGTTTGGGTCCCTAATCATCTATATGTACCTTCATATAGTTGGAAGAATATCATACTTGTATCTAGACAAGTCCATTCCTACCATGCCTGAGATATCCAACAAGGCATGTATTGAAAGCACCTTAAGAGACTATGTAACCTTGGAATTGAAGACCTTTAGAGCAAGGATGCAGATGAGGTACAAGATTCTTGAGAGTATTGTGGACAAGTATAAAGATACAATATGCTTTGTTGGGAGTTCCCTTTGATCTTCAACTTGTAGATTTATACTTTGATGGATAACTTTAATATAACTTTGACTCTATCACCACTCCAAAGTCTACAAGGAAGAGGGCCAATTAATAAGGATCAAAAGAGATCCTCCTACGCTTTGAGCCTCAATGCTTAGGTGGGTGTACCCTTGACTTACTTCTCCAAAGGAGTCTCAAAATAATATGCAACTATATCCTTTACTAACTGACTGAAAGATTTTATCATTTAATTTGTTAGTGTGTGGTTGATGACAATGAAATACCTCCAAAGGATGGACCAGTGCCTTAACCTAGGGCAAAGAGTCACCCAATTACATACATCATCTAAAGATCTTAAATCAAACACTCTTGGTCTTAGGATAAGTGCTTTTCCTATTACCCCTCTCCCTCAAACACATGGACATCAGATTCTTATTTGGTTGCAAACTCACTAAATTCACCTAAAAGATTTTAATCCTAACTTTCTTAGAAACTCAAAGATGACTTCACAATACTCTTTGTTTACCATATGTTAATACACTTTGTGACACTAACATATATGAGCTCAGAATCAAAACAAGAAGACATACACAAATGCAAGATTGGAACTCAATAGCATTCTCATTAACATATTCAGGATCAATATACAATTAGAGAAACACAAAGCTAGGAAAAAGACCCAAAATCTAGCTCCTCTTTCAGTATAATACCATCAACAACCAGGGACCAAAAAGAAAGTTTTGGAACCCGCACTTAGTCAAAAATTTTGTAATATATACCCCCTAGTCATCTTGGAAACCCAAAATAGGTTGCAGCAAGCTACAGATGACTAGGGTTAGGGTTTCACCCACTAAACCCATTAGAAATGGTCACAAATTTATTACAGGGGAAGCAACCTAGGCAACCAGGAGAAAAAAGATCCCAGAGTGATTCCAATCATGAAAAATCTCACTGAGAAGGTACTAAGAATTAAAAAAATGCCCAAAATGTCAACCCTTTCGGCCACCTGCAACATGCCTTGAGCACAAAAAACACACTACAAACCCTTGCAAATGATCATGGCACACCTTGGACTACACTGCAATGGCAAAAAAATCATCTCATACCAGCACTAGTCGCTTCTGCATTCAATTTTGGTCATTTTGGTCACAGGAAACCCTTCACAAATTTGAATTTGAAAATAAATGGCTACTTTATGGTGCTTGTAGTAAATCAGCGGTCTATATTTAAATCTAGATCAACTTTATATCATGACCATTAGATCTCTCCTTTTTGCGGTCTTTATGTCCTTAACTCAACTACCAGCCTCGGGTTACCTTTTAGCGACTACGTGACAAGGCATTTCTTATTCATGAAATAAAACCTTAACTCACCACTTAACCCCATGAACTAGTGACCAAAGGAATTTAACTCATCCTGGCTACATTTGGTGAGCTAGTGACCGAAGGCTTTCATCAGTTCATGAAGAACTTTATCTATCTGCCAAATAGTTTAGCGATTATGTGAATACACACTCGCTGAATCGCCAGCCATTTTAGAATACCACCACCTCATTTTGTGAATGAGCAAAAAGCATTGAAAATTGTCAGAACCACCAAACATTTTATCAGGACTACCAAAAGATTGAGGCAATTTTAATGGGCCCGCACAAGAAGATCGACAGTTGTCTCATCTTCGCATAAACCTCCAAGATTTTTCCAGATCATAAGACAACCATCGATCAAAGAATCTTTCCCTGCCCTGACAACCCTCTGACAGGAAATGAAATCAACAGTGGTCTTAAGATCAAAAGTGTCAGAGAAAACCCATCAGATTACATGCCGACCGTTGATGCTTTGTCATTGTCAGAACCCACTGAGCCTCAAAATATCTAGCCCCACTGACAACATGCCTAGTCACTCTACATGGACCAATCAGATAACAACAAATCAACACACCTGGCATGTGGACCCGCTGTACTTTATCCCCTCTGAAAAAGGTTGAATTGATGGTCGGCACATGATCTTAAGCCTCTGACACGTCCCATAAGATCATGCACTCATCATTGATTTTCTGACACTGTCAGGACCCTCTAACGCATCTGAAAACTAGGTCCCACTGACAACTGCCAACGTATTGATACATGGACCAACAAGATGCCACCATTTGTGCAAACATGTCATTATGGACTCATAATGTAATCCTTTAGGAGATCAGACAGCTATTGTTAAGGCATGATGTTAAAGCCCACACATCTCCCATCAGTGAAATGGTGACGACCGTCGATCTTGAAGACTCTTTAACCACTAGCAGGGAAAAACAATAGGGCCCGCCAGGACAGCTATCGTGAAGTCACATAATCGCATGTCAAAACCTTCTGATAGCTTGGAGTCTTGTGAATTAATGACAACCACACAATTTTAAAGGGTGGAACTTAGGAAAAATTAACGCAGGGACCTAGGAAGAAATAAATCATTAGGACTTTGGAAATATTAAAGCCCGCTGGGCGCTAGAGACTTAGGAAAAATTAACAGCCAACCCCGCCAAGTGATAAAACAATAAGGCACATGCGTTAAAAGGTTTTTAAGTGACCTAAAAAGTAACAACAAATTAGAATAGGGCCAGGACAAAACAAAGGGTTTTCACACCAATGGCTAGTTTTTCAAAAAAATTGAACCAAGGGTTTATGCCAGAGACCTAAAAACAACTGCAAAGACCAGGGGTAAATTTCTATAGCCATGAAATTTTTTGCACTTGCTAACAGTGCTCTATCTGGGGATGTATGGCTCCTGCAGGCATAGCAAGGACTTAGAATCATTGGTTTAAAGCAGACCATCCCACTAGAAAAACTGACAACAAAGAGCAACAGGACCAAAAACTTATAGACCAGGACAAAACAAGACAGGGGTAGGTAACTTATTGATAGAATTTACAATTTATATAGACCTAACTACTGTTCATGGAAAATAAAATACCTTCAATTGAAGTATTTCTTCAAGAATTGTCCACGAATTGGCAATTCCTGAACATCACCATTTAACTCTTTGACCATATATGAATCTTGGCCCCATTTCTCATGAATTAGATATGGCCCTAACTAGATGGGATCAAATTTACCATGTTTTCTTTTATCCTCCAATCTGGCATTCTAAATTAATACCAGATCACTAGGCTCAAACCTTCTGTCAACAGTCTTCTTGTCATACAAATTCTTAGCTTGCAACTGCAATTTGGCATTTCTTGCAACTAATTCCCTTCTGGTTTCATCTAGTCTAATGAGGTCCTCAATCCTAAACTGCATCTCATCATCTATGTCATCATCATATAACTGAACAAAATTATACATTTCCAGCAGATTATTTTGAGGCATTCTTGCATGTATTCCATATACTAGGTCAAATGGTGCACAACCAATTGTCCTCTTCACAGTCACCCTATCAGCCCATAAAGCTAATGGCAGCTTTGAATTCCATGCCCTCTTATTCTTTTCAAGAATCCTCTTTAAGATTTTAATAAAACTCTTATTAGTAGATTTTGCTTGTCCATTTCCTTGTGGATGATAAGGTGAGGAATTAGAAATTTGAATTCTTAAACCTTTGTAGAATTCCTTATATTTAGTGGACTTGAAGCACATGACATTATCACTTACTATTCTCTAAGGGCAACCAAACCTTGTAACAATGTTATTCAATAGAAAATTAGTTACCACCTTACTAGTTGCATTTCTTATAGGTATAGCCTCTACCCACTTTGTAAAGTAATCAGTGGCAACTAAGATCCATGAGTGTCCTCCACTAGACTTGTTTGGTATCTCCCCTATGAAATCAATTCCCCATTGTTGGAAAGGAGCCTGTACTTCTACCAGTTTTAAAGGCATATTACCTAAAAATTTAAGCTTACCAGAGAATCTTTGACAAGCATCACACCTCCTTACCAACTGTTCTGCATCCTTGAAGATCATGGGCCACTAGAATCCTACTCTCAAGATCTTATGAGTAGTTTTTTTACCCATATAATGCCCACCACAAACTCCCTCATGCATTTCCTTTAACAACTTATTAGCCTGATCCTCATCAACACATTTCAAAAGTATGCAATCTAAATTCTTTCTATACAATTTTCATTTCACAATTACCTACTTGATGGCCTATAATATTAATGTCCTCTACTTATCATTCATTCCTGCTAGACATCTCATATTTCTCAAGTAATAGATGATATCTTGATACTAGATACAATCATCCATATCACATGTATAATCATTTTCAAAATGATTTACTTGATTTTCATCAAGATTGGATTGAGCCATCAATTTTTCCAATCTTTTTCCTCTAACCAATTTAGTAATCTGGACATCAACATTGAATTCTCGGATCCTATTGATCCATCTGCATCTTATCCCAGACACCTCTTGCTGTGAGAAAATATCCTTCATAGCTGCACTTGGCACAAAAGAAATCACAACTACCCCCATCAAGTAACACCTAAAAGCCTTGACTGCCTTCACAAGTGCATATGCTTATTTCTCATTTATGTCATACTTCAATTCAGTAGCCTGCAAAGATTTACTGAAAAATGCAATAGGCTGCTCATAACCATCCTTATTCTTTTGTAACAAAACTACAGCAATAGTGTGAAAAGATGCAAAGGAAAAGATGTGCATTGGGACATTATAATCAGGTGCCTTAAGCACTGGTGCATCTTTGATAGCCTCCTTGATATTTCTTAAAGCCTCATTAGGCTCACCCTCCCAATTGATTGTAGATCCCTTCTTCAACATCTTAAAAATAGGTCTAGTAACCTGTGCAAAATTTGTCACAAAACTCCTTAAGAAATTGACCTAACCAAAGAAGGACTAAATCCCTTTAACATTCTTTGGTCTCTGAATTCTATCAATAGCTGCTACCCTCTCAGGGTCAATTCTCACTCCTTGCTTCCCAACTAGGTGGCCAAGCAACTTACCTTCAATGACACCAAATGCACATTTCCTTGGATTTAATGAAATGCCATATTCTAAAGCCCTTACAAATATTTTCTCTAAATGAGTACAATGTTCTTCTTCCTTCTTGGAATAAGTAGTTAAATCATCTTGATAAACAAGGAAATCATTGATAAAATCTGAAAAGGCAACATCCATTACCCTCTGAAAAGTAGCACCAGCATTTGTGAGACCAAAAGGCATTCTCACATAAACATATGTCCCCCAAGGTGTAGTGAAAGCTATCTTGAACTGTTTTGATTCTTTAACAATTACCTGATTGTAATCAGAGAAACCATCCATCATAGACATCAATTCAGATCTGGTTACTTTCTGCAACATAGCTTCCATATTGGGTAGACAATAGTTATCCTTTAATGAGCTGATGTTCAAATTCCTAAAGTCCACACAAATCTTGATGTCACCATTTTTATTTCTCACAAGAACAAGGTTTGAAACCCAAGAAGAGTGCCTTATAGGCTCGATAATTCCAGCATCTCTTAACTTCATTAACTCTTCTTGCATCTTGGGTGCCAAAGTAGGATTAATAGGCCTTTGTTTTTTTCGGAAAGGTTTAGCATCTTCTTTCAATGGAATAATATGCTGAAAAAAATCTTCTCTATAAACCTTTACGTCATCATATGACCATGGAAAAACATGCCTGAATTTTCTTAACAATTCAATCAAAGATTTCTTTACCTTTTGAGATATATCTCTACCAATGTATACTTTCTTAGGTGTTGCATGTGTTCCAAGATTTATCTCCTCTAGATCACCATGATCTTCTCTTTTGATATTCTTTTGAACTCTACCCTGGTTATCAAAGACAGTCTCCAAAACAACAAACCCCTTGGGCACCTTGTTAGTTCTGAGCTGAATAACTTCATTGCCAAAGACAACCTCTTTTCCTTCTACTGACTCAACCAAGGATGAACAATCAAATTCCTAACCATGATACTGATCTTCACAACTCATAAATTTCAAGATATCATTATCATCATCAAAAACTTGCCAATTTTCAATATTGTCTGGTATACTAGGCCTAGCCTGAATTTCAACTTTAGAGATACCAGCAAAAGTAATATCACTAGGATTGATTGCAATATTGGCTAACAAGTCAGCCATCTTATTATTACTC
This sequence comes from Chamaecyparis obtusa, assembly GCA_027943335.1. Lineage (NCBI taxonomy): Eukaryota > Viridiplantae > Streptophyta > Pinopsida > Cupressales > Cupressaceae > Chamaecyparis > Chamaecyparis obtusa. Next base: position 2,016,007 of record BSBK01003644.1, on the reverse strand, counting down.
CTATCCTTCCATTCAATATTGAAGGCATCAAAATGTTCAATCAAATCCCAAACTACATTCCTCTATTGTTTCAACCTCTTGTTCTTGGAAGCATATACTGACCTGACTTGGGACACCACCAACTCAGAATAACCAACAACACTCAAACACTTAATACCATGCTTTTGTGCCAACCTTAGTCCTAACAACAATGCCTCATATTATGCTATATTGTTGGTACAAAAGAAATTCAATGTGAAATAAAATTTGTAGGTGTTTCCATTAGGAGAAATAAGTAAAATACCTGCTCCTGCTCCATCCTTGCAATTTGCACCATCAAAGTACATTACCCACAAATCACCCTTCATAGAATTAACACTTACCTCAATAGAGATAGGTGAAAAAATAGGTTCCTTTTCAATTTTAGGGATCTCTTCCCTAAAATAATTAATATCAGTATCCACAAAACATGTAGTCTCATTGTCAATATTCCTTTCAATCATGTGGCATACTCTTGGTTCTTGATCAATCTTGACAAACTGATCATCAATCTTAAAAGTAGCATAGGACAGATCACACTGTAGACTTCCACCCATGGAAGCACTCCACCTTCTAGATATTAGCATCCCATAATGAGGAGGGATATCCACCACCAAAACACTCATTGTTAACTCTTTCTCTCAATATGCTACCAACCTATATGGCATTACATTGATAGTCCCAATAACTAGTACCTCCCTCTGATCCATTGCACAACATCTACCTTGAACTATATCAACTTTAAGGCCCAACTTCTCCATTATTTTGAAAGGCATAATAGTATTGGAGGCACCACTATCAATCATACAATTTCTTAGTTTCATTCCATTCACAAGGACAATTAAAAAGAATGGATCAATGTTTTCAAGGCTAGCATTGACAGAACTATCCAAATATATAGGAGGAATTTGAGACACAATTCCCTGAGCAACAACACCTTTCAAAGCTTTGTCTTGAGATCCATTGCATGCAAAATCATTATTGTGAACATTATCTACCCACATAATAACTCTATCTTTGTGTTCAGGGATCCTCAACAATTCTGACAATGGAACATTAACTATAATTTGGGACAATATAAATAACATATCAATAGGAGCAGAAGAAGGAATCTCAATCTACACTGCCTTAGTGTCCTTTTGCTTGTCTGATACATTAGGTGTATTGGCCACCCTCATTTTTTCAATCTTAGCCATTGTGTTAACTGGCTTCTCAATCTCACTAGAAAATTTTTCAACTCCAACTCCCTTAGGCTCACAATTCTTACCTTTTACATTCTTGAATTTAGCCATGTGATCACCTTTTGATTTGTTCTCATTAGGCTCTTTGGAGTTGGTACTCTTTATAAACTTTCCTGCAGCTTTCTCATTTGTATTCCTTGCCACCATGCCTCTAGTTTGCACTTGAGCAATCATTTCTACAGTAATCCTATCCATCTCTTCTCTAGAAGTTCTTCTTAAATTTACTAGCTTAGAAGAAGAGTTCATGTTACATGTCTTCTTATCAATGTCTTCATTATCAGAAAAAACCTCTTGATGAAAAAGGGCATGATTGTGTCTCTTCACATTTACATCTACTTCTTCATCAAAATCAGAATCATCTTCATATCCTAGATATGAAGTAGCCATGTTGCATCCAACATCATCTTGATCTTCTTCTTGATCTATCTCCTCACTGCCACAATCTTGATTTGCAGCCATAGAATGTGTAACCACACAATGCTCTATAGAATGAGGGGACTGGCATGCAACACACCAAGGTATGTCTTCCATGACATTTATTGAAGCTTTTTGTAGAGGGTCAGGGACACCTCTATCATTGTTACCTCTTGTAGTAGGGAAAATAGGCTTGCCATCCTTCCATTGGGTGTTGTAGGGTTAGTTCTGCAATCTATTCTGCTTATTGAAATTGTTGTTGAGCTGAGGCCTTTCATTGGTAGGAGCATTGATGTTCCTATTTGCAGGTGCCTTAAAATCCTTCAATGCATTGAGCACCTTATCCAATTTATCTTCTTTTTGTTTCCTAGTTCCAACATTCCTATCATTTTCTTTTTTGTATTTCTTGTCCCCAAACAACTTAGGGTCATCTCTCTTCCCACCCAATTTCCCTGATATCTTCATATTGTTTTCAATATTGATAGCAATCCTAAAAGAATCTCTAAGAGTTCTTGGTTCTTTGTCCCTCAACAAGTATCCCATCTTTCAATCAAATGCATTGAAGTATGTAGTCAGACAAACATTGTCATCTAACCACATAACTTGGAACAACTTATGCATACCCTTCTAAAATCTCATGTTGAATTCAACTGCAAACTCATTCTAATTTTTCCTTATGGTATTGAATTCATTCAACATGAAACTAGCATTTGGCCTATCACCATACTGTTCTTTAAAAAATCTCTCAAAAGAATCCCAAGTATCAATACATTTATCAGGAAGTCTCTTAAACCAATCTCTAGCATCCTCCATTAGAGATTGAACAAACAATTTCATGACTACATCCTCCTGCTCTACCTCATAATCATTAAGCATATCAACAAATAACCTAAAATGCTCCTCACAACTAATAGCATTATTACCAGCAAAATTAGGTACCTTATCTCTTATATCAGCACCTATCAAAACTAATTATTACCAGCAGATGAAGAAGGAATTGAACTAGTAGCATTACTAAGTGGAATAGTAGTAGCCATAGACAGCATACCTAGTTCAGTAGTAGATGGACCAAGAGCATTGGCAGATGAAGCCTTCAAGAACTAGATCTTTCTTCTCTTTTCTATAATGGAAGCTTCAATTTCAGCCTTTCTAATTCTCTTGCAAGGTCCTCATCTTCTTTTCTTCTTCTTTCTATTTCTGTGTCCTTATTTGAATTGGGTGGTGGGACCTTTGGTATTGTCAATGATCTACTTTTTTGATGTCCCACCATCTTTTTCTTTCCTTTCTCACCAATGGCAATAGCAAGCCTAGTGATCTCATGCCCATCTTTATCTTTAGGGAGGGAAACATGTCTAACCACAGGGCCCTCCTTATCAAATTCATGATCTTGAGTAAGTGCTCCTGCTCACTCCTCAAAGCTTCAAGATCACCAAAAACATCATGTTGCAAAGTCTTAGGAGTAGAAGCATCTTGTTTCTCTCCTTCATTTCATTAATCTTTCTAAGGAGAGACTATATTTCTATCAGAGCATTCACCTTTTTAGCCTCTCTCTCCTCTTGTAACCTCTTATGTATGGCATCCTGCTCTGCCAACTGTAACCTTAGTGCATTTAAATCATCTGGGTCTACCATAATGTCATCAGAACCTGATGACACATCTATATTAGTAAGATTTTGATATGGGAAGTGGACTTGGCTTGGTCTCATGGGTTCTCTTCTGAAATTATCTTCATCAAGATCTAAATCAATCTCCAAACCCATCTCTCTAGCTTGTTCATCTTGACCTATAGGAAATGGACCCTTGTCCTAAAATAAAGCCTCTAGGGTATCATAAAATCTATCCTCAGAGCAACCACCATCTAATCTAAAAACTCTATCTTGTGAAACTTCCTCACTTGAGGAAACATGTGGTGCTCTACCTCTGGTATTTCTTTGTTCTCTGATGGGAGCACTAGTAGACTCACCATTCCTTCTGATCCAACTCTTCTTCTCTTGTCTAGGCAATTGCTCAAGAGTGACCTCTGGATTCTTTCTGACAAAGGACCTAGTATTCCTCCTCTTGTCCATGATTTGTAGTATGACACTAGTTCTAACCTCTTGAGACACCACCCACCAAAGTGGGAAATCTTTTAACTGAATACAACAGGAAAACAAGAGTGCACTTTGAAAATCTTTTATATCTAGACTCTCCCAAGTAGAGTTTCCATTTTGTTGGGAGTTCCTTTTGATCTTCAACTTGTAGATTTATACTCTGATAGATAACTTTAATATAACTTTGACTCTATCACCACTCCAAAGTCTACAAGGAAGAGGGCCAATTAACAAGGATCAAAAGAGATCCTCGTACACTTTGAGCCTCAATGCTCAGGTGGGTGTACCCTTGACTTACTTCTCCAAAGGAGTCTCAAAATAATATGCAACTATATCCTTTACTAACTGACTGAAAGATTTTATCATTTAATTTGTTAGTGTGTGGTTGATGAAAATGAAATACCTCCAGAGGATGGACCAATGCCTTAACCTAGGGAAAAGAGTCACCCAATTACATACATCAACTGAAGATCTTAAATCAAACACTCCTGGTCTTAGGATAAGTGCTTTGACTATTACCCCTCTCCCTCAAACACATGGACATCAGATTCTTATTTGGTTGCAAACTCACTAAATTCACCTAAAAGATTTTAATCCTAACTTTGTTAGAAACTCAAAGATGACTTCACAATACTCTTTGTTTACCATATGTTAATACACTTTGTGACACTAACATATATGAGCTCAGAACTAAAACAAGAAGACATACACAAATGCAAGATTGGAACTCAATAGCATTCTCATTAACATATTCAGGATCAATATACAATCATAGCAACATAAAGATAGGAAAAAGACCCAAAATCCAACTCCTCTTTTAGTATAATACCATCAACAACCAGGGACCAAAAAGAAAGTTTTGGAACCTGCACTTAGTCAAAAATTCTGCAATATATACCCCCTAGTCATCTTGGAAACCCAGAATAGGTTGCAACAAGCTACAGATGACTAGGGTTAGGGTTTCACCCACTAAACCCATTAGAAATGGTCACAAATTTATTATAGGGGAAGAAACCTAGGCAACCAAGAGAAAATAGATCTTGGAGTGATTCCAATCATGACAAATCTCACTAAGAAGGTACTGAGAATCACAAAAATGCCCAAAATTTCAACCCTTTTAGCCACTTGCAACATGCCTCAAGCATAAGAAACATAGTACAAACCCCTGTAAATGATCATGGCACACCCTAGACCACACTACAATGGCAAACAAATCATCTCATACCAGCACCAGTCACTTCTGCATTCAATTTTGGTCCTTTTGGTCCCAAGAAATGCTTCACAAATTTGAATTTGAAAATAAATGGATACTTTATGGTGCTTGCAGTAAATCGACGGTCTATATTTAAATCTAGATCAACTTTATATCATGACCGTTAGATCTCTCCTTTTCACGGTCTTTATGTCCTTAACTCAACTGCCAGCCTCGGGTTACCTTTTAGCGACTACACGACAAGGCATTTATTATTCATGAAATAAAACCTTAACTCACCACTTAACCCCACGAACTAGCGACCAAAGGAATTTAACTCATCCTAGCTACATCTGGAAAACTGGCGACCGAAGGCTTTCATCAGTTCGTAAACAACTTTATCTATCTGCCAAATATTTTAGCGATTATGCGAATACACACTCGCTAAATCACCAACGATTTTAGAATACTATCATCTCATTTTACGAATGAGTGAAAAGCATTGAAAATTGTCAGAATCGCTAAACATTTTATCAGGACTACCAAAAGACTGAGGCAATTTTAATGGGCCCACACAAGAAGATCAACGGTTGTCTCATCTTCGCATAGACCTCCAAGATTCTTCTAGATCATAAGACAACCGTTGATCAAAGAATCTTTCCCTACCTTGACAACCCTCTGATAGGAAATGAAATCAATGGTGGTTTTAAGATTGCAAGTGTCAGAGAAAACCCATCAAATTACACGTCGACCGTTGATGCTCTATCATTGTCAGAACCCATTGAGCCTTGAAATACCTGGCCCCACTAATAGCATGCCCAGTCACTCTATGTGGACCAATCAGATAACAACAAATTAGCACACCTGGCACATGGACCCGCTACACTTTATCCCCTCTGAAAAAGGTTGAATCGATGGTCGGTGTATGATCTTAAGCCTCTAACACATCCCATAAGATCATGTGCCCATCGTTGATTTTATGACACTGTTAGGACCCTCTAACGCATCGAGAAACCAGGTCCCACTGACAACTACCAATGTGTTGATACATGGACCAACAAGATGCCACTATTTGTTCATATGTGTCATTATGGACCCACAATTTAATCCTTTAGGAGATCAAATGGTTGTCATTAAGGCGTGATGTTAAAGCCCACACATCTCTTGTCAGTGAAATGGCGACAACCGTTGATCTTGAAGACTCTTTAACTGCTAACAGGGAAAAACAATTGGGCCTACCGGGACAGCTGTCATGAAGTCACATAATCACATGTTAGAACCTTTTGACAGCCTATAGTCTTGCAAATTAATGACAACCACACAATTTTAAAGGGCAAAACTTAGGAAAAATTAACACAGGGACCTAGGAAGAAATAAATCACTAGGACTTTGGAAATATTAAAGCCCGCCGGGCGCTAGAGACTTAGGAAAAATTAACAGCCAACCCTGCAAGGTGATAAAACAATAAGGCACATGCGTTAAAAGGTTTTTAAGTGACTTGAAAAGTAACAACAAATTAGAATAGGGCTAGGACAAAATAAAGGGTTTTCACACCAACGGCTAGTTTTTCAAAAAAATTGAACCAAGGGTTTATGCCAAAGACCTAAAAACAACTGTAGAGTTTAGGGGGAAATTGCTATAGCCATGAAATTTTTTGCATGTGCTAACATGCTTCATGGTAGAGATTGATACTACTTGTATGGAAACTGTTGAGCCTAGAACTAAGTGGATTCATCCACTTGGGTATGAGGTTGAAGAACAAGTTCTTGAAGTTTATACACAAGTATTGCTATCAGCCCCTAAAGATGATAATGAACCTAGGTGGGGAACCTATGAAGAGAAAACTAGAGAAGTTGATGCTAAGCTGAACAGTGCTGCAACAAAAAGAAAGGTTGCAAACGTCACTTCTGAAATCTTAAGAATACATGGTGTATCACAAGAAGACCTTGACAAGGCAAGGGAAGAGAAGATTGCTCTAGAATTAGAGAGCACAAAAGTAGAAGAAGAATAGGAAGATCCCAAGATGAAGAAGATTAAAATTGAAAAAGATGATGACATTCCTTCTATGCCCAAAGAATCCAGTGATCCTCTTGCTCCTCAGAAGTATGAACCAATGATCAGAAGGAAGAAAGAAGTAAGCACTAGTCATCCATTCTCATGAGCTACAAGGAGTAGGAGAAACATTATAGCACCTCCCAAGGTAGGATTCAGACCTAGTCTCAAAGCTTTGAGCACCAGAATTATTGATGAGAGTAGAATTGATCAAGTAGGAAAGTTCTATGAGACATACAGTGAAATTGATAAGTCTGAAATACATGGTATGATTATCAAACACATGATCAAGTTCAAGAAAATAGTTCTTGAATTGCAGACCTCTATTCCTAATAAAGTTTGCAATATTTTAGAACACCTAAAGAGACAAGCAAATGAAGAGGATCTTAGGATAAGAGAAAAAGTGTTACAAGATACTCTACTAGTATGCTCCAAAGAAGAAGAGGCACTAATATTAAATTTGGTGAAGCCACACTTAGAACAAAAATAAGAACTCTACACATTATGAACAAAGACTCTGATTTGATAACTCATAAAACAAAGAAGGCTTTTGAGAAGGTATTCTTGGAGCAACAGATAAACTACCTAGTGCGCCCATCACTCATGCTTCCAATAAGAAAGAAAAAGTAGCAAAGACCTCCAATGTGCTAGTGATAGGTCCTCGGGACTTAGTGCCCATAACAAAATCTTAATTAGAGGTAGATAAGTCTGCACCCATGTCAGGATCACTCAAGGATAGCACATTCATAATTGATAATGTGGAGATAGCCATGGTGGCCACTGACATAGAATTAGATAAGTTTGAGGAAGCATTTTTTAGTACTAAGGAAGCTAAAATCTTATGCAACAATACACCTCTCACTCAGCAAGAAGAAGTAATCATAGATATATCAGATAAGAAAGAAGAAGAAGAGGTAGAAAGGAAAGATGAAGATACTTCTATTGGATTAGTCAAAGTGAAGCAAGAGGTGATGGACACCACTCCCATCACTCCCTCCTCAGCATTGTTGTCAAGTTTGACACTTAACCCAAGCATTTTGGACTCCTGGAAGGAAGAAGACCTGATTAAGTTCAACATCCTGGCTATGGAGAAGCCTAAGGAGAAGCAAGTAATGAGGAATCCTCTCCTGGTGGAATTAGTAAATATTTTGAATAGTTTTCTGCCAAAAGATAAGAAAATGGTAAAAGTACATTTGGTTGATGATGTGAGCACAATCATCTCATAGTTCAAAGTTAATTTTTCAAACCTAGAAGAATCTACGGCCATAGTGGTAGAGGAGAAGTACTTAAAGAAGAGACTCAATGAACTAATAATTAATTTTGCACTAGACTTGAATTTTCTTAAGTCTAGTTAGGCATCCTTGAAGGAATTTGTAGATCAAGGAAGGAAAGTCATTGTAGAATCCATGAATCAGGATAAGCTAACTGATGTCCATCTTAAAAAGATCAAAGATGTAGAGGTAATGATTGAGAAGGTGAAGAATTCAGTGCTAGACACATCCACTAATGTGAACATATGTAACAATGTCTATCAAGGTCAGTTAGACATAATCAAGAAGGTAGAAAAAGAAATGGAGAAGATAAGGTCTTGACAGACTCAATTGAGGAATGCTCTTGCACCCTCACTAGACATTCTTAGTCAAAACATAAAGGAGATTGATATGACCATGATAACCTATGATCAAGGTCTGAGCATAGAATTGGAGAAGATGGAGAAGCTTCAATATGAATTATGCACCCATCTACAAATAGTCAATTCACTAATAACCTTTTGGAAGAAGGAGATGCAGAAACTCAAGATTGCATATCTAGATGTTTTCCCTCAGTTAGTGTATGTAGATAAATTTTTTGATATACCTTTTTCATTAATGTCAAAGGGGGATTTGTATAGAATATGGAGTATATAAGATGTATAGGGAGATATAAGAGTATGTATAAAAATATAGAAGTCAAAAGTTTTGTAAAGGGATAGTTAGAGACTTGGCCATATTCCTTTGTTGCCATCAATGAAAAAGGGGGAGATTCTTGGCAAGTTGTCTATATTGAAGTATATGACTAGATATAGTGTTGTCATTATGGAAACAAAGTCATATAGCAGTTTGGAATGAGCACACTTAATGAAAAGATTAGAATTTAGTTAAGTGTTGAAGACTGGATAGTTAACAAAGTCCCAGAGACTCAGAGCATCAACGCACATGTGTACAAATGCATTAAGGTTGTTAGACTATACTTATCCTTATTCTATGAGTGCATAAGTAGATATGCAAAGATGTGAAAGTTATAGTCAGTTGAAGTTGCACAGCTAGTGTGTGCTAGCAGTGAACATAGCATAGAGCCAACAGCAACTATTTTGGTTTGTGATTATAAATTAATGTTGTAGAGGTTGTTAGTGCTTAAACCTATAGATGGTTGAAATATTCAAAAAAATTGATTGAACTCTTGACTCATGCATTCCCAATAGCTACATCTAGCAAAATTTAAATGCTAAGGTATTAAGGCTTTGAGCCTTCTTCACTTCGAGTGTAAAACTTAGGTGGGTTTACCTATTTCAAGTGCTTCTTTAAAGCATTACAAAACTAATCTATGTACTTGACATAGCCAACATAGTTCATAAACATACAAGTAAAAGTAAATGGATATAGTTTCTTGATCAAATGATGGTGAACAGATGCAAATCAGACTAAATGAGTGCCCTATCCATTGGGTTAGAGTCAAAATTGAATATCCATAGAATCCTATTAACATGAAGATACTAAAATTCAAATAAATTTCCTAACAATTCATTCTCCCAATACCAAATCCTATCATCAAATTCATGCATAGACTTTCAAATCCCAGAGACCTCCCTAAAGGTTTTACTCTCTCCTTGAGAGAAACTCAAATTCAGCCTCTATATTCACCTTGTGAACAATGCATCAAACTAGCCTTACTAATTAATGCATAAGAAATTCAAAGCATCTACACATAAAGACAACTAGAAATGGCAATGAAACTTTAGTATATTTGTATTAATTTTCAACTATGTCTATTACAATCTTAGCGAAAACATCAAAGAATTTAGAATCTATATTTAGTCTTCTTTACAAAAACTTCGACCACCATAGCAAAAGAGAAAAACTTGCTACATATACCTCTAGCCATCTTGGAATCCTCGAAAGGATGCAACAAGCTTTAGATGGCTAGGAAAATGACTTGCACAAAAGACAAAAAGTACTAAACCAAAAGATAGTGATTACATCAACAGAAAGTAGCTAGCAACTATTGGCATCTTCACAAGTGGCACCTTTGTCTGGAGATATTTTAGAGTAGTTAGTTTGATTTATAGCATGAATGATGACCACCAATATAGGATAACTTACATCATCCTATGTTTAAAACATGTTCTCCCTTGAATTATAGATCAGGTGCCATGTGTACTCTATTCTTCTTCTTCTTTTGCCTCTAGCTCCTGGACAGCTGGCTTCTTCTTCTTTTTCTTTATCATTTTCTCCTAAGCTACCACATCATCATTAGATGGCCAATTATAACTCTACAGCTCATGTAATGATTTGATATGTAGGTCCCATTTGGAATTAGTTGTATCTTTAACCTCTGCAACAAATCATGTGCAATCACTTTAAACTTTGAACAAACTATCAATTACACCATTGCACCCATCTAAGTCTAAAACATTATCACCATTGAGGAAAGCCTCTTGCCTAATCACCAACTGATCCATTGATGTCTTCTATTCATCCAAACTAACTACAGTTCCATCACTTGCAAAAATAGAAGGTAAAAACTTACTGTAATCCTTATAAAAAATAGCCAACTCAGTCCTCACTTGATTGGACTTCCCTTTGAAAAACTTTAAAATAGAAATAACCAACCCAATCTTTTCATAAACTTCAGTTACCACCTTAGGGATATCAGGCCTTTGTTCTTGTAAACCATCAAGTTTATCAAATAAAAAACTCCTCCCAGACCAAATACTGTGAAGTGGCTCCAAAGTAGCTAGTGACTCATTTATTTTATCATTTCTCTTGTGTAACATGGTGAATGATTGGTGGAATGATTCCATCTTTTCTTTTATCTTCTTCTACCTATGTTGCACAACACTAGTTATAGTTTTTAGGGCTACTTCTAGTTTGATTTTCTCTAGATCTTCCACTAGATGTTCAGGGACCTTAGCCTCAAGTTGAGGAGGGGCCTCAATTTTCAAAGGTAGGGGAGGCACTGCTTTAACTATTTCTTCAAGTTTTTCCCTTAACTCCTCCAATTCACCTTCCATTTTCTTGATCAACATAAGTTTTGAATCCCTATCCTTTGCTACCCTCATTGAGGTTTCAAATAACTTATCATACCTCTTTCACAATTGGAGAGTTTTATCTTTTTTAGCTTCATTGAGGTGGGCCAAATGAGTTACTACCTTTGACACCTCTAGATCAGTGGTATTTTGGATAGTCTAGACAATCTTGTTACCTTCCAATTTGTCTTCAACGCTCACTAGAGATGACTTCTGAGTTCTAGGTGCCAAAGACCAAAGTGCAAAAACTTATGACTTAGAGTCATAACCACTCCCTCTGATCATCTCATCAATATGCACTTCATAGGACAAGCTTCCCTCTAGTTGCTTTCTCATTAGATCAATGATAAAGGTAGAAGTCAAATCCCACCTAGGAGTCAGAACCATGCCACTTGTTTTAACCATTTCTCTTGCTTCCTCCACAGTGATCCTCTCAAGACTGGGATCATATGATGTAAGAGCCCTAATAGTCTCTTCACTTGGTTCCATACCTTTAGGGAATGATTTCTTTACTTCCTCATGTTTCCTCCAGATAAGGAAATCTCTGAATTCTTTGCTTTGGATAAACTGGTCATCACTGAGAAATTCTTCTTGGTACAATTCTCTTTCATCCTATCCCAATATTATGGTTAAGTCCCTTGTTTCATGTGTCACCATCTTCTTTCCTTCCCTGATAGCCTTTCTCAATTGATGGTGATAGGCCCTCTTACCAGGCATAAGGTTTGAAGCACTATCCAATACCCTCCTTTGTTTCTTCTTCTCAGAAGGTTCACCAACCTCAATTTTCTCTTTTTTCAATGGTGGTTCTAAAATAGCCTCCACCTCTGTTGGTTCTTGGGTTAGGTCAATAATTGGTCCCTCCCCTGTTAGAGGTGGACTGCTAGCCTCCTGTGATTCATTAGTTTTATAGGTGGAATAGTCCCTTGGAACTTCTAACTTCTCCTCAAGCATCCCTTCCAACTGGCTAGATAGGGTGCCATGCATTTGTATCATTTTTTCCATTCTTTGCAAGTATGGGAGTTTAGGGAAAAACCACTAAAAGGAATTCCAGCCTTCTTCAATTAAGCCTATAGGTCCATTAAATCAAAATACTTATTCTATCTTCTCTTTGCTTCATCAAAGTCCATCATGTTTCTTGTTACATCCTCCTCATTAAGGGCCTCATGCTCTCTAATTGTTCCAATGCTAGGAATCAGGGTCATCCTAGCCATTCTGATGAAACCCTCAGAATCAACATATTGACAAGTACTCACAATCATCTTGAAATGATTGAGCTATCCACTAACTTGATCCAATGCCCTTTTCCCAATCAAAAAGCTATCAATCCTAAATTGTTTGGGTGTGAAAGTACCCTTCCTATGAGGCCCTAGGTGCTCTTGATCAATCCACATTAATTGCCAAATAAACTCCATCATGGCTACCCTAGGAGGTACATATCTTGGAAGCAGGTGTGGGGGCTGAGGGCACCCATATACTCTAATAACTATGGAATTGTCCCCTTGGTAGAAATCTCCCTAGTTATGTTTTCTTGGCCATTTGTCCTCATATTGTACCAGTCTTAAAACCCTCAATACCCTAGTTGGAAACCTCACAACATTTGTGCCTAATGTTTCAAGTATTTGATGGACAAATTAATTTTGAAAAATGGAGAAGTCACACTCATTGGATGTGATATTCCAAACCTTCAACCAATACTACACTAGGCTAGGAGTGTCCTTAAAATGGGTTTTAATCTTTAACATTCTTGCATCAAAATCATTAACATGGTGGTACAGAATCAAATGCATAGGAAGGGAATAATGCATGAACTTAATAGGCCTCTTCTTCTCCTTGACTGACACAAACCCTTCATGCATCCTGTCAATTATATACTGGATATAATCATAATCAGTGTTGGTGTGGGAATTCTAAATGTCTAGGATTATCATTAAAAGATCAGCAGGCAATTTCTCATCATCCCCATCTATACCCAGAACCCTACACAACCCATGACATAAGAGCTTCATATAACAATTGAGGGATGCAAATGAATAAGGGGCATTCATACTTGGTGGTAGAGGGGCTATGTATTTATCAAGCTTAGGCATATGCCTGACTATTTGGCTCTTTACTGACCCTATATTACTAGCATACTTTTCCCTTTCCTTCTTTAAGTCAATTTCAGTGGAGGAAGAGGAATAGAAATTGAAGGTTTTCATGAAAGACCCCCTATCTAAAGAGATAAACATAGACTGGTCTTCACACCTAATGCATCTAGAAATGGGGTCATACAACCTAGCCAGCTCAATGATTAAATCAACATCTAGAAACACATCAGGCATAATTAACTTTTCCATTCCCAACACCCAGGCATTGCAAACAGGTATAGCTTTACTCCTATTATTGTAAAAATATGAGAACAAGGTAAAACCAGAACTTGTAGGAGTAATAGGGTCCATAGTTTTGTCCATGAGATCCTTAAATGTCATGTCAATGGCCTTCTTGTTTTGATTTGAACCAGGAAGTAGCTTGATGAACTCATCTGAGTAATTCTACTTTCCTTTATCCTCTCCACTTTGCTCTTTTACAACCCCACTTGATGATGCTCCACTCACCGCTGGATGACTCATCTTTGATAGGACAAGAATCCTAGCTCTACAACTTTCGCACTACTCACTCTCTGCTACAGCACCAACAATCTAAATTGTCTCTAGAATAACTTGAGCACAAAAAGCAATGCGGTCCTGTTTATATACTTCAAAATTTGCGTGCATATGATTGCCAAATCATAACAAATCTAGCCTAAGTCACTTCCACATTCAATTCTGCATATTGCCAACCTTCAAATCAGAGCTAGTTGTGGCATGGATGCTAACAATATGATTTAAAAAATAAAAAACATTGCGCGAGAGCAATAATCATGGATTTTTGCATTAAAACCTTTATTTACTGACGTAAACTCTCATTAAACTTGATTGGATGACTTTCTACTTTTTCTAGCTTGGCACAGTACTTGCTCCTTGTCGCAATGGATCATAACATTGATGGAATGAAAACTCAACCACATAGAATTTAGCAACCATGCGAACAAAGGATCTCATGATCTCTAAAAGAAATGCTAACCTGAGGTTAAGTCAGGAGATCATGCGACAAGACTATTCGCTTAATCTCAAAAGGACTTCATAACTCGTGGCTTTACTTTGAGATTTCATGATCACCGTTGATCCAAAAGATGATCAACGAACTAAAGGAGACATTTTAAAACCCACACTAAGCCTCACCTAACTCAGAGATTCAGTGACTATGGACTTCACCAGTTGCTCAGAACTATTTCTTTAACTCAACACCTATCTGGAGAATCAACGAACAAGGCTATCTCGCATTCTCAGGAAGAAATGCTTAACCATAGTTAGGCTTAGAGAATGAGAAAATGTTATTTACTTCTAGTTTGTTGAACACTTTTTATACAAAGGTTACATTATGAGATTACACACTGACCATTGATCTTCAACACAATCGACAGCTGTCACTGAATCACCCAAAGACTTTGACCATCACCTTTTCATTATGAGAATCAGTGACCACTGAAAATACACCTAATGTTTCCTTTGTTCACCAAGTTGGTGAATCATTTGGGGCCTCACTAAAAAACTTTGAGATCCTGTGAACACTACACTCTCTTGATCACTAAATAACTTAGGGTACTGCCACCTTTTCTTGGGATTAAGCCAAATGATTTTGAGTAGGACCCAGTCTTTGAGAGATTAAAACTTAACCACCAAATGAAGAGACAATCAATGGCATTCACTAGTTCACCAAGGAATCTTTGAACATAACCACCTGATTTAGAGAACTAGATATAACTATTGCACCTAGTCGTTGAAGGTTAATAGGGAACCACTAGATATTAAGAAAAAATGAGACCACACAGTCGCTAGATCGTTGGCTGAGAACTTGACTATAGGTTGGACTTGGAGACTTAGCAACTAACATGAAAAATGGCAAGGGAAAACAACATTTGCTAGTTCGCTGAATGAAAAAGAAACATGAAACAATGTTAAGAGATTCAGTGAACACCTAGAAGAAAATAATCACGTGCACTCAGAAGACTTAAGTGTCCCAAAAGGGTAACGTGAAAATATAAAAATTAGGGCACACTTAAAACCAATCAAGGAAATTACCATTTCAAAGAAAAAATGTCAAAGCCAAGGGTTTCTTTTCGACATTATTTCAATAAATTTAGGGAAACCTAAACCCTAAACTAGGAATTTTCATAGGCCAGGACATTGAAATAAGACCAAATGCAAAGACCTCAAAAAACCTAAAATATACCCAAGAGAGGCTATGTGCCTATTGTATTTAGGTTTCTGACATATGTACATGTATAATTGTAAGCATGCTTAAGCCAATTCATTTGGAAGCATTGTTTGTAATTAGTTATAGGGCTAACCTAATTGTTTTGTTTGTATGAGTGTATAAATATAAGATGCGCCTATTGTAATTAGTATGGAAGTTGTAATAGAGTTGTGTTAAGAAGAGTAAAGGTATGTAAAGAGGCATATGATGTAGTAGAGGTGCACAAAAGGAACTGATCTGACAAGTAGTGTCATAGTGATAGTTAACCTGCAGATATAGTGTGTATCTAAAATCAGAAGGTTGTAGCCTTCATCATTTAAGTAGTGAGATCTAGGACAGTGAGTCCACTCCCCTAACAGGGATCATTGTAAAAGATTCCTAACAAGTTCTGACCCTTAACAAAGTCTACTATACTTAAAGCATTGTAAAGCTACTCCTAACAGGGTAAATGATCTTCTAACAAGGATCATAAAACACTAGTGCAAAATATTAGTGGGTATCAAGTCCCACCGGGGTTTTTACCTATTTGGGTTTCCCCATAACCATATTGGTGTCATGTGTTGATTTCATGTTTCATTTTTATGTGAATGTTTAATTCAATACTTAAGCATTTATAATTTAGTATTCAGATTAAAGAGAAAAGTTAAAATACAGTGAACATTGATTCACCCCTCCCCCTCTCAGTGTTCCCATTCCTAACATTTGTCACACGTAAAAGTGCTAATGCCAGCACAACTTCACGCACTACATCAAGAAACTTTGCATGAGGATTCATACCAAAGATGTATGGAAGTACAGACAACAAACAAAAGTTGACAGAAAAATAAAATAAAATAAAATGAGGCCAGAAATTGAATGTTCTGCCCCATCGTGAGCGCAAAAAATGTGTGCTAAAATATTGACACACTTCTATGATTCATTATATCCAAGACTGCTCAAGAATGAGGTCTCAAATGGTGACTCATAGCTCTCTATTCATGGAGTGCAAGGGTTTTTAATGGAGGCCCTTAGTTTAGACCTAGTTTGTGCCCATGAAAGTACACCATAAAATGAGAGATTTAAAGAGGAAAAGCAAGAATTCTAGTCTCCATGATCATCAAATATGCATGCAAATGAAAATGGAAGCTATTCTATATGATAACAATGCATGAAAGAAAACTAATCTATGAAAAGAAATACTTATGCAAGATTATTCTATGAAAGGAAATATGAATCTAATCTAATATGCAAGTGTAAGAGTAATCTAAATATATTGCCATGGATGCATGAGAGAAGAAGACAAGAAAAGAAAATTTGGAATGTTTAAGCTCAAGTGCTCAAACTCTCCTCCAAAATCACTCTCCAAACCTACAGCATAATAATACATTAAATCTATATCTCTAAAATGAGAAGGAGAGGACTCATTTTAAAAAGCAATGAATGGTAGAGATTAAAAGGCAAAATACAAGGGTGGAGAAAATTTCTCAAGAGGAAAAATCAATGGACATGGTCAAAGGCAAAAATATGTGTGTAAGAGATCAAGAGGCAAAAGGAGATTCCACTCATCTTGGAAAGTGTGAATTCAATGTATAAACAAAAAGTCTTTTTCTTTTTATTTTAAATTTAGAAATTCCTTTTTCATGTGCACATATAAGGTGGATTTTATTATTTATTTAATTAAAAGGGATCCTGTTATCTTAATTAAATAAAACTTAGGATAAAATGATCAAATCTTAGGAAGTATCAAAATATTTGAATTAATTATGATTTGATCAAGGAAATTGATTTGAATTGAAAATATTGTAAGGCATTGATTCAAGAAATTGATAAATTGGTTCCATCATTTGATAAATTGAAGAATAGGGGCCCATAGTCTAGGCAACCATTTTAGGGTGCATACAAACTTATTGTCTTCCATGTACTCAAGATCTTGGAGAAATTCCCCATGAACACTGGAGTGAAGACTTAAACATCTTTGAATATTTCCCCTTACTAAAAAGAGATAGAGTCCAAGAGGACTGCATAAGGGTTCATGATATTTTCCTCGAAAAATAGTGTTATCAACTAGTAGGGACCCCAAAGTAGAGAATCTCTCCAAAGGCTCATAAACTAGTCTAGAATTACAATAGCTTCTATATCTAGTTCTCATAGTTTACATACATCAGAGTGGGTGCTTTTGATGAAGAACCTCTTAAACTGCAAAGGTTTTCCTTTGATTGCTTTGTTTTAGCAGAATTGTGCAGCAAAATGTTCATTGTGATTAAAAATAGCCTCCTAGAAGAAAGATGGGATTCCATGTTCCCAATCAAGCTTGGAGCTATTATCACTATATCAAATTTATCCAGCTTCATGCTAAAAATTTTGAAAAGTTTCAGTCTGCAAGCCTAATGGTAACATTTTTGGAAAAAAACCTAGGTGTGAAGGAAGCCCTAGCTCAGCTCATTGCTTTATTCTAATTTCAAATTACCTTTTTGGCCCATTAATCCCCCTAATAAAGCATGTGTTATTTATGACCCTTTTTATTCACCACTTTACATGTTATGTGGTTAGGTTATAAATTGGGGCCCCTTTCTTATTTTTCTGCTAAGCCTAAGTTTTTCATGTTTATTTCCTATACATCAACCCTTTCAAATATGTGGTTGTCATTAAATCTCAAGGCTTCCTGTTGTCAAAGTCTCTAACATGTGGTATAGCGAAAAGTGGACATCTATCCCAGCGGGCCCATCTCTGGTGTTGTGTTCACAGTTAAACATCACCATGCATCAACGACTGTCATTATACCATTGGATGAAGATGATACCTTTTTAAGTATTGGGGTATAGTGACAACCGTTCAATGCCAAATGGTGGACGAGATGGTATGTGGGACTTTGATCTGCTAGGTCATTATGACATGTGTGTTTCTAATTGGTTGGAGTAAAAGTGATGTGGTGATTGATAAGACTTTTAATATTAAAGAATAATACAAGAAAGATCCTGTCCATTTGTAAATGTGGCATCTTGCATGATTTGATGTAAAGATGAGTGAAGTGTCATAGTGGGGCCGACTTTCCCAATGGCTAAGTTGTGACATGATCTCACAGTTGTCATTATACCCCTGGGATAAGATGCACATTTTTTAGGGTCAATGGTATAGTGATAGCCATTGATCTTGTTTGAAGATGGAGACCGCAAGGTGGGTCCTGTGTTGCTAACTCTTGATGACACAATCATTTTTGATTGGCCAGTAGCAGTAATGATATGTCAAAGTTGCTAAGTATGCTTAACACTGAGGATGAGGTTACAGTTTCCTACCTGCTGACTCATCCAACATGGCATTTCCTGATTCTATAGAGTTTTTAAATGGGGAAAGGTGGGGTCACTTCTTTGGGAATGGGTAAAGAGCTACATGTTGAAAAGAATCTTGTGGCTATCATTACACCATTGGATGGATATGCTCAGGTTTTATGCCTACAGTTTGGTGATGAAATGAAACTTGTCTACTCCAATCAAGTGAAGATAAGTTGTTTATTTCCCACATGGTTATTTTGAAATGTTCTCATTCATCGAGAACTGATTTGGGGAAAAGTAACAAAGGGTTATATTGCTAAAACTTGTCAACCGTCCGATGCGCCTAAAGGTGAAATAATCAATGACTTGAATTCAAATTTTTGCACTGTGACGTTGTTCATGTCCTATGAATGCTAAGGCCCCCCACTTTTAGTAATGGTAGATTTAATGTGCTACGTGTGGATGAACTATAAGTAGTTGGAGATGTTATACATCAAAATTGAATCATTGTTTCTCTCTACCACTCTCATTTGCATTCCGGTGAACTAGATTTCTTCTTTGAAAGTGATATCAAGTGTGAATTTTTCAGGTGCCTGGTAGGTTGAATTTTTATGAACTAAAGATTTTTTTTAAATATTTATGAACATATTGTGAGAGGAATTCTGTGGCTGGCTGACATTTAGGGTTTTTATTAAAGTATTTATATATTATTCTAAGAAAACCCTAGTTTAAAATGCTACCAAAGAGAGCATTGTCTGGAAAGATAGAATATATGGACATAGGTGTCTTTGAGGATTTAATGTAGTTGTTACCACATTTAGACAATGGGGTAGCTAGATTAAAGGAACTAGTCCCAAGAAACCCTAGGGACTCTGTAGCAAAAGGACTCCATGATAGAGGAAATTAGATGAGAGATGCAAGGGTTGAGGAAGATTTTAATGGTTTGACTTTATTTAAATTAGCATATTCACAAAGAAATGCTTGAGCCTCCCTCAGTAACATATAGTAGTTTGATATTGGGAAACTAGTAGTCCTTGGAGTTTTTTGGATGCTAAGTTGCTAATCCAAATAGCTAAGTGCTATGATCCTGTGACCAAATATGTCAAGGATATCAATGGAAAGAATCTAATTAGCAGTACAAAGGATGAAATTAGGGAGGTTTTCTCATTAAATGACCCTTCTATTGGATTAGAAAAAATATACTTTGCTAAATTCATAGAGATATATGAGGCTCAAAGGGAATATTTGATGACAGGGCCTCTAAATGAGTTTATAGATCAGATTGGATCCATGTGTGTTGTTGGTGCAAGTACACTAGAACCTTTTAGATTGGATTTATTTAGTAAAAGGGCACAAGGTTTCTATAATTCACTAACTTTGATTCTAGGGCATGATGAAGCAGCTCATATGCCAATGCCATACATGTTCATGATGGTACAATCACTGCAGCCCCAATTGGCACTAATTTTTGACTTTGCATCTCATCTAGCTGATCTTATACATGAGGGATTAATAGGAATTAAGAACATGAAGGTTAGTATGCCATTTGGATGGTATTCAATGCTTATGCATGTGTTCCTATAAAAGGGTGAGCAATTTTTTAGCTCAACAATCAACATTGTGAAAGAGAAAAATGGAGAAGCTCTTCTAGTATAATTATGGACTATAGTTTTGTCATGGGACAGGGTTGAGGCTAGTTTCATTGCCTTTGATAGGGATTTTTCTTCAAGACTGAGGACACTATTATTCTTTGACAATCCTAGAATCCCAAGGGAGTTGCTGAGATTGATTAGACCGAAGGAATTCTGTCAAGACTTTACTATTGTTCACAATTTTGGGGATATCATTTTATATCCCATTTCCACAGTTTTTAGAGTTTATGGTTGCAAAATGAAACCCTACATATTTCCCTATCAAGTCCCATTAAATGTGGGATATGCTAAGATTTTGAGGCAGATTGGTGACTTACAAGAGAATGCCCTCACTGGCAAGGGAAGGGGAGCCTTTTTCCCTGATATTACAATTGCTCATTAGTATGTGATTACTAAAGGAGGATGGAAACATCTAAACTATGTATTGTAGCCCTACAAGATGTCTACAACCACAATCAGATATGTTGATAATGAGGGTTTCTTATCAGGGATGTTTAGAGATAAGATTAGGTGTGCTCTTATGGAGCATTAGTTCAATTTCCCTGAAGATATAATAAGGAATGAGTTTGACCTCCAAACTCAAGAAATAAAAAAGGAGAAATGGGTGATCTACAAGAAGACTATAGATTTCATCAATAATTTTGACAAGGCTTATGACCCATTCAAGGGATTTGAACCATGGGCAAGGAAAATAGAGGCTCTTATCGAGCATTTTGAAGGCATCATGCATGCAGTGAATGAGAAGAGGGTTACTATGAGTGAAATAGACCTTGAAATGGTTAGGAAAATTCTAAGCCAGCCAAGATATATAAAATTGACTCCTAAGGGAACATACACTGTCCAGAAGAGGAGTAGTTATAATGTCCCTATGCCAACACAATAGAGAGGTGAGGATCTTTCTTCTACCTCAAGAGGAAAAGGACCCATGGATGATCTAGAAATATAGGGACCCTCTCCTAAGAGACAAAAATAGGAAGAACCAAGGCCAAGAGAGGAAGCTTATTCACCTTCTCAAACTCCCATCCAATTAGATGAACATGGGGTAGCAAAACAACTCATTTAGATGAGGAATGAGGGAGACATTTTTGTTTCCAATGATGAGTTACAAGAAGGAATGCTTCAGGCACCTAAGCAGGTGGCCATGGACCTTACTATTGATGAATTTGAGGCAAAACAGATGGACCCTATCCTGAAACAGGCCAGTGATTCTTTTGTGGCTGATGACAAATTTGTCAGGACTAGGGCATTCTCCCAATTTTTATGGAGAATGAAAATAAACCAATATAAAGAGATTTGTGAGAAGAAAAAGGAAGAGTTCCCTAATAGGGACATAATAGAGATAGAAAATGAGACCAAGGTAGAGATGGTCAAGCAGTTTGAAAAGATCACTCCTGAGGAGGGCAGGGCTATGATCCATATTGCAGGGGTGCTAATTTTTCTAGAATGGGACATTGCTGATGCAATTATCTTTGATCAAGTTAGGAAGAGCAAGGTGAAGACTCTTGCTACTACAGAATAGGCCAAACAAGCTACTAAGGGAATTACCTTTTCAGAGGATCATGCTGCTTTACTAATGGAGTTCCTTAAAAGGGAGGAAGATAAAGGAAGAAGAGAGGCTCTCTCCATAGGGTATGGAGGAAATTTATTGGTGCAAAGGGTGGGAGAGACTTCTGGTGTGGAAGCATCAAACCTAATTTTGGAAACTACCAAATTCAATGTTAAAGTGGCAGAGAAAGATGCCCAAGAAAAGGAAGAATTAAGGGCTAAATTTGAAATTGTCCTTACATATTATAATGATATTAATATTGAGATGATCCAGAAGGATAAATTGATTTCTCACTTATCTAGACCCCAGGATCACAGGTCTCCACAATTGGCAATCTCTGATAGGCCTATAGTTGCTTCTTCCTCTAGTCTAATTGTTGAATTTCCACCATCCCCTTACCTAGAGACAAGTATTGATGCAAGGGTTAGTTGGGAAAAACAAATATTAACTAAGGAAATAAATAAGTTGAGAGAAATAAGGGTAAAATTGGAGAAGGAAAAGAATGAACATAAGAAGGCCACAACTTTGGCAAATTAGAAGTATGAAAAAAAGGTGATAGAAGCAATAATGCAATTTGCATTTGATTTAAAATCTTCAATTTTCTATAGTCATGTTAGCAAGTTGCATTCTTTATCTACAACCTTAAATGGTGAAGAAAATGGTGGAATATGGTGGAATATAATATAATTTTTGATAATTTTTTGAAGAGATTAAGTATGCTGAGAGGAGAGCTGATGCTTTCAAATTATGAACTAGTACCAACTGTCTTCACAGAACAAGGGAAGTTCAATGAATCATGTCAATGGAGAGAAGAGATGGATGATCTTTTCTCAGAGAGAGTGACTGGTGTCCTAAATGACACATATTCTTTTATTTGCACCATCAAACTATTGATAAATGCAAAGTTAATGTTTGATATTATTCAGCAAAAGGTCACTCAAATGGAGAATGAGTGGGAATGGATATCTAGTAAAGGAGCTGAGTTTGCTATTTTTGAATTCCCAAGCAAAGATGTGTACAATAGGTGGAGATATCAGTACATACCAGATACAGAAAAATTAAATACTCTGCCAGCTTCATAAAGGAAAAATAAAGGTCACTTTTGCGTTATCAAGGTTGTTGAAGTGCAGAGAAGTGATTTATTAAAAGATTGACTACAAGAAATCAGATTTGCTAGAAGTAGCTGAGGAAAGAATTAAAGACATAGAGCAGGGTGGCTCATCTACAAATATCTCACCAGTTTGATTGATGTATTTATTGTAAACTTAGTAAAGTTGTTAAAAAGTTTTTAGGCTAGGAATTTTGTAAGCCCTAGAGTGATCGGTAGCTTGTTGCATTTCCTTGTATATAATGGATTTTCCATAGTCATTCTAGGCATTGAGAGTTTAGGTGTTAGAAAGATAGACATTTTGAAACCCTAGCCCTCAGTCAAGGATTGTAATATTTGTATCATTTTTATCAAAGAAATAGAGAAGTATAGATTACTACTGATATTTTGCAAGCTTATTGTTCAGAAAAAGATGTATACAACATTCAAGGTTATACTTAATACAAATTTCAAATCTTTGTCTCTCCTTTGAATCTATTCTGTAAATCTTTAAATCTTTCTGAGATTTATTTTTATGTGTTTAACTTTGAATTCTAATCTAGGATTGGATTAAATATTGTTCAGAGTGGGACACATGTTTACTGAGTTTATTTGAGGATTTTCTATAAGTAGGAAAGAGTTGAGGTGCTTGTATTTATGTTTCAAGACCAGTTCTTCTCAAAACATCATTGTAGTCATTCTATCTTCTAACTTTCTGCCCAATGGATAAGGCACTGGTCTGTATTTTCCTATCTTTGCTTTGTGGTAAATAATTGAAGTCTTATCCTAAAACACTTAATCAATACCTGTCTTTATAAGTTTTATTTACTTTAAATATTTGTTCTACCCAGTGATGGAGAGTCAATGAATAATAGGTTGTTATTTAGTACTTTCTCACTGTTATCTATTCTAAGATCTAGTATTAAGTAAGAGACAAAGGTAAATCTATTGGATCAGATGTACGCACCTTGGTTTTGTAGAGCTAGAAGTGAAGAGGGCAGTCTTGTCCCTATAGTTGGTCCAGTTGCTTATAGATTTCCCATATTTGGAATTAACCACTCCTTAACATTAGTCATAAGCATATTGGTGTCTCATGGAGTGTAAAATCTTTTGAAGAACCAAGAAAATGGTGACTCTGTTGGGGATTTTGTTAAGAAAGTTGTAAGTAATGTAGGTACAAGTTGAGCTAGACTCCTGGCCTACTTAATTTAAAGCCAATTAGTTACCTTTCATATAGATTTGACTCCTTTTCTTTTGCCTACCCTTCCCATTGCTTAAAAATCATAGAAAATCCCATATAGCTTGGGTGGTGACTCTAAAAAACCTTTGTAACTAGTGCTTAATAAACATCATTATATCTCTATGAGTTTCAAAAATACAAGGTCTTGGAGGAAGGAACACCCAGAGGAAAATTTGCAGGGTGAACTTCTAGCCACATCTAGATGAGGTTAGGTTAGAAGAGAAAAAAGTATTAATTAAATGTCTCTTACTTGGAAGAAAAAAGGAAACTCAAGGCAAGAAGGTCTTGCCCCTCCTATTTAGGAGGGAAATGCCTTAGAATATGATGAGGTAGTTGATCTAGGCTTGAATTAGTATGAGGATTATTATTCTCCCACAAAAAGAGAGGGTGAAATGTTACCCCACAATAGAAGGATAATCCCTAATAAACGGTATGGAGGGGAAAGAAGATCTAGAAGTAAAAGGAGTGGACAAGATTTTGTCCCCCCTTTCACCCTTGGTTTGTCATTACCCCAAGGCCTCCATGGGTCTTAGGATCAACAAGAAGAGCCTCAAACACAACAGGTGGAATTTGAAACAACTTTGCCTGATTCAAAGGAAATATTTGAGGAAGTATATGAATTGGAAAGAAGAATTCATGAACAAGCAACTATTAGGCAGAAGAGAGAAAAGGAAAGAGAGGAAAAAATCAGACATGCCATGATAAGGATTGACTAGTTGAAAAGGCAATAATTAAATTTAGAGGCTATAAATTTTGTTCCCATTCCTAAACAGACAAGTGAATAGCCCATTTTTCAACAAGTTTTTGAAACAAGAGACCCAAGGGATAAGGGAAAGCAAAAAGTAGTGGGCATTTCAATTAATGAGCTAGTAGGCCCTAAATTCCCCATAGATTCAGCTTTAAGGGTGGAAAAGGACCTTGAAAGGGCTAAAAGGGAACAAGAGTTGTTAGCTAAAGAACTTGAAAAAGCAGAATTAGAAGCTTCAGCATTAGAAATGAAAAAGAAGATTGATTTTCTCAAATGGTCTACAGGACCCACTATCTTTGCTAATCCCACTGTTACACAAGGGGTAAATGTTTCAAATTTAGCAAATCAAACAACTAGTGTTCCCCCACTAGGAGGACTCAAGAGTTCTGCCATGACAAATACTAATGCATCCACATCTCAGGGTGCTGGTATTTTTAACATAGTAGTTATACATGAAAGATGCAAAAATTGGTTTTTACCGGCATCCATAGATATCCTAACCCCATCCCTAAAGAAATAAAAAAGAAACTTCCTAATTTTACTAGGAGTAATCTTGTCACTTGTGAAGAACACCTAAAAAAATTTATTGATGTGATTGATGATTATAACATTGTACCTGATGATGTTATCATGAAATTATTTGTACAAACCCTGACAGAAGATTCAAGGGATTGGTTTAGGGCTTTGCCACATGGTAGCATAGGCTCATGGGATCAGCGTAGGCATTGTTTCAAAGAACAGTATGGTGACAAAACACATGAGGGTTTTATGCTAAATGAATTCAATGACATAAAAAAGAATTTCAATGAGGATGTTGTTGAGTTTAATGTCAGATTTCAAAATGCCATGCATAAACTCTTGCAAGTTATCAGATTGGATGATAGAGTATGCCTTGTCACATATTTAAATGCTTTTGAATCTAAGATGGGCCACCTTTTAAGGGATAAAAACCCAAGGGGTCTTGTTGAAGCTTACAAGCTAGCTGTGAACATAGAGAGTAATCGAAGGATTTTAGGAAAGTTGGGAAGAAGGGAAGATAACAAATCACCTTTGTTAAATAGAAAAGACCCAGAAAAGCCCATGGGTGTAAAACCTAAAGATGATGATAGCTTAAAGCATATCTTGAAAGCCATAAAGGATTTGAAGCCTAGTGAGAATAGAAATAATAAGGTTATAGGAGGGGATAAACCTCCTTTTAATAATTTCAACAAATTACCAAGAATGCAGAACTACCCATACAATAGTTAATGGAAGGATGGCAAGCCTGTTCTTCCTAAGAGGAAGGATAAACCTAGTGACAGGACCCCTGACCCTTTACAAAGGAATTCAATGAACATGTTGGAAGATGCCCCATGGTGTATGGTTTGTCAATCACCACATGATCCCAATTATTGTGTCATATCTCAAAGTGTCTCTTCACCAAAGGAGCAAGAGCCTAATGAGAAACAACCTTATGATGATTAGGGATGTGGGATGATTTCCTCCCAGGTCTAGGATGAAGTTGATGTTAGCCCATTTTCCTGTAATAGTAAAAATCCTCAAAAAAAGGTCTATCCCTGCAAAAATTTTAATGGCTATATACTTTTTCCCCTGGTCTCTGCATTATTTTCCTTGTCTCTGGCTTAAACCCTAGGCCAAAATTCATATTTATAGCCATTGCATGTAAAAAACCCTAGTTGTCCAGGCCCTGTTCTAATTTGTCATTTCCTTTTTTGGGCCACTTAAGTTTTCTTTTACACATGTGCGCTTTACATTTCCCAGTTAGTCGCTAGTTCTCTAAGTCCTCTGGTGGTTATCTTTTTATTCAATGATTACCTGACTATAGTGTTCATGTAGTCTCTTAGTATTTGGTGGTTATGGCTTAACATTCTATGACCCGGTGAGCGGCTAGTTTTTCCTTCAGTCACTGAATCATGAAATGCTTGGCCCATGTCAGACGAGGTGATACAATTGGAGTTGTTGTCAGAGGGAGCTGAGGTGTTGAGTTTTTATTTGTCATTGAGGATTATGATGTGGCATTTGATAGATGTTTGAAGCCGAGGAAGAAATGTCAATGTGCGTGCTTGCTAGTTCTTCGCAATGTGGCATCCAATGATTCGATGTACAAACAAGTGATGTAGCAAGTGTGGGGTCAGACTTTTCAAAGGTTAAAGCTCAGACAGATCTAATGGTTGTCATTATACCATTGATAGAAGATGCAAGGATTTTAAGCCTGCATTATAGTGATAGTCGTCCAATGCTCTTTAAGGACTAACATTTGCAATGGGCCCAATATTGCTAGCTCATGTCAGTGTGTTTTCTTTTCATTGGTCATAATAAACGGTGACAGGGATGATGTTAGTGGGCCTAAGGTTTTTAGTCTATGGAGTAGGTTAAAGTACAACAAGATCTCATGGCTGTCATTACACCGCAAAGGATGAGATGCACATATTTTAGCATCACACTTTAGCGATAGCCGTTGATCTTGTTTGATAACAAGGTTCAAGGTGGGTCCTCTGTGCCAGGTCATGCCGGTGTGGTCTTCTTTGATTGGTTGGTGTGTTGTTGAAGTGGAACCTGTTAGTGGGGCCTAATGTCAAAGATTTAAATCAACGGTCGGCATATGTTTGCATGGAATATTATTCCCACTTGCAATCATGTGCCCACCATCTAATTTGATGTTGATGTCATTGTGGGTCCTTTTCGCCAGTGGACGCTGACATGCTTGATTCCTATTGGGTGTTCATGTGGTGATTTGGTAGTTGTCAGTGGGACCAGGGTTTTTGGCATCTCTTTAAAAGCTCTGACATTTGTAGTGGATCAATGGTTGTTGTATGTTCTCATAGGTTCTGTCAGTCTAATGTGAACTTATGCCAGCTGTTGATTTTTCTTTTGGCCTGAGGCAGCTGTGCAGTGGGTCTGATGTGCTATGTATTGTTGACTTGCTCAATTTTTATTATTTCTGAGGTGCTGATGTGGCTGAAGACTTTTCAAAGGGGTTTGTTGATTGTTGAAGAATGATAAGGACTGCCTGATGTGCCGGGAAAAGATGAGATCGATGGTCATGTTTTAAACTTGAGCTTGTAGACATTATTTTTCAAATTCAAATCTTCTGTAGGGTTTATTGTCATGTTTGTTACACAGAGCCATATAAGACAAAATAGTGGTTCAGATTTAATTACGCTAGAACATTTGTAGTTGGAGAATGATGTCGAAGATCTAGGTTGCTACCTTGATTTGATTTTTCCTGCTTGGGGTGCCATGCCATTTTAAATGCAAAGGACTATTATTTGACTATAGGCAGCTAGGGTCTAATGTTTGTTAGAGATTTCCATGACCTATACATGCAAGATTTTCTATTGTTGGCTTTGGCATTCATATTTTGTTTCTTGCAACAAGAAATTAGTTGAATTTGTATATGCAGTATGCCTAGAATGTGAAACCAAATAATTGTACATCAGATTTGATCTAATTTTCTAGGGTTTCAAGGTCTATCTGCATTCTTTATTTCTTGTTGTATTAGTTGTTGTAGACTTTAATTTTTCCCTAAATGATCCTTTGCTTGTTGCAATCCTTTTTACTATAAAAGGATTTTCAAGATCATTTAGAAGGGTTCACAGTTTTTGGTTCCAAGTTTCTAGTCCCAGAGCTAGTTCTATGAAGGATCCTTTTCCTGTAGATATTTTCCTTCTTCTCTGCATATAGGGTTCCCTCTTTGCTTTATGGATTTAAGAATAGAATATAAATTTTAATAGTCTATCTTATGTATAAGATTTCAATATATTCATACTGTTATCAAATTGTCTCCATTTGAATCCTGAACTTGTTGATTATAGCATCAAGGATGTTTGATCTTTCTATTTGCATTTCCTATGTGTCTACAATAGAGTTATCTTCGTAGAGATAACTAAGTTCAAGATTGGTCTTCAGATGTGTATGAGCTGGGGTATCAAGGGTATTTGATGCTTTTCTTTCAGTGGACGTTGATTAATGTATTGCTTGTCTATAGGTCTCTTCTAAGGGGAGGGTTAAAATCCTTTAATAGGTAATAGCATATCGGGGTACATAGGTGGATTGTTGAAGTGAGGTCTGATTAATGGTGTATGATTGATGTAAGGCATCAACATATTATAATTTATTGTTTTTTTGTTTCATAGCTCTTTGTTGCAGTGATGTATTTGACTCTATTGCCCATTGGATAAGGCACTGGTCTATGAGAGACTTAGGGTAACTCAGGGGTCCTTTCACCCAACATCAATCAATAAAATGAAATACCTTTCCCTTTCATGTTAGTAGTAGGTAGTAGGAGGTCCATTCTAGTTTTTAGATTCATTCTATGCAAATAGGGCTATTGCATAAGATTTGGTTTCATTGGGGTATTGGATACCCATAGGGGTCTGAAAGCTATTCCATAGTAATTCGATGTAGGCCTTTTGTTTATCAAAAAGAGTCATGAGTGTGCAGATAAGGCAATACCCACCTAAGTGATGTGGTGCTCAAAGAAGAAGGAGGATTCCTTTCAATCCTCATCAATTGGACTCTTTCTTGTCAAACTTGAGTGCATAATTTGAGAATCAAGCCCATATATTTATTCAAGTTTGGTCCTACAAGGAAAAGCTCCAACAAATTGGTGACTCTACTAGGGATTGAAATAATTTTACCATTAGGAGTATCCTAGAGTCTTGCTATATTCATTTTGGGGAAGAGTCTCATAAATGTCATAATTTGAAAGTTGTTTTTAGATCTGCAAATATATTACCTGGATTTGTTGTTGTAAAAATTCTAAGATTATATGTGACTTTTCTATGAGGAATGCCCAGAATCTATTGGCATTTCAAAGGATATCAGTGAAAATTTGTGTCCTCTGAAAAGAGGTGGTGACTCTGTACTTGAACAAACCTAAGGTGTGTAGCCTTGTTTCAGATTTTAGTCAAATGTGAGGTGACAACAATGATCAGCAAAGGCTTCGAGGTATTCTCCATTCAATATTTTGTGTATTTGTATGGTCCTTATCAAATGGTTTTGTCATTAATGAAAGGACATATAAGTGTGAAATATGTAGGAAAGGTTCAGTGAAAAAAGAAGGTTAGTTTCAAGTATAGATTTCCTATCATTGGTCTTGAATAATTTCAAGTGGATGTGCAAAAGTTGCAGCCAGTAATGGGAACTCATAGGGTTTCTTTTGTCAAAGGGTATGTGCCATTCTGTTATGATGGCATACCTGGTTTCCCTAATAAGATCCCTAATGAAATCAGGGGATACTTGCCAAA
Organism: Chamaecyparis obtusa; assembly: GCA_027943335.1. Lineage (NCBI taxonomy): Eukaryota > Viridiplantae > Streptophyta > Pinopsida > Cupressales > Cupressaceae > Chamaecyparis > Chamaecyparis obtusa. The sequence continues at coordinate 1,985,610 of BSBK01003644.1, read as the reverse complement.
GTTTAATGGGAACCATCTCATTTTAGCCAGTCACCATGTTCAGTTGTTTTGTGACTTGATGTGTGACTTTGAAATTGCTCATGAGGATGTGCATATGAAATTGTTTGTTCAAACTCTAGAAGGTGATGCTAGAGACTGGTTTTCTTTTCTACCAGCATGTTCTTTTTCATCTTGGAGTGAGATGCATTCAGCCTTCATGGAGCAATTTGGGGAAAGGGTAAGCATATTTGATTCTTATGATAAGTTTTTGAAGATTCATATTGAGAGTGATGAACTTGTTCCTCAATTCAATATCAGATTTGCAAAAGTTTTGAATGAAATCCCTGAAGGTTAAAGACCCAATGATCAAGTGTGTGTAAATTAGATGCATTTGATAAGAAAATGAATTACTTATTGAGGGATAAAGAACCCAAATCATTATATCAGACATTTATAACTGCAATGGACATTGAAAATAATTTGATGTATGGATTGACTAGAGGTCATTTTGCCATGAATGTCTACCGGTATAATGAATGTGAAAGAAAAGAAGAATGTAGTGTTGATGCCACAATTTCAAATCAATGTATCAACACTTCTATTGTAGTTTGTAATCAGGTTGAAATGTCAAATTAGAACATGTGTATAAATGTTGTTGAGTCTTTTTCTATTGATGACACATGCATTTAGGATGCTACAACAGTAAGATATATTTCAGACATTGATAGAATTGAGTAGTGTGCTGATGTTTTGAATTGTGAATTAGCTACCACTGTCAGTTCTTGTAATTTTGATTATGAACATGATTTTGCTAATGTTCCTAGACATGAGGTTGCTACTTCTATATCTCAGTATTATACAAATGAAGAGGCTGAAAGTTATGTCTCTAATGATGAGTTTGAAGTTGCTGCACAAGATGAAAAATGTGATTCATAGACATACCAGTCATAGTCAGAGGAACATAGTACTGAAAGTGGTTATTCAAGTGAGAATGATGAAGGCAGTGATGTAGAGGTGTCTTCATATAAGTCAGATGCAACATAGGAAGAAGAAAGTAATGATGGAAGTGAACAATCATTTGATAGTGAAGGTATGATTTCCTTTTCTGAATCTGAAAATGAAAATGCATCTCAGTTTTTGCATTATACAAATTAGTTTGAATATGATGATTTTGAGAATGATTTTTCCTGAAAGTATGAAGATAAGGAAATGGTGATTCAGTATGATATCAGTGAGGATGAACATGAAGATTTGAGTAAGGGGTTATCTAATGGTCCTACATTGGATAATGAAGTTGCAACATATAGTAGAGGGTTTAGGGGTGAATCATGGTTTTGCTATAATGGTTATCCTAAACAAGGTAATGAAGAGGATGTAATTATGGACACTATATGCTTGGTAGGTGATATTGACTGTGAATCTTCATATGGTTCTAATTTTTCTTCATATGATGAGAGTCTCCATGAAAATGAAATAGGTAGTGAATTTAAAGTGTTTACTAATACTTTATATGATGAGGACTATGATAATGATCAGCCCATTTTTTGTCATAATGTTCAACAAGGAGTATTACATGGAGTTGTCAATCCGTTGTTTGAAGAACACATGCAGGTTTCAGATTTAGTTGAACTGGATGGAAATGATGACATACTATCTTCCTGCTGTGAGGGACCAGTATGTTCTTCTTCCATCTGTGACAGAGTTTTAAGTGATGATGTTGCATTTTGTGCATTGGAAGGTTTTGGAGTGGTTTCAGGATCTGATGATGATGACATATGTGAGTACAAATCTGATTATTCATTTGAACTCCAACCAACTACACCTAAGGATATGCAAAGTCAAGGTATGAATGATGCTTTTTATTAGATAGAGTATGGGAATTTTGCATTTCAGATTGATAGCATGCATAAATCAGTAGATAAAGATCAGTTTTAGTTTGATGGTGGTATTCATGAGCATGCCGAGTCTTACTTTCATAGTGAGCAAGATGATGAAAGTGTTTCAAGTTCTTACATGCACTATGAAAATGAAGACAAAAATTTTGTTTTGTCTAATGGACTGATTGGGAGTGATGATGGGCTTGGTGAAACAACTGGGAATAAAGTGTCCAAATTACCTCAAGAAGAAAGAAATGAAAATCAGGTATATGATAGAGGCAAGAAGTTTTGAAAATTTCCGATTTCAGGGCCATCATTTGTACATAGTAGGAGTAGTTTTCTTGCTTTCAATAAAGTTGCTCATGAAAGATTTTTTGTGGGGTGGTCTGCTTCTCCCAGAGATCTGAATTCTTGCCATGCTTGCAAGAGGCATGCATCCCCAGATAGAGCCATTGTTAGCCCATTTTCTTGTAATAGCAAAAATCCTTAGAAAATGGTCTATCCCTGCAAAAATTTTCATGGCTATATACTTTTTCCCCTGGTCTCTACATTATTTTCCTTGTCTCTGGCTTAAACCCTAGGCCAAAATTCATATTTATAGCCGTTGCATGTAAAAAACCCTAGTTGTCTATGCCCTATTCTAATTTGTCATTACCTTTTTTAGGCCACTTAAGTTTTCCTTTACCGATGTGCGCTTTACATTTCCTAGTCAGTCACTAGTTTTCTAAGTCCTTCGGTGGTTATCTTTTTATTCAATGATTACCCGACTATAGTGTTCACGTAGTCTCTTAGTATTTGGCGGTTATGGCTTAACATTTCACGACCCGACGAGCAGCTAGTTTTTCCTTCAGTCACTGAATCACAAAATGCTTGGCCCATGTCAGATGAGGTGATATAGGTGGAGTTGTTGTCAAAGGGAGTTGAGGTGTCAAGTTCCTATTTGTCGTCGAGCACTATGATGTGGCATTTGTTAGATCTTTGAAGCCGAGGAAGAAAAGTCAATGGGCCTGCTTGCTGGTTCTTTGCAACATGGCATCCAGTGATTCGATGTATAGATAGGTGACATAGAAAGTGTGGGGTCAGACTTTTCAAAGGTTAAATCTTAGATAGATCTAACGGTTGTCATTATATCATTGATAGAAGATGCAAGGATTTTAAGCCTGTGGTATAGCGACAGCTGTCCGATGCTCTTTAAGGACTAATGTTTGTAGTGGGCCCTATATTACTAGCTCATGTCAACATGTTTTCTTTTCATTGGTCATAGTAAATGGTGATGGGGATGATGTTAGTGGGCCCAAGGTTTTCATTCCATGGAGTAGGTTAAAGTACAACAAGATCTTGTGGCTATCGTTACACCGTAAGGATGAGATGCACATTTTTTAGCATCACGCTTTAGTGACAACCATTGATCTTGTTTGATGATGAGGTTCAAGGTGGGTCCTCTATGCCAGGTCATGCCAGTGTGGTCTTCTTTGATTGGTTGGCATGTTGTTGAAGTGGAACTTGTTAGTGGGGCCTGATGTCAGAGATTTAAATCAACGGTCGGTGTATGTTCACATGGAATATTCTTCCCTCTTGTGATCATGCACCCACCATCCAATTTGATGTCGACGTCATTGTGGTCATTTTTGCCAATGGGTGCTAACATGCTTGATTCCTATTGGGTGCTAGTGTGGTGATTTGGTAGTTGTCAGTGGGACCAGGGTTTCTGGCATGTCTTTAAAAGATCTGACATCTGTAGTGGATCAATGGTTGTCATATGTTCTCATGGGTTCTGTCAGTCTTATGTGAACTTACACCAGCCGTTGATATTGCTTTTGGCCTAAGGCGGCTGTGTAGTGGGTCCGATGTGCTACGTATTGTTGACTTGCTCAATTTTTATTGGCTATGGTGTGTTGATGTGGCCAAAGACTTTTCAAAGGGGTTGGTCGACTGTTGAAGAATAATAAGGACTACCCCATGTGCTGGGAAATATATGAGATTGACGGTAATGTTTTAAACTTGAGCCTATAGCCATTATTTTTCAAATTCAAATCTTCTGTAGGGTTTATTTTCGTGTTTGTTACATAGAGCCATATTAGACAAAATGGTGGTTCAAATTTAATTGCACCAGAAAATTTGTAGTTGGAGAATGATGCCAAAGATTTAGGTTGCTGCCTTGATCTAATTTTACCTACTTTGGGTGTGATGCCATTTTAAATGCAAAAGACTATTATTTGATTGCAAGCAGCTAGGGTCTGATGTTTGTCAGAGATTTTCATGACCTATGCACGTAAGATTTTCTATTATTGGCTCTGGCATTAATATTTTATTTCCTACAACAAGAAATCAATTGAATTTGTATATGTTGTATGCCTAGAATGTGAAACCAAATAATTGTACATCAGATTTGATCTGATTTTCTAGGATTTCAAGGTCTATCTGCATTCTTTATTTCTTGTTGTACTAGTTGTTGTAAACTTTAATTTTTCCATAAATGATCCTTTGCTTGTTGCAATCCTTGTTCCTATAAAAGGATTTTCAAGATCATTTAGAAGGGTTTGTAGTTTTTGGTTCCAAGTTTCTGGTCCTAGAGCTAGTTCCATGAAGGATCCTTTTCCTATAGATATTTTCCTTCTTCTCTGCATATAGGGTTCCCTCTTTCCTTTCTGGCTTTAAGAATAGAATATAAATTGTAACAGTCTATCTTATGTATAAGATTTCAATATATTCATACTGTTATCAGATTGTCTCCATTTGAATCCTAAACTTGTTGATTATAGCATCAAGGATGTTTGATCTTTCTATTTGCATTTCCTATGTGTCTGCAATAGAGTTATCTTTGCAGAGATAACTGAGTTCAAGATTGGTCTTCAGATGTGTATGAGTTGGGGTATCAAGGGTATTCCATGCTTGTCTTTCAATGGATGTTGATTAATGTATTGCTTGTCTATAGGTCTCTTCTAAGGGGAGGGTTAAAATCCTTTGAATAGGTAATAGCATATCTGGGTACATAGGTGGATTTTTGAAGTGAGGTTTGATTAATGGTGTATGATTGATGTAATGCATTAAAATATTAGAATGTATTGTTTTCTTGTTTCATAGCTCTCTATTGCAATGATGTATTTGACTCTATTGCCCATTGGATAAGGCACTGGTCTATGAGAGACTTAGGGTATCTTAGGGATCCTTTCACCCAACATCAATCAATCAAATGAAATACCTTTCCCTTTCCTATTGGCAGTAGGTAGTAGGAGGTCCATTCTATGCAAATAGGGCTGTTGCATAAGATTTGGTTTCATTGGGGTATTGGATACCCATAGGGGTCTGAAAGCTATTCCACAGTAATCCGTCTATAGGCCTTTTGTTTATCAAAAAGAGTCATGAGTGTGTAGATAAGGCAATACCTGTCTGAGTGATGTGGAGATCAAAGAAGGAGGATTCCTTTCAATTCTCATCAATTGGACTCTTGTCAAACTTGAGTGCATAGTCTAAGAATCAAGCCCATATATTTATTCAAGTTTCATCCTACAAGGAAAAGCTCCAATAGTTGACTCTGCTAAAGAGGATGAAAATTAGGATATCTTTAATTCTCAGACTAAAGATCAATCATATCATCAACAAGTTTTTTCTGATGAAGATGGTGAGCTTGATAATATCCAATGCAATGCTTTGAAAGTTAAGGAGATAGTTTTCTTGAGAAAACCCTCCAATGAGGAAATTTCCTTGATAACAGCAGATATGGTTACCCAAGCCAAGACAAATTACAATCTGA
>BSBK01003643.1:1657500-1830043 GCA_027943335.1 Chamaecyparis obtusa | reverse complement strand
TGTATATATATATGTATATATGTATATGTATATATATATATATATATATATGTATATATATATATATATGTATATATATATATATGTATATATGTATATGTATATATATATGTATATATGTATATGTATATATATATATGTATATATGTATATATATATACATATATCTATATATATACATACATGTATATACATATATGTATATATGTATATAAATGTATGTATATATAGATATATGTATATATATATATATGTATATATATATATATATATGTATATATATATATATATATATATGTATATATATACATATATACATATATATATATACATATATATATACATACATAGATATATATATATACATACATGTATATATATATATATACATACATGTATATATATATATATATATATACATACATACATGTATATATATATATATACATACATACATGTGTATATATATATACATGTATATATATATACACACACACACACACACACATATATATATATATATTGTTAATGGTTTATTTTAAAAAAATAAGTTGGTTTTATAGATTTTTCAGACTTTACTTGAAAGTCGGACCTAGAATTTGCAAGCCATTTTTTGCTTTGAATTCTAGTTTGCACCAAAACTTCATCACAGACCCAGCAATATATGTATACAAAAATGTTTTAAATAATCTTCAATGCAAAAATTTAGTTTTTAGTGTTTTCTTTTTTTTTAATTTCAAATTGATTTCTGATTTATTCAAATAGAGCTAAGTCTGCAAGTTGAGGCTACAGACTCACTAAGCAAGAACTCAGACTCAGACTCACAAGTTGTTGCCAAATCTCAACACTAGGTCCAAATGTTCAATACCAATACATTCAAGTGGCAATTACACAAGGGACAGTCACTATGAGATGTCCTCATTTAGTGCAATAGAGAGATGTCCTCATTTGTGACTGTCCTTACAATGACTGTACATTATCATGTTGTCTTTACAGTGACTGTCCTTGTCACAAATGATGACATCTCATAGTGGCTATCCTTGTCACAAATGACAACATCTCACAGTGAATGTCCCTTGTGTAATTGTCACTTGAATGTATTGGTATTGAACCATGCAAATGATTTTCTTCTTGAACAAATCAGGACATTATCAAGAAGAAAACCATTTGCATGGTTCAATACCAATACATTCAAGTGGCAATTATACAAGGGACAGTCACTGTGAGATGTCCTCATTTAGTGCAATAGAGAGATGTCCTCATTTGTGACTGTACATTATCATGTTGTCTTTACAGTGACTGTCCTCATTTGTGACTGTCCTGGTCACAAATGAGGACATCTCATAGTGAATGTCCCTTGTGTAATTGCCACTTGAATGTATTGGTATTGAACCATGCAAATGATTTTCTTCTTGAACAAATGAGGACATTATCAAGAAGAAAACCATTTGCATGGTTCAATACCAATACATTCAAGTGGCAATTACACAAGGGACAGTCACTGTGAGATGTCCTCATAGAGAGATGTCCTCATTTGTGACTGTCCTTACAGTGACTGTACATTTTCATGTTGTCTTTATAGTGACTGTCCTCATTTGTGACTGTCCTTGTCAGAAAAGAGGACATCTCACAGTGAATGTCCCTTGTGTAATTGCCACTTGAATGTATTGGTATTGAACCATGCAAACGATTTTCTTCTTGAACAAATGAGGACATTATCAAGAAGAAAACCATTTGCATGGTTCAACACCAATACATTCAAGTGGCAATTACACAAGGGACAGTCATTGTGAGATGTCCTCATTTATTGCAATAGAGAGATGTCCTTATTTGTGACCGTCCTTATAGTGACTGTACAATATCATGTTGTCTTTATAGTGACTGTCCTCATTTGTGACTGTCCTTGCCACAAATGAGGACATCTCACAATGCCCATCACCTAGCAACCACTATTTTGAAACACAAGCTTCAACTATTTAAAAATTACAATATGCACAAAGCTTAGAAGTATCACATTCAATTCGCCAATTCTACTTCACAGTCATGCCTGAATGTTATCAGCAGGTAAAGTATGAATTGAATAAAGTTAATTTTTCTCAACTAATTTATGATCACTTACATTGTTCTGTGGTACTTTCTCTTGATGGTAATTATTTTCATCATCAACCAAATCAGTAGATACCATATTCCCTTTCTTGTCTACATATGTTGTATACTCAACCTGCAACTCTATTCACTGATTATGCATTGTAGTTGGGTGTTTTCTTATGTTGTTTGCTGATTGTTTTGTTGGTATTTTTAGGTAATTTAATGGATCTCATTGATGATATTGAACTTGAAGGATAAATTATGAGAAGGAGAAGAGTCCTACCTATTGTTGTAGTTGTTCTTGCCACCCTTGTTGTAGCCATAGCAGAGTCTGTAAAAGAAGGTAGTCAAAATATGCGTAAGCGCACAAGAGATGTAATTCCTTTTTATAAGTGTATTATCAACTCCAATGAGACAGATTTCTTTGACCAAATATGCATGGGTAGACGATCCTTCTTTAAACTAGCCAATATTTTAAGGAAAAAGGAAGCATCATAGATACAAAAATCCTTGCGTTAGAAGAACAATTAGTCATGTTCCTCCATACTCTTGGCCACAATCTGAGGAATCGTAAGATTGCCCATAACTTTTTCCACTTCGGAGAGACAGTAAGCCGATACTTCCACAAGGTCTTGACGGCTATCTTAGCACTCCATGCAAATTATTTTATACCCCCTGGTCCAAACACTCCTCAGGAAATCAGTGGGAAGATCTATTTTGATCCATACTTCAAGGTATATCTCCCTGTCGTTCAATTTTGTTTGATTGAGTTATAATCCTATTATCGCGTGTTCATTAGACCTATGACTTTTTCTGACTACAGGACTGTGTGGGAGCAATTGATGGACTGTGTGCGGAGGAGATGACATGTAGGGAAGACACAGGTGTTGTCTACTCAGACACAAAGCACGTGGGAGGCTGTGAAAAAGACATTTTCTAAGAATTTATATATATATTTGCATGTTATTTAAAGAAGATATATTCACTTGAATGTTATTTAAGAAAGATATATTTAGTTACATATTATTTAGGAAAGATATATTCACTTGCATGTTATTTAAGGAAGATTTATTTATTTACATGTTATTTAAGCAAAATATATTCACTTGTATGTTATTTAGGAAAGATATAATCACTTGTATGTTATTTAAGGAATATATATTCACTTACATGTTATTTAGGAAAGATATATTCATTTGCATGTTATTTAAGGAAGATATATTTACTTGCATGTTATTTAGGAAAGATATATTTACTTTCATGTTATTTAAGGAAGATATATTCAATTGCATGTTATTTAGGAAAGATATATTCACTTGCATGCTATTTAGGAAAGATATATTTAGTTACATGTTATTTAAGGAAGATATATTCAGTTGTATATTATTTAAGGAAGGTATATTCACTTATATGTTATTTAAAGAAGATATATTCAGTTGCATGTTATTTAGGAAAGATATATTCACTTGCATGTTATTTAAGAAAAATATATTATTTGCATTTATTTAAGAAAGATATATTATTTGCATTTAGCGACAATCTATATTTATACATTATAATTTAGAAAAAAAAATTAAAATTAAAGTAAAAAAAAATCTTTTAAAATCTACATGCAATGGTATTCTATATTTAGAAATTCTATTTTTGGAAAAAATAAATTTAAAAAAATTCAAGCACAAGATTTTTTTTTAAAAACAAAAATAAGAATAACAATGATATATAATTAAATATTATTTGATGAGAATTTAATGTTGATGTGCTTATTATTAGAGTGTTTGGTTGTGTTTGGTTGTCGATATGGGTTACCATTAAGTTGGCTTTTAGAAATTATTATCAGAGGCTTGGGGTTTTACCTTTTTACCGTGGCATAGATGTTTATAGTATTTGTAATGTGATAATGGTTTTGATCATTTTACCCAACCTTTGTTCATTTTAAGCTCATTAGCTTGTGAACTCTTTGACAAAGTATGTTTTTATGATGTTATGGTTTGAGGACCAGTATGGATTTTGTGATGTGATGGTTTGAGGACTAGTGTTTAATTATAAGTTTATGGTTTGAGGACCAATATGTGTTCCATGTATCTTTTATGGAATGAAATTTTATTATGATATCTTTATGTGATTTATGAAATATATTGTGATTTATGAGCCTATGTAGATTATCTAGGTGTATAGGTGGGAGTGGCTTGCAATAAGTGTCGGGACCCACAAGTGGCTTCCAAGATCACTTATTGTAAGTAACTTAATAAAGTGATAACACGATACATTAAATGAGATGATCCTTCTTGCAGATGTACTTCTTGTTCATCATTCTTGGAAACTTTCTCTAGATCTTATCTTTCTTATGTTTTACTATGTATCATTGTACCAATTGTGGTGTTCTTGTAATATTGTATTGTATTTTGTATTTGGTTATTATTGCATACCATGTGATTTGTGTAGTGGATGTTGGTTGTTATGTACATACCTTGTGGTATCAGTTGTATCTAGGTTTTATTTATGAGATGATGTACTTGTTATTCATTTGTGTTATGTGGTCAGATGGTATATATTGTTTATTCTACTTAGTAGATTCATTAGCTTACACGTAATTATACGTCATGGAACCCTCAATATTTGTAATTTGTAAATGAGTTACATTTATGTGCATGTATTATCTTATGTTATATTGCTTAATTGTATTGTTATTCATTATTGATTATAAACTATTAAGAAAAAAAGTATTTTGTAAACTTAGTAACATGTTTTAGGTAATCTCTCCTGGGTTCCTTGATGGGTCATTACAAATACCCTTACACATATTGGTAACATAAAAAAATTTAATTGGCCATAGGTCAAAAAGTCCTTGATAAACTGAGTTACTCACCTCTTTAGCCTCAATCATTTCCTCTTGAGGCATTGGTTTAGGGACTACCATGGTAATGTGATTTTTTTTATCTTGAATGAGATGAGCAAGCTAGTTGATAGTATAAAAAGGTGAGATAGTCATAATTGTAGGAGGATTTTTCCTATATAGCTCCAACTTATTCATTTGATTAGTGTTATATGAAGTGTTTTCATGGGTTTTCATGTCACAATATCAAAACAAGTGAGGTGGTTATCTCAAAATAGATTAAATGTACCTATGTGATGGGAGAGTGACATAGATGGTGGGCCTCCCTTAGATGCTTATATATTTTTGTATCTACCAATGAAATAAATCATTCAAGGGGTTGGATGTGCTTAGACAAATGAAGAAAATCCAAGTGTCTTTGAGTGACAACTTTATGATGGCCTATTATGTACATTTAGTTGTGCTTATTTTTTTCAAAAGTAATTTCTATAATGAAAAAAGATAAGCACCACATTAAGAATTTGGGTCACCACAAGGAAAAAAATAGCCAAGTTTTTCATAATGTTGAACAAATCAATGTCTAATAGATCTTCTCTATATAAAAATTAATGAATCTTAGAGTTTTATCAATGGAACTTTTTTCAACCACAACAATTTCAAAGGGATAAATGACATTAATTTTAATGAAAAGAAACTCTCTAGAAACCTAATTATAGGATTCTTGAAATAGAGCACTTGTAGAAATAAATCATGATCCTTGGGATCATATTTTTCAGCTTGAGATAGAAGGTGGTTTTAATATAGTGTTTGAAATATGAATTTTATTGTCTTTTTACAATACTTATTGATTATTATTAGATTATTTGGAGATCTTTGGAGCTTTTTCATCATTTCTTCCCCTATGGTGATCTTTTTTCATCATCTCTTCTCCTATGATGAGCCCTTTTCATTTTATTCTTTGATTTCCCATCAAGGTCTTTTCTTCCTTATGGTGAGTTTAATCAAGCTTCTTAAATGTTTTATGGCCCTAAAGATAAAAGAAGGGCTACCTTTGTAGACTTAATGCCCCCTAAAAACCCTCATGGGGTCTTCAAGTTAGTTTGGACATTAAACATAAACTTCTATGCCACCTAACATGCTTCTATGACTTGTGATCATGAAAGGTCCTCAAATTATCTTATTTTCATTCTCTATAACTTGAGCTAGAATTGGGAAATAACTACAATCAATAAGTGATGGTGAGGTTACACTTATAGGAGGTAACATTCTCCATTCACAAGCTTTTAGGTAGCGATAATGGCCTCCTATTATAGTTGGGTGTGGATGACAATTGTTGGGACCATATTCTTAAAGACCAAGATATTAACCTTAGTTTGAATAATACCAACCAAAGTGATATGAGATATATTTTTGAAAACTTGTGCACTTTGAAATTCTACAATCTACTTTGGCAAATCCATTTGGGGATTTTCCATGAGGAGCAATGCTCTAAATATATAGATCAACCTTTAGATGTTAACTTTGATCATGAATTTGACCAAAAAAATTTATTTCATTTTTGCTTTTTACTTCTCTTTCCATCACGACTTATGTTTCTCTTTATATCATATATCATGGCTTTATTTGATCCATAGTATAAATAAATAAAAATTATTTAACGTGAATCAACTTAACTATTTTAGCTTACTTAATGCCTAAATTTTTTACTTGTTAACCTATGCCTTTTACTTAACATAGCCAATACCCATAGCAACTAGCATAGAAATAGATTATAGCAAATAAGATTTAAAAAATAATAGAAAAACATGCTTATGAAAGATTTACGAGTGCACAAATTTGACAAATAAAAATTGAAAAACTGTAGCGGCTTGTGATAAAAATAAAGAGGATCAAACATTCAATTAGTAGAAAGTGTACTATTTTCTCTAATAGAACTCTGATTATTAGCAAAAGATTATAGATTTGCATTGGTCTATAAGTACTTCAATCAAACAGCGAAAGACATCTAAATAAAGAAAATAATTTATCAAATAAAATAATTACATATTTAAAAAGGGAACTATGTTATATGCATCTATGATAATCATAAATATTTGAAAATAAAAAATCATATTAACCTTTGTATTTGTTATGAAATTATTAGAAAGAAATATAAGATCAAAATAGAAATTTGTTCTAAGTTCAAATTACACTATAGACATTCTTATTAGGTCAAATAATAGTCTATAAATAAATAAATAAATCTAAATAATTTACACTTAAATATAAAAAATAATTAGATCAAATAATAGTCTATAAATAAATAAATAAATAAATCTAAATCATTTACACTTAAATATCAAAAATAAAAAATAAAAATTTAAATATCTCACACTTTATCTTAGATTTAGGGAAAAAAAAAATTTATATGTTTAATGATTATATTGAATAAATATAAAAAAATAAAAGTTAAATTTTCCTTATAAGACAACTATATTTCGAGGTACAACTTTAAATCTATCTATATTAGCTGTCCACCAAGCTTTAAGATGAATAACTTACAAGACATTTTTGTATAACTGCCAATTATTCCAGAAGTTCCAATAATTGGTAAAAGGCCTCCCTAACTCTTCCTCTTTTGCCCCACACTACCTTTTCTGTTTTCGCTCCAATTTTTGGGCCCGCTTTCCTTTCTGTATGATAGGATATTCCTACCACTTTCCTCTCCTTGTCAGCTTCATCCTCAAACTCCGTATAAATAAAAAAGGCATCTAAATCTCTCACATATGGAATCCGGTCTTTTTCCCACGGGTTCCTCCCTTTTCCCATCTCCGTGACTGCAAGTTCGGGAAAGTCCACAGGGTTTACAATTGGCTCCACCAAACGGATCACGCTACCTTTTATCCACATGTACCTTGGACATTCCTACAAATCGTATTGTTTGCAAATCATTCAGTCCTAAACATTTACATTATAATCGGAGAAAAACTCATGAATTCGTAAACAAATTTAATATACCTTCCCCTTTATAGACTGAATACAAGGTTTCACAGCTGATATGTTGTCGCAGGTGAGCTCTACATATTCCAGTCGTTCCACATTCTCCAAACTCTGTATACCTGCCACCCTCCACTTGGTGTATACTCTCAGTCTCTTCAATGACTTGGCGTGTTCCAAACCTTGTATTTTCTCTACTTTGGGGCAATTCATAAAATAAAATGATTGCAGCGATGCCAAATCTGCCAAGCCTGGGAGTTCTATCTGCGGACAGCTCCATATGAACAATCTCTCAAGCTTTATGAGATCACCAATACACCTGATGATCTTCAGGAACTTGCAAGACAGTATATTTAGAGTTTTGAGCGACACTGGTAGCGTCACTATCTCCACTAAGTGCTGGCTATCACTCAGAGAGAAAGTTTCGAGGTGTATCAAATTGCAAAGAGCAACAGGTAGTGACGATAACATTTTACAACCTATTAGTTGTAGCTCTTTCAGGTGTATCAGCTGACTGAAAGAATCAGGCAACATGCTCAACTGCCTGCAGAATTTAAGATTTATTTTCCTCAAGCTTGAGAAATTGCCAAGATCTGTGGGTAGTGAAGATAACATTGTACAACCTTCTAAATCTAATATTTCCAGATGTATCAGCTGACTGAAAGAATCTGGCAAACTGCCCAACTGGCTGCATGACTTCAGTTTTATATTTCTTAAATTTATTAAATTGCCAAAACAAGCAGGTAGCAAAGATAGCACTGGAGAGGATAATTCCAAACACTCGAGTGACTGGAGGCCACAGAACTCTTCTGACAAACTGCTACAACCAAATTCAGCGACAAGCCTTTTTAGATGTTGAAGAAGTCTTATTGAGCTTGGAAGCCGTTGCAAGTTGTCATAGTCTTGTAAAATAAGCTCTATCAATTGTAATGGAGGCTGTAGACAACCATTATAATATTATATTCAACTCAGAAAATCATGAACTATAAACAAGTTTTAAAATAATGCTCTCTTGAACTACGAAAGCAAAATACTTACATCTGCGTTATCCTGCCACAATTCTTCCAACTCTTTAGCTCCATGAAGTTCTAAAACCCTTAATTGTTTTAATGTAAACCACGACGGAACATTTTGTAGAGGAAAACCTTCCCAGCGAAGACATACAATGTTTTCAATTAGTGATGCAAATTCTTCCGTAAGCCCATTTCCTTCCACAGAAAGAATTCGCAGTTCATTTGAGAATCTAAGGCGTTTAGATCGCCTACTTGAGTTTCCCATTAACCAATGCATGTATTCCTTGAATGCCACAAAAGCATCTGCAGGATGTATCCCTCGAATCTGCTTTCTTCTCTGAATCAAAAAAGAATCAGACATAGAGAGTGATTCAATCAATCTCACAGAAAGCAGAGGCAGACAGAAAGACAAACTAGTTTTTAACATCAGCACTTTATCAATTATTAACGAAAACAGGCATATAATGAATCAGTCCTCTATTCATAAAGTATTTACATCTAACAGAAGCACAGAATGGGACGGCCTATAATAATCTCACCGTTGAATGTTTCTTCAAATCATCAATCTGCTGTGGAGAACGAAGTCGATATGGTGACTGTCTACTTGCAATCTCTCTTCCCATATCCCTCAGGTGATCATGCATCCTTATTATTATTCTCTCTTCCCATTTGTCATGTTTTGTATTGTACTCTTCCATGACCAGCTCCACAAGACACTTATTCATGAGTGTTTCAAAACCATGCAGCCCACTCCAACCCGATCCATCCCACGCTGCTATAGCCCTGCTTTTCTCTTGCCCAATAAAAAAACAAGCTACATCCAAGAACATCTCTCTCTCTTCTTCATCCAGCGCATAGAAGGTTACTTTTAGCCTTTTCTTGATTTCTTCAGGCAATATTCTTAAGATTTTATGTAATTGAGATTTCCAGTAATCTTTGGACTTTCTACCATATAACTGTGCACCCATTACCTTGAGTGACAGAGGCAAACCATTGCAGGCCTTTAAGAACTCTTCAACCAGCGTTTCAAATTCAGCAGGTGGAGAGGGTTGCAAGAAAGCGTGCCAGCAGAATAGTTGCTCGGCATGTGGCTTGGCAAGTGGCGGCATGTAATAAATGGAGAGACCCCAAGAAGTAAGGACACCCACATCCCGGGTGGTTACAATGACCATACTCTCGGATCCAAGGTTGTCTTTGTTTGGTAGTAAAGCATTCAGCTGGTCAATGTGATCCACATCATCCAAAACGATGAGCGCACGGCAACCGCTCAAACGATTTGCAAGAATGCCCTTGCCTTCATCTACATGGTCGAACGACTCGTGATGGAGACCGAGATCAGCCAGAAGCTTTTTCTGTTTCTCGCACAGAGCATTTCTGGAGGCTGCATCTCGCACATCAAAAACGAAGCTGCGTTTTTCAAAGGAGGAAAAGTTCCTGTTGAAGAGGTCTTTGGCCAATGTAGTTTTCCCACTACCTCCCATGCCCACGATCCCCTTGATTTGTTTTCTCTCTTCCCTTGCAACTGATTCGAAACCTTCAACCAGCTCATCCAATCGAACTGGATGATCCGCTACCCATAACGGATTTTTTTTCATAATTTGCAATACACGATTCACAATATTCTTCAAAAGCGTGGCATCATTCCTACACATTTTTTACCCAAAACAAATAAAAAACAGAACAGAACACACTGATATTATTTCTTAAATGCCAATGTCAAAGTATTAATAGAAAAAATATACATAACACTTGGGTCAGATAGATGAAACAGAGAAAATAAAACATACATATTATTATTATTGTTGACCAC
Organism: Chamaecyparis obtusa; assembly: GCA_027943335.1. Taxonomy (NCBI): domain Eukaryota; kingdom Viridiplantae; phylum Streptophyta; class Pinopsida; order Cupressales; family Cupressaceae; genus Chamaecyparis; species Chamaecyparis obtusa. The sequence goes on along the minus strand of BSBK01003643.1, from coordinate 1,819,323 downwards.
GTAGCCGTATAGGAATGAACTGTCATGGAGTGCCCTTTTCCACTCATCAAGCTTTTCGGGCGTGTATCTGCGCTTCTTTTCATGCTCTGAAAATGCAGGGGCATAAGTTCCTTTTCCTTGATCAATATATCTGAGATCAGAGGGATCAACATGATAGAAAATGGGAATTATTTTTCCACCAGATTTGAGCATGAAAGATAACTCGGCCAAACACCATGGGGATTTGGCGTAACTGGGAGAAAAAATAGCAATATGAAGTTTAGCGCTAGCTATGCCGTGTTGTAACTCTGGTGGAATACAATCACCAGCCTGAAGGGCTTCCTTATCTAGAAAAATGTGGAATCCCATGGAATGAAGTTTATTGTAGATGGCAGTGGCTAAAGTGTCTTTGACATCTCCCCCATGATGGTTAACAAAGATGTCCCAGGGCTCTGGAGATTTAGGAGCGGGATAATGAGGTGCAAGCCCATCGAAGGCGTTTTCTGATTGAGTTTGATTCTGCGCGGCTGTGGAAGAGGAAGCCATGTCCATGTCCATCGAATTAAACTCAACCGAAAAAGGAGATAAGGGTTCCGATTTCGGAAAAATGAAGGGTTTCAAGACGTTAAAAAGCGAAATGGTGTGTAAAAGCGCGTCAATGACAATCACAATAAGAGGAACGTTATCTGTTATGAAACATTTATATAATTTAATTTTTTATTTTATTAATTTACAGATAGTATATTTCATAATAATTATTTGTTAGTTAATTTTAAATTGAATTGTATAATTTGATTTTAAATTTAATATTGATTAATTTATAAGAATATAAAAATTATCTCAAATTTGAATGTATTTAATATAATTAGTATGTGTGAATATAAATATAAAAGTGTAATTTATAATATATATATATATATATATATATATATATATATATATATATATATATATATATATATATATATATATATTGAATATAATTTTTAAAATAGAATAATTTATATGAATATAAAAATTAGCCAAAATTTAATGTATTGACTATATTATGTATTTGTGAATATTAATTTAAAAGTAGAATTTTTAATTTTTATTATGAGATTTGGTGAGTACTATGATAAAAAAAATTAAAAGAAGTATGGTCTCTTTATCTCTGGATAAAAATACCTTCAATCGGGTGATCTTTTAACGAAATAAAATTTTGATATAGTATACAGCGATTATGAGGTTCTTAGTTGGTCGTTGAGTTTCCAAATGCAAGTTGGCGATGTATTTTGGTGGTCGTCAAATCTCTAAGTCATTCAACGGTTAGTTATTTTATTCTATGACCTTCCGATTTCAATGGTCGTGTGTTCTCATGATTGTGGCGGTTATGTGTCAAACGGTCAGCGACTCAACGACACGGTTATGTCGAAGTCTCCCACTGTAGCAGTTAAGTTATGAATAGTATGGTGACTTAGTGGGTAACGTTGGATGATGATTTGTTCAACGGTTGATCTTTAATTTCATTACTTGACCTTTGTTAAGAAAATCTTCTGTCAACTTGGAGAATAAAGATTTTCAATTTGTTGTTTTGAATCGTTGATAAAATTTTGATTGGGTGGTGGTCACCTAGTCTCATAATCAAACCATCGGTTAGAAAATATTCTAACGACTTTGAGATTTGCCTTATCGCTCAATGTTCGGTCAACTAAAGTTCTATTAGTTGTTGATCGATTGGGAGACTGTCTTCAGTCCGGTAATCACAAAATCATATAGAGTTAGGTGTTTTGCAAAGTCAAAAAATTGAATAAATATGAAAATATGTTTGTCAGATATTTTGATGTGTCATCTTGAGTCGTTGAATCTCCGAATAGGTGAGTCGGGAGGTTTTAAAAAAAACTTGATAGCCGTAGACACGTAATCCAGGACCCACTTAATATCTTGGTTTCTTTAGTACTGTTAGATCAATCATCCAATGGTCAATGTTATTTTCCCTTTATGAGTCGACATAAAGTAGGCCATCATGGCCTTGCTAAGAAATCGATGGTTTTCGTATGATCTTATGGCTTGAAAAGGTGTCATGCAAACAAGCAACAACCCTTAGATCTTCCATTTGTTGTTGTTAGCTTAAGTAACTGGCCCCACTCTGCTTTAATCAATCAGGGATGTCCACGTTGCATTACCTAGCAAGCGGACGTGTACCCCCTTTTTACTAAGCACCAGTGGTACTGACATGTTCCACATCATCAAATAGTAGACCGACCTTTTTCTTACATGTGGGAATAAAGTAAAATCAATGGCTATCACATGATCGCAAGGGTTCCAAAGATTCCATACAAACATGCAACCACCGTTGGATCTTCTACAGGTTGTCAGTCATGTAGATCCTTTTGAAGGCGGGTGCAATTTTTATTAATCAATAAGGAGTTGTGACGTTGCAAAATCAGGTACACAGACATACATAAAGTAGGTCATGATGGCGTTGATACCCAATCGACGGCTATCGCATGATCGCATGTCTTGTAAAGATTCTATGCGAACAAACGACAAGCATTAGATCTTCCATTTTTTGCTGTTAGCTTAAGTAACTGGCCCCACTCTGCTTTGACCAATCAGGGATGTCCACATTGCATTACCTGGCAAGCGGATGTGTAACTCTTTTTTACTAAGTGCCAGTGGTACTGACATTTTCCACATCATCAAATACGTGGGCTAAATTAGGAGTGTGTGTACAGCTAGCAGCAGACTCACCTTTTTCTTGCATGTGGGAATATAGTAAAATTAAGGGCTATCACATGATCACAAGGGCTTCAAAGATTCTATGCGAATATGTGACCACCGTTGAATGTTCTGTAGGTTGTCAGTCCTACAGATCCTATTGACGCTAGGTCTATTTTTTCTTAATCAATAAGGAGCTGCCACGTTGCAAAATCTAGTAAGAGGACATACAAATTTTCCTACTTGACTAGTAGTCTTGTCGATGGCTTCAGCAAGTGGGAGATTCATTGTGGTCGATACATGTGTTGTTGGCTTTTTGTCGGCATGTCTCAAAATAAGATTAAAAGCAAATAATTTTGCAGGGACTAAAAGTTTGATTATAGTCTCCAAGTGACAGAAGGTTGTCCAATTCCCAGATAAATTCAATAAGGTTCAAAGTTTTATGGAACTATGATTCCTTGCTGTAATCGACAGGTCTTAAGAATATATAAAGTCATTTAACGACTAATTTTTGTATACTGAGTAGCCACAGTTTTTGAATAGAAGGATTTGGGTAAGTCATTTATACATGTTAGTAAAAGAATTTGTCTCTTTCAAATTTATTTCTTATGCTCTATTGCCCACTATGAAACATTAACCCTTTACTAACAAATGGATTAAACCTAGGTGTTCAATCCTCTGAATTGTGGTACAGCTCCCAGAAATATTTTTAATGAATATTTATGCCAAAGAATAATGCAGCGCTACAAATATCAAACTTTTGACCAGAAAGTTGGTAAGGCTGAAACAATAACTCTCATCAATATGATATAATTACTGTGCAATGATAACAATTAATAAACCTGAAGCTCACAAACTCCAGTGAATAAACACTACACCAATCTTAAAACACAACTTTAAATTCAAAGAAAAACATAGACATTCGATCAAGAAAAACCATTCAATGTAGAATACCCCAACAGAGATCAACTCAAAAATATAAACCAACGGATCTATACTGATAAGTTTCTTTCATTCACTGATATGGAAAAACTTAATTCAAGTCCTTACAGAAAATAAAACTTCAACTATGCTATTACTTAAGCGTAAAAATAACTAACTAACATCCCTTTCGATAGTTTCTTCCCGGCTCTATATAGCCATTAATTACAATTATCAAAAATAATAATGTTTTGAAAATCCCCGAGTTTCAGATTTTAACTATTTAAGATAACCAAAAAATACTAAAAACAGTAAACTTGAAACTGGACAGCAATGACCCAAAAAGTGTAGAGAAGGTCCACCAATATCGACTGAGCTGGATGCTTGAGATTCAATTCTATGGCAACCTGGGTGTTTGCACCTACTTCCACTCCTTGTGAGCCAACGATGCACTGATAACGGTAGCATGATACGACAGACTAATGAGGGAAATTCTTTGTCCAAGAACCTTCCTGTCCTTGCAGATTTGATTCAGCCTTGACTTGTGAGACTCCAAATGGTCTACACAGACAACCCATGAGCGCACAGCAACCGCTCAAATGATGAGACTCCAAATGGTCTAAAACGATGAGCGCATGACAACCGCTCAAACGATTTGCAAGAATGCCCTTTCCTTCATCTACATGCTCGAATGACTCATGATGGACGTCAAGGTCTTTTAAAAGCTTTTTCTGCATGTCGGGAAGAGCGCCTCTAGAAGTTGCATCTTGCACATTGAAAATGAAGCTGCATTTTTCATAGGAGGAAAAGTTCTTGTTAAAGAGGTCTTTGGCCAATGTGGTTTTCCCACTACCTCCCATGCCCACGATCCCCCTCATTTTTATTCTCTCTTCTCTTGCAACTGATTCGAAGTCTTCAACCGACTCATCCAATCGAACTGGATGATCCACTACCCATAATGGATTTTTTCCGATAATTTGCAATACATTGTTCACAATATTCTTCAAAAGTTTGGCCTCATTCATACAATTTTTTTACCCAAAACAAAAAAATAGAACAAAACACACTGATATTATTTCTTGAATACCAATGTCAAAGTGTCAATAGAAAAAATATACATAACACTTGGGTCAAATAGATGAAACAGAGAAAATAAAACATACATATTATTATTATTGTTGACCTCATAGCCGTATAGGAATGAACTGTCCTAGAGTGCCCTTCTCCACTCATCAAGCTTTCCGGGCGTGTATCTGTGCTTCTTTTCATGCTCTGAAAATGCAGGGGCATAAATTCCTTTTCCCTGATCAATATATCTGAGATCGGAGGGATGAACATGATAGAAAATGGGAATGATTTTTGCACCAGATTTGAGCATGAAAGATAGTTCAGCCAAGCACCATGGGGACATGGCGTAATTGGGTGAAAAAATAGCAATGTGAAGTGTAGCACTAGCTATGTCATGTTGCAGTTCTGGTGGAATACAATCACTAGCCTGAAGGGCTTCCTTATCTAGAAAAACATGGAATCCCATGGAATGAAGTTTATTGTAGATGGTAGTGGCCAAAGTGTGTTTCACATCACGCCCACAATGGTTAATAAAGATGTCCCAGGGCTCTGTGGATTTAGATATAGGATAATAAGGTGCAAGCTCATCGAAGGCATTTTCTGAAAGAGTTTGATTCTGTGTGGCTATGGAAGAGGAATCCATGGCCATATCCAGGGAATTAAGCGGAACCGAAAAAGGAGATAAGTGTTACGATTTCGGAAAAATGAAGGGTTTCAAGACGTTAAAAAGCAAAATGATAAAATTTTGGCCTAAATGAGCATTCAAAATGGTGTGCAAAAAGCGTGTTAATGACAATCACAATAGGCGGAACGTTATCTGTTCTGAAAACATAAATTCTGAGGCTCAACTTAGTGAGTACAAACGCGTGAATGACTATCACAATTGAACAAATCTTTTCTCATCTGTTTGGAAAAAAGAAGTGGTTCAAAATGATGCATACAACTATAGGAGTCTTTCTTTTCGAAAATGAAGAAATTTCCAAGGCTTTTTCTGCGGGTAGATGAAAGATTATGCGCATAATTTCAAGAGAAGAATCTCTACACTTAATTTTAATGAATTTGATTGACATCCAAATAATTTATCTAATTTGTTTGGATCGTTTAACTTAAACGTTTAATATAGATATTTTTCCCTCCTACAATTTGATAAAATTGAAATTTCCAGCAATTAAAATAAAGAAAGCATAAACCACACAACAAGGATGAATCTATTAAAGTATGATTGGATGAATGAAGAATTTTAATAACGTCTATGAGGCCAAAACAGTCTATGAGGCTTCGCAACCCGTTTGAACATTTCGGACTGGATGGTCCCACAAAAGTGAGTCCCACATTTGGAGACAAATGAATTTTGGTTGGGCCCAAAAAATCAATTTTTAAAGTCTTCAACCGAAGTAGGGGTCTTCACCCGAAGAAAAACCACCTCTTCGCACGAAGACCCTGACGTGGGGTGCTTCGCGCAAAGGGGTGGTGAGGTCTTCGTGCGAAGACCCCCTTCGCGCAAAGACCCCTTAGGCCAGATTCACTACAAATTTATGGTGAAGGGGTGTCATTTTCACATTTACTATTCACGGAGAGCAATAGACCCCAATGTTGGAGTGAACCCCCTGACGACCTCGTTGACTTTGTTCTCCTTGCCTTCTATTCCACCTCCTTCGATCATCGTAAATTCTAGGTACACACATTTTTCTTTTTTTGATTATTTTTTATCAAGTAAATTATGTTTATAAATTATTTTAGTTCATTTTTTAATTTTCAAATAGTTATTTCACTTTTGATAATTTTTAATTTTAAATAATTAGGTTTAAGTTATAAAATTATGTTAGTAAATGTTAGTAAATACTAGAAAATGTTATAAAATACTAGAAAATGTTAGAAAATTTTAGATTTTTAATAATCTTATTGCTTGTTTTTAAATTATTTTTAATTAGTAATGTTAAAATGTTAGTTTTAAATTATTTTTAGTAGAAAATTTTAGAACAAATTAAGAAAATTTAGAAAAATTTAAAACCTTGGAGAAAATTTACAAAAACTTGAAACTTTAGGAAAATTTAGAAATATTTAAAACCTTTGAAAAAATTAGAAAATTATTAGAAATGTTAGAAAATGTTTGAAAATTTTGAAACTTTGTCTCTCCCCATGTGCCCATTATGACTCTCTCACCAAACTCCTTAATACTTTGTCCACACCCTCTTAAGACTCTCTCTCTCTCTCCTCATCTATTAAGACTTTATTTATTTTGTATGCTACTATTTGACACTAACTAAGACTCTCTAACCAAACCCATTAAGACACCCCCACCCCCTCAAATTTCTCATAGCACTTTTTAACACTATCTGTCTCCACACTTAAGTCTCTCTCTCTCCCCAACCCTTATTACTCTCTCTCTAGGACTCTCTCTCTAGGAATGTATCTCTCTAGGACTCTCTCTCTCTCTAAGACTCTCTCTCTAGGATAATTATATATAATTGTATTTGTATAATTTTTTATTTTAATCTTATTTTAGCTACACACATGCAATGTACTTAAATTTTAACATTTAATAATGTATGTTACCCTTAGATGGACACATACAATCATGCATAGGGTGTCATACCCTAGGATGACCCGGCACATGGTGCCCCACCCCATGATGCCTTGGCACAGAATTCCCCCCAGCATGACCCACATCAGGTGCCTAGTGTTCCTGATATGGGGGAGATATTTCATTTTTCTACACAGGAGATGGGGCGGTTACGAGATTCTATAGCTTCCTCTGAGGACAATGTTTACAAAGATATTTGCACCACCATTTTGTGGAGTCTAGAGGATTTGTCTGGACGCATGAGTAGACAGACTTCATATACTCCACATATTGTTGATTCTATTTTTCAAGAGTTGAGATCTGAGATCTCTGGCAATATATCCTTAGCTGAGGTCTAGTCATGAGTCTCAAAGGATATTATCAAAGGAGAGGTTTTCCCTTGCTATCAAGAGAGGAGAAAGGTCACAACATATCAAGTTACACATTGTGTGGTACCAGAGATAACACACATGATATACCCGCGGTTCCTTGTAGCACATGGTCATTGTCCCAATAAAGGCTAGATTCTACTCTACTTTGCACAACAGGTTTACGCTGAGGTCTATTTGGGTCTCAACGTGAACTACTTAGATCTTTCAAGGTACTTTGGATAAGAGTGTGGTAGAGTTGCAGACCACAATCAGTATCATAGACCTAATCACATTGTGCCGAGACACAGGCACTTGGTTGGGCAGAGGGCACCCGCAGTGGCACCATCTATGGTCGATACTGCTGACAAAGTTGTCATTATGAAGAAATTGATAGGATTGGACACATTGCAATTGTGACCGCCAGTATTACTTTTGATACACTATATTATGACTAGACCGAGTCAACCTTGGACATCTTTAGAGACATCATCTAGTAGTGTGTCCACTACTAATGAGACATATAGAGATGCCGGTCTCCCTAGACCATGTGATATACGTGCTCTTACTGGACATCAAAGTTATGTTGAGATGACACTGTATTTATTGGAGGACCTGTTACAATCATATACCTATATTGCTCAGTTAGAGAGGGTCCCTATACAATCTATCAGAGACACCATTAGAATCTCTCAGGGTCCTCCAGTTCCACCACCTCAAAGCACACCATCAACTCATGCATCTCATAGTTCACAACACTCTACACCCACTGATCACTCTACATCTACATAGGGAGGGATATGACTTGGTGATTTTTGCATCACAGTGGAGGGCTTGGATGGTTTTGAGGAGCAGTTACAATGATTGAGATAGACCACCACTAACACTGCATAACTTCATATATGGATCTTCTAATTCATCCTGACTCTTACTCTACACCACTCCCTTCTCAACTACACTCCCCATTCCGCTCCTCATTAAAGAGGATTGGTACCAGAGATGATGCACATGATGGTGTTTCTATAGATGATGTGATGGTGCACATTGATGATCCTCTTTCTCCTGAGACTTGGGTATAAATTTAATTTTTCAATTTATTTCTAGTCAATAAACTGATTACATAGTTGCACGTATTAATGCTCGTATATATGTATTCTATATACAATATTTGTAGGCATAGTTGCACGAGTGTGCTACCTCTAGCGTGGGATCAAAGTGTGTACATGCACAAGAGATTCAGTAGAGGGAACACCTACTAGTGCTTAGGTAGGTTTTAAATATACTTGAGTTTAAATTCACGTATTATTAAATTTTAAATACTTTGTATATAGTTATAATATCTGAATGTACATATATATTTGACAAGTTGTTGGACTAAGTTCATAGGGGTTTGTCATTGCTTCACGTGTAGAGGATGCTCATGACACTTGATCAGAGGGTCACTCTGTTCGTATGTGACTTGATCGGTCTAGGATACCTTAGGACATTTGTCGTGCACTTTTTATTTATGTTCTGGACATTTCACATATGTTTGGCATTTATATATTCTGGACCTATGCATAGATGATTTATGTGTTTATGAACTTTGGTTACGGTTAGATGGTTATATGATTTGATTTGATTATGGTTAGACAATTACATGATTTGATTTTATTATGGTTAGAAAATTACATGATTTTATTTTATTATGGTTAGATGGTTACATGATTTGATTTTATTATGGTTAGATGGTTACATATATGATTTGATTATAGTTAGACGATTACATGATTTGATTTTATTATGGTTAGATAGTGACACAAGGGAAGGTTAGGAGAAGGCAGAAACAGGGTTAATTGAGACTGCTTAAACCCACAAACATGCCCTGCAAAGAGTTACACACAGAAGCAATGTTTAAACAATACATAACACCATGAAAGATAATGAATATAGGCAAGCAATTGGCAACCACACTAGTGCAATTATTATAAAATCATCAACATGCCCGACTGTGAGGCCTTCCGGGTTTCGGTCTTATACAATGAATCAATGAAATCAAAATCATAGCTCACATATTATTTCATGCACTCATGCTACTTTCATATAGAAACACTTAGTACTCCCTATCACCAACTATCTACCTCTTTCTTGCTACCTTACAATAGCGCAAGCTTTAAATATATAGCCAACAAAGCCACAAGTTGACCAGTCAGGCTTTTAATTACAATATAGGTCCACTTAGGAGGAGAAACCAAAACTAAAGCAAGAAATAACCAAACATGATCTGAAGTTGTATTTAGGTCCACAAATGATCCAATAATATAGCCTCAACCGTGAAAGATCCTTAATTTCCCCGTACGGAACCACATAATACGAAATACCACATGTTTCATGAGCGAAACTAGCGAAAAATTAATGCCTGAGGAAAATTGTGATAACTTCCAGATCCAAATGAATTAGGATGTGCGCCCTTAGGAGAATTCTCAAGATTAGGTCCTCATCACTACAGTAATTGTGAAAGGCAAGAAACCAACCACAACATTGGCGACAAAACAAACAACAGACAAGTATAGGAACAGGAAATATTTTTGGTGATGCAAAATTGCTCAAGACCCAAGATGCTCCTGCATCAGACACCTAAGGTAACAAAAGAACTGATGTCCACATCAGGCACTGCTCATATTCTAACCTGAATCATAAAGATCCAACTCAACTTGTGTAATCCATGAACTATCTTCAACCGGCTTGTTCTTCCACTGAACTAGATATTCCATGTAGTCTTTTCCTCTTGTACTCTTGCTTACTCTACTATTCAAGATCTTCTCAATGTTGTCTCTATCCTTCTTAGGATAATCCAGATCATCTTTAGTCTCATCATTCGATTCAAAGTACTCAAAGATATCAACAATGTTGAATATAGGTGATATATCCATGTCTTCTGGTAATTCCGCTTCATAAGAATTTCCACTGTCAAACTTCTTTAGAATCTTACAAGGTCCAAACTTCTTCATTTTCAGCTTTTTGTAGGTACCAACTGGAAATCTATTCTTCTTCAAATGAATCATAACCTCATCTCCAACTTTAAAAGATTTATGTCTCCTTCTCTTATCTTCTCTCTACTTGTATTTCAGGTTACTATACTCCAAGTTCTTTTTGACTTCATCATGAAAAGTTATCATGTATACTACAAAATCCTTAGCTTCTTCACTTCTCCTTGTCTTAGTAGGTAAGTCTCTCAACTCTATGGTTCCCTTAGGATGAAATCTAGTAACAATCTCAAATGGTGTTCTCTTAGTACTTCTATTCACAAAATTATTGTATGCAAACTCTGCTTGTTCGAAAACTAAATCCCAATTAGCATGCTTATCTCCAACTAAACATCTCAACAAGTTTCCCAAACTTTTGTTCATAACTTCAGTTTGTCCATCTGTCTAAGGGTGAAATGTAGGGGTGGTCCCACAATAGTGTGTCCCACTTTTTTAGACATGCTGATTTTTGTTGAAATAACACATTTTTTTAATAAAATATGATGATTTAAGCCTTGATAGGTTCCATTTGAAAAAATTAATTACAAATGGTTAGCTCAAAGCCTCTTAGATTAAAAAAATATTGATATAAAATCTATACTCCTCATTCATACCTACAATGGAGTCTCCTTCGCACCTATTAAAATTCTGACGAAAAATCACTTTGACTTTATGTTTTGGCAGATCAAATAAATCCATTTGAAAAACCCATGTATGTAGTATGATGGTATTTGGAACAAGCTTTATAATGAATATAATTTTAATACATATTGAGTTCATTATCACTTTTAAATATTACTTTAACTAAACATAGGTTGTTTGGTCATTCAACAACCTGTCTCTTCAAGACTTTGGAAAAAATAGTAAATTACAAGAAAAAAATTATGAAAAATATGTAAGAAAAGAGTATTTGTGTTACCTTTCTATAAAAAAAATAAAAAATGAATTTCGATATACACAAATCAAGTTAGAGCGATCCAAGTGATTTTATGTCTAAATTACAATTAATGTCACTTTAGAACTTAATAAACTATGAAATATTAACCCAAAATGAATGAAACCAATTGAATCCTTTAGATATTGAAGTTACAAATATAACCTCGAAATAATTACATCGTTACCATATTTTTAAAAAAAGTTATGTTGATCTAAGTGACAGTAACTCCTTAAAAACACAGTTTTTCACACAAACCACTTTTCGAAGGAGAAGGAAAAATGAATTTAAATTTTTTTTAAAAATATATATTTAGAAACTAGAAATAAAATTTTAAAAGACTCTAGTTTACATCATCTTCAAATTCCTAATAGTTTTGCGGCAACAGGTGTTCGAAAGTGAAGTTTTTTGTCAAAATGTTGATCTCTATGTCAAAGTTGGCCAAAAAGTGGGACACACTATTGTGGGACCACCGGTAGAACTAAACTTCAATTCAGTATTCATCTTCTTCCAAAGTGTTTTCCAAAAATAACCAGTAAACTTAGTATCTCTGTTTGAAACAATAGACTTAGGTAAACCATGCAATCTTACCACTTCCTTGAAGAATAATTCAGCTACATGTAATGCATTAGATGTCTTCTTACAAGGTATGACATGAGTCATCTTAGAAAATCTGTCAACTACTACCAAAATAGAATCATTACCTCTCTGAGTTCTAGGCAAATCCAAGAACAAAGTCCATACTCACATCTTCCCAAGGTCTATCAGGTACAAGCAAAGGTGTATACAATCCCACATTCTGACTAGTTCCTTTTGTTGTTTAGAAAATTCTACAACCTCTAACCATTCTCTATACAACCCTATAAATCTATGGCCAAAAGTATCTTTCTGAAATCAGTTTCACAGTCTTATAAATCCCAAAATGTCCAACAAGTCCACCACTATGTTTCTCCTTCATTATGTTCTCTCTCATAGATCCTCTAAGTATGCAGAACTGAACTCCTTTAAACAACATGTCTTCTTGAATGAAATAATCAGTCCACTTATCACTCAATGTTTTTTCCTTACAAGCTTTCCAACATTCTACAAAATCAAGGTCAGTTTCATACAAACACTTCAAATCAACAAAACCAAGTACCTCAACTCTCATTTCTGTCAACAAATTTCTTCTTTGGCTCAAGGCATCAACAACCTTATTCAACTTTCTACTTTTATGTTTCAATGAAAAGGAAAAATTCTACAAGAACTCAATCCACTTCATATGTCTCTAACTCAATTTATTGTGACTTCCCAAATACTGCAAAGCTTTATGGTCAGTATACAACACAAAATCTTTAGGCATCAAATAATGTCTCCATTTCTTCAAAGCTTGAACAATAGCATAGAATTCCTAGTCATAAAATGAATATCTTCTCTTAGCATCATTCAACTTCTCACTAAAGAAAGCTACAGGTCTTCCTTCTTGACTCAAAACATATCCAATTGCACTACCACTAGCATCACAATTAACTTGGAAAACTTTACTGAAATCAGGCAAAGCAAGTGTAGGCAATTCTGCAATTTTTTGTTTCAATGTTTCAAAACTCTTATGTGCTCCATGTGTCCATTTGAAATCACTTTTATCTCCTCTCATGGTTTCAGTCATAGCATTACAAATAGAACTGAAATTTCTAATAAGCTTCCTATAAAAACTTGCCAATCCATGAAATGATCTTACCTCTCCAACATTCTCTGGTGTAGGCCAATCAAGTATAGCTCTTACTTTCTCAGGGTCCATCTTCAATCCATCAACTAAAATCAAAAAACTAAGGTACACAATATCCTCTTTCATAAATGTACATTTCTTCAAATTAATCAACAACTTTTCTTCCTCTAATCTCTGCAATACTTGTCTGATATGCTCAAGATGTTCTTCTTTAGTCTTACTAAATATCAAAATGTCATCAAGATATACAATCACAAACTTACCCAAGAATCTCTTCAAAAATTCATTCATCAACCTCATGAAAGTACTAGGTGCATTAGTCAATACAAAAGGCATAACCAACCATTCATACAAACCTTCATTAGTCTTAAAAGAATTTTTCCATTCATCCACTTCTCTAATCCTAATCTGATGATATCCACTCTTCAAATAAACCTTTGTGAAATACTTTTCTCCACTCAAACTATCCATTATGTCATCCATCCTAGGCAAAGGAAATCTATACTTTACTGTTATCTTGTTTATAGCTCTAGAATCAGTGCACATTCTCCATTCTCCATTCTTTTTAGGTGCTAACACAACAGGTAGTGCACAAGGATTCAAACTTTCCCTAATCAAACCTCTCTCAAGCAATTCTTGCACTTGTCTATTCAACTCAGTATTTTCATCAGGTGTTAACCCTTGTGGTGCTTTATTAGGCAAACTAGCTCTAGGTATCAAATCCATACAATGACTTATACTTCTCATAGGTGGTAAACCATCAGGTACATTATCAGAAATGATGTCATGAAATTTAGTCAACAAAGGTTTAATCTCAGGTGCATGTTTTAACTCATCTTGTTTCTCAGTCTTTCTTGGAATTAAAGCAAAACAAACATTATGTTATTTCATTTCTCTTGCAAAATTTTTACCATCAACCAAGCATACTCTGACCGTAGTACAGTGACCTTCATCAAATTTCTCTACTAAAGGCAACAATAGTTGTTTCTTTCCATCCATCCAAATAGTATATTGATTCAATCTACCATCATGCAAAGCTTTCCTATCATACTCCCAAGGTCTACCCAAAAGAATATGACAACAATCCATAGGCATAATATCACACAAGTCTTCATCATGATAATTCCCAATTTTGAATTTAACAAGGCATTGTTCACTTACAAGTAGTTTATGCTCCTTCTAGATCCAAGCAATATGGTAAGGCTTAAGATTTCTCAATCTTTGCAACTGCAACTTGTTAACCAATTCTTCGGATGCCAAATTATTAGAACTTCCACTATCAATGATTACCTTGCAACATTTTTCAATGATCTTACATCTGGTTCAGAACAAACTTTTCCTCATAATAGGTTCTTCATCAGCTTCTTCATTACACAAGATCCTTCTTAGCATCAAGTTTTCACCATGTTCAGGTTCATTAGATAATTCCTCAACTTCCTCACAAGCCAAATTGTTTCTTCTATTACCTCTAGTCTTCTTTCCAGAGTTAGTACATTCAAAGGCTCTATGTCCTTCTTCACCACATTTGTAACAAGTACCTCTAAACCAATATTTATCTTCTCTTTTCCCACTATTGTTATTCCTAGAGTAACCGGTATAGCTACCTCTAGAGTAATTACCTCTTCTACTAGTAGGTTCATCTTTCCATCCTTTATCTTGTACTGCATTGTCAAATCTGCTACTTTCTCCATGAGATCTGCCTCTACTTCTTTGAAATCTGACACCTCTTCATATTTGTCTTTATTCATGTCTCTTTGTCAATCTTTCCTCTGCCTTCAAATCAAATTGGTATGCTTCTTCCACACTTTCCATCTTAACATAAATAATCTCATCTTGAATAGATGTCCTTAGGCCATTCAGGTATCTAGCCACCTTTTCAACTTCATCATCCACATGTCCAGATCTGATATCCAATTTGTAAAAATCCTTAGTATATTCTTTCACACTCATGTCCTTTTATCTCAAATTTTGCATTTTTCTCATCAAACTAACTTGGTAATCAGTTGGAAGAAACTTCTTCTTCATCTTTCCGAGCATTTTCATCCATGTCTTGATCTTTTCTTTTCCTCTCTTCTGTCTCTTAGTTTACAAATGATCCCACTAAAGAGATGCATGACCTTTCAACTTTGTGACTACTATCTTAACCTTTTTTTTATCAAGAGTACCTTCATACTCAAAGTATTTTAATCTCAAAGATCCAATCCAATAGTACATCATTCTCAAGTCTTCCATCAAAGAAAGAAACTTCAAATGTAGCTCTGGAGTTAGCCTTAGACAAAACTATCAAGAGTCTTTCCTCATCCTGCTCAACTTCAGGTTCATGGTTAGGTGTTACCTCTTCTTCATCACTAACATCTTCAAGATGTGTGCCTCTTCTTTGGATTGTCTCTAAAGCTTCAAGCCTAGTTGCAATCTACCTCAACATATCCATGATGGCATTATCATTTCCTCTATGTCAAACCATCTTGACAATCAGGTTCCAGCAAGATTGTAACCTTCTACAAGTTATCCGTCAGATCTCAAATCTGCCACCCTACAACCAATCCAATAAGGTTGTCCACAATCCAATCCATAAGAAAGAACTTCACTCTGATACCACTTGACGCAAGGGCAAGTTAAAAGAAGGCAGAAACATGGTTAATTAAGACTACTTAAACCCACAAACATGCCCTGCGAAGAGTTACACATGGAAGCAATGTTCAAACAATACATAACACCATGAAACACAATGAATATAGGCAAGCAACTGGAAACCACATTGGTGCAATTATAATAAAATCATCAACATGCCCAGTTGTGAGGCCTTTCGGGTTTCAACCTTATACAATGAATCAATAAAATCAGAATCATAGCTCACATATTATTTCATGAGCTCATGCTACTATCATCTAGAAACACTCAGTACTCCCTATCACCAACTATCTACCTCTTTCTTACTACCTTACAATAGCGCAAACTCTAAATATATAGCCAGCAAAGCCACAAGTCGTCCAGTCAGGATTTTAATTACAATATAGGTCAACTTAGGAGGAGAAACCAAAACTAAAGCAAGAAATAACCAAACATGATGTGAAGTTGTGTTTAGGTCCACACACGATCTGAGAACATAGCCTCAATCACGAAAGATCCAATTTCCATGTACGGAACCGCGCAAGATGAAATACCTCACGTTTCATGAGTGAAATTGGTAGGAAATCGATGCCCGAGGAAAATTGTGATAACTTCCAGATCCAAATGAATTAGGATGTGCACCCTTAGGAGAATGATCAAGATTAGGTCCTCATCACTGCATTAACTGCACAAGGCAAGAAACCAACTGCAACATCAGCGAAAAAACAAACAACAGACAAGTACATGAATAAGAAATATTTTTGGTGATGCAAGATTTCTCAAGACCCAAGATGCTCTTGCATCAGATAGTTATATGATTTGATGTGATTTTATACACAATCATATGATTTGGTTTAACAGATGTTTATATGATATGATCATTGATTATGGTTAGACAGTTGCATGATTTGATTGTTTTATGGTTAGATGGTTACATGATTTGATTATGGTTAGATGGTTACATGATTTGATTATGGTTAGACGGTTACATGATTTGATTTGATTATGGTTAGATAGTTATATTATTTGATGTGATTTGATACATGATCATATGATTCGGTTTAATATATGGTTATATGATCATTGATTATGGTTAGACGGTTACATGATTTGATTTGGTTTGATAAATGGTTATAAAAAATAACACTAGAATATGTAACTAATAGACTATAAGTAATATAAATAATCTAGAACTAACATGTCATAAGTTTAATATAACTAATGTCATTAGCAACCTAAATTATGTCTTAAGGGGAGGTCTTGAGGGGAAGTCTTAAGGGGATCTTTAGCTAATAAGTAATCTAATTTTAATATCATAAAAAATAACAAGTTAATATGTAACTAATGGATTATAAGTAATATAAGTAATCTAGAACTAATATGTCATAAGTAATCTAACTAATGTCATTAGTAGCCTAACTAATGTCTTAAGGGGAGGTCTTAAGGGGATCTTTAACTATTAAGTAATATAATTGGACCATCACAAAAAATAACAAGATAATATATAATTAATGAACCATAAGTAATTTATAAATTTAATATCATCAATTTAACAAGTTCACTTTAACAAACATAAAAACATTTATATAACTACTTAAGAGGAGATCTCTAACTAATAAGTTAATCTAATTTTAGTATCATAAAAAATAACACTAACATGTAACAATGGATTATAAGTAATATAAGTAATCTAGAACTATTGTCATAAGTAATATAGAACTAACATGTCATGTCATTAGTAACCTAAAAGTCTTAAGGGGAGGTCTTAAGGGGATCTTTAACTATTAAGTAATATAATTGAACCATATTTAAAAAATTAACAAGATAATATGTAATTAATGAACCATAAGTAATTTCTAAACTTAATATCATACATTTAACACATTCACTTTAACAAGCATAAAAGCATTTATATAACTACTTAAGAGGAGATCTTACTTGGGGATCTCTAATTAATAAGTTAATCTAATTTTAATATCATAAAAAATAACACTAAATTGTAACTAATGGATTATAAGTAATATAAGTAATCTAGAACTAACATGTCATGTCATTAGTAACCTAACTAAAGTCTTAAGGGTAGGTCTTAAGGGGATCTTTAACTATTAAGTAATATAATTGAACCATCATAAAAAAATAACAAGATAATACGTAATTAACGAACCATAAGTAATTTCTAAACTTAATATCATCCATTTAACATGTTCACTTTAACAAACATAAAAACATTTATATAACTACATATAAACAACATTAAGCCATTAAAGCATACATAAGAACATACATACATAAAAAACCATTATTAAAAGCATACATAACTATATATTTAAACCATTGAACCATCAAAACATATATAAAAAGCATTTAACTGTGCTTCAAATGTGCTCTCAATACCATCCAAATCTAACTGTGCATGTCGATAAGACACATATACCATAATAGTAATCTGCTCTGAAAAATAGTATTCTGATTAAACTGCCTTTTGATGAACAAATGAATAGTTTTCTACAAAATCAACAACTGATAGAATAGTTTCAAGTGGGAAATTGTCTCTCAGCATTTGGAATTGTTGTGCTTGCCACTTTGCAAAAAAAGCATGATGAATGTAGGGTTGAATCAATTTTTTAAATTTGTTCATAAATGCTCCAATAGTTAGTTCATCTTCAACATTTTCTAATATTTTGGATTCTTTCCCAAATTCTATTTCATTCTTTACATGTTTGTAACTCTTGCAATTTACCATCTTTGCTACATCAATATTTTCATTTTTTCGAAGGAAAAAGAGCCAAATCAGCACATGTTTCACATATTCTTTTTATGCAATTTATTTGACCAACTGCATCATCTCTTTTGTCACATAAAATGGATGAGATGAACTCACTTCGTCTAGTAGGAAGATTATATTCAAAACCATAAGTGTCTTCTACAAACTTTCAAAAAACTTGATAATGAAGATCAAATTCAATATGATAACAACAAAAACAAGTTTCAAACACTTTGTTTGTCCTGACATAATATGGCTTCAATCTTTCAAACAATGTTTGCCATATCTTTATATTAGGATTTGAACTACAAAATGACACATACATTTCATGTTGCATTGTGTCCAACCAATGTAGTCTATGATGTTCATATTGATTAGTTGTAATTTTGTCTGATAACATCTCTACTGTTTGATGAAGGACAAGTATTATCATTCCAAAATAATGTGACCAAAATCTTGATTCCCTCATCAATACTATCAAAATGAGGAGATCTACACATGATTTCCCAATTTCCTTCCAAGGTGCTATCATCCAAAAGTATTCTCCTCTTAACATATCATGATATTGTTTTCCTACTAAAACCAATCCAAGATGAAACTAAAGATATTTGTCTATTTTGAGGCATAGTGTTACCTACAATAGATGTCAACATAACTCTTCTTGTAATGTTTTTATCTCTAGTTCGAGATTGCTTCCCTGCCTAGTTTAGACCTTTCCTAAGATTTTCAATCATATAAGTTTGCATGTCAACAACTTTTCTCTTCTTTGATATTGTGTCTATATACCCAAAAAAATTAATGCCTCTTCTAACTTTTTGTTTATAAGTACAACTGAAAGCAATTGGGCTTGTTCAAGTGTTTCACAATTATCAAATTTAGCCAATATTTCTCTTGCTATCTTATTCATTGACCTCTTCTTAGCAAGACTTAAAGGTTGAACATTAGAAAATGATCTCAATTTCTCCACATCCATTGTAAGTAAATGATCTAAGTTTCTATAATTATTATTTCTCTTTACAGTTTGAGCTAGATCTTTAAGTTCATCCATACCAATAGGAGCACATGATCCTAACCCTTCTCCAACATAAATTTCTTGAGCTTCCATAGGGAGTGATCCTAACCCTTCTTCAATGTGCATTTCTTCAACTTGGCTTGACCCTCCTACTTGAGCTTCTCCTTCACCTTGACCATATTGATTGCGAGCTACATGCACAAAAATGAATCAAATTAGAGAAAAATAGAGCATAGGTCCATAAATTTTGGGCACTGAAAATTAAAGGTAGATAGGTCCATACCTTCTCTGGTTTTATAATAATATGTTAATGCAGCTTCACAATTTCTTTATTCGGTACTAGGTGACCTTTTTCTTGTAGATTTACTTTATCTTCCCTTCTTGTTCCCCATTTCTTCTCTCCAAAAAAACATCTTCTAAAAAATTAGCAATAGTAAATCTCCTCTTTAAAAAAATATCTTTGATAAAAATACCAATAGAATTCTCCTCCAAAAAAATATCTTTGATAGTAAAAGTGATGCAGGAGCATCCTGGGTGTAAGAGCAATCTTGCATCACCCAAAAATATTTCTGTTTTTATATTCAATAAGGGCTATTTTGTGCAGAGCTTCTATTTATGGAAAGTTACTATTTTTTGGTAATTTTTGTATGTGCTCAGAATGATCTGATTTCTTTCTTGGAAGTTGATTTTGGTCATATAAGTCTGCAAGTAAAGTTTCATTGCCAGATCAAGTGTATATTGGAAGATATTGAAGATTTTTGGTATTGGCAGCAGGGTACAGAAACTTTGAACTCAGTTTTGAAGGCTTTAGAGGCCCCGGATGAAGTCAAAAATTTGGGTGACAAGTGCTTGTGCCAGTCAAGCTTGTAGAGCGCTTCGTGGCATTTCCGAAATGGGGTTATAATAGCCGATCGAGTCAACTGGTGATGACTTATGGTCTTCGGAAGTTGGGCCACCCGAAATGGCGAAAAATAATTTTCTTCAAAATTTCTGTTTGGGTTTCAAAGGTTATCTAAAGCCGACTATGATGTAATAAAATGTAAAATAAAATAATTATAAATTTGGTCGGCCTTATTGGCTAAAATTCTGGAACCTTCCCAGGCAGTGGAAAATTGCCTATATAAGGAAGGCTGTATTATTGTCTTAGGCAGTTCGGAATAATTCTGGGTAGTAGATCTGGGTATTGATTCGAGGCTTTGTCCTACAGAATATTGTAAGGGAATGCCCATGTGGCTTTGCATATTGTAATTCTGAAAGTTTGTAATTCCACATTTGTGGAGATAATAAGAAGCCAATTTTCTGTTCTTGCATATTACTGTTGTTGTTTCTCTATTTCTGTTATGTGTTTGTGGTATTAAGGGGAGCACCCTTCATCAAGTGGTATCAGAGCAGGTTTTCTTGAGTGTGTAAACAGATCACCGATTGTGGACAGTTTGCACCAGGACCGTGGTTAAGGTTTTAGCGTGCATCGCGAAAATGCCTCCATGAAAAGAACGTGGCGGAAGAGCTGGTGCTGTGACACCTGAGGTTAGAGAGCTGCAGAGACAAGTGCGAGCATTGCAAGAAGAGATTCACAGAGGAATGAATCTTAATGTCAGAGACAAAAGTGAGGATGAAGCCGAAGAAGAATATCAAGAAGGAGAAGTTGAAATTGTGAACCAGGAAGAAGAAAGACTTTTTCGGGCGATTTCCAAGATTGGGAAAAGACCTAAGATTGAGGTTCCTACATTTTCTAGAAAATCTTAACCCAGAAGAATTGATCGACTGGATCAATGAATGTGAAGAATATTTTGAGTATGAAGATGTTGAGGATCCTGATAGGGTCAAATTTGCGAAGGCCAGACTGAAAGGTCATGTGAAGATATGGTGGCAAGAGATTCAGTTGGAGCGAAATAGAATGGGAAAGGAGAAAATCACGAGATGGGATCGGATGGTGGATAAATTAAAGCGAGAGTTCATTCCTGTTGATTACGAGCTTGACCTACTGAAAAAAATGCAAAGTTTGAAGCAAGCAGGAAGATCTGTTCAGGAGTATACAGAAGAGTTCTATCGACTTCTCATCAGAACAGGCCATGCAGAAGCTGATAAAGAGAAAGTTGCCCGATACCTTAATGGGTTAAGGCCAAGCATTTAGGAGGAGCTGAATCTGGTTTGAATGAACAGTATTAAAGAGGCATACCAGTTTGCCCTAAAAGTAGAGGAAAAGCTGAACAAGAAGTTTGAGAGCAGAGAAAACGGAAGAGGTCACGGTGGACGGTCATATGGTGGCCGAAATGAAGATCTGAAAAAGAAGGATGAGGCCAGTACCAGTCAGAATCAGCGTGGAAATAATTCCAATCGCTTCCAGGATCAGAATAATAGAGATCAGAGAGGAAGAGGAAGAGGACAAGGATCTAGAGGAGGAGGCTTCAGTGGAACATGTTTTCACTGTGGAGAAGAAGGTCAAAGGGAATTTGAATGTCCTCAGCGCCAAGGCAGAACAGACATAAGAAATGAAGGCCAGGCCAGAGTTGCACATGTAGATGAAGATGTCAGATCATCAAATTTTGAAGATGCTGAAAGAGAAGAAACGTTGATTAACAGAAGAGTCCTGTTGAGTGGTGAGAATTAACCTGAGCAAAGGAGGAGCCTGTTTCGCACCAGGTGCAAGTCTGAAGGTAAATGTTGTGATGTTATCATTGATAGTGGAAGCACTGACAATTTGGTGTCAGAAGAGATGGTGACAAAGTTGAAGCTCAAGAGACAGAAACACCCACATCCATATCAGATTGCCTGGGTGCAGGATGACCACAAGGTCATGGTCAGTGAACAATGCCTAGTAAAGTTCAAGATCGGCGGGTACCAAGATGAGGTACTATGTGATATCATCTTTATGGATGCATGTCATATGTTGTTAGGTAGACCGTGGCAGTTTGACAGATGTATTGTACATGATGGTCGTGCGAATACCTATTCCCTGACAAAGGATGGAGTGTGACATAAGCTAAAACCATTGAAAGAGACTGAAGAAAAGGTATGTGGTAATGCAAGGATAACTTTTGTTGATGGAAGAAATTTCCTAGATGGTATGAGGCATGAGCATGTATCTTTTGCTTTAATTCTAAAAGCTAGTAAAGAGGAAGTAGAAGATGTTCCTGTAGAAGTTGTAGATTTGTTGAATGAGTTTCAGGATATTGTATCCGATAACGTGCTTGATGGATTACCACCAGTCAGGAAGATCAGTCATCAGATGGACTTGATCCCAGGAGCGAGTTTGCCAAATAAGGCAGCACACAGAATGACACTTGCAGAAAGTGAGGAGTTGAACAGACAAGTATATGAGTGGTTACAGAAAGGATTGATTCGAGAGAGTCTGAGTCCCTGTGCTGTACCTGCAGTATTAGCACCAAAGAAGAATGGAGAATGGAGGATGTGTACAGATTCCAGAGCAATAAACAAGATCACAATCAAGTATAGGTTTCCATTGCCACGAATGGATAATATTATGGATTGTTTGAGTGGAGCTGTGTATTTCTCAAAGATAGATCTGAAGAGTGGATATCATCAGATTCGGATCAAAAAAGGAGATGAATGGAAGACTGCCTTCAAGACAAAAGAAGGACTGTATGAGTGGTTAGTCATGCCTTTTGGGCTAACCAATGCACCGAGCACTTTCATGCGGCTCATGAACGAGGTTCTGAAAAAATTTCTGGGTAAGTTTGTCATTGTTTACCTAGATGATATTTTGATCTTTAGTAAGTCATTGGATGAGCATATGATGCATATCCGTATGATATTTGAGAAGTTGAGAGAAGAGAAATTGTTGATTAATTTGAACAAGTGCAGTTTTGTGAAGAAAGAGTTAGTGTATTTAGAATTTGTAGTTTCAGCAGAAGGTCTAAAAATGGACCCAGAGAAGGTACAGGCTATCCTTGAATGGCCTACTCCAAGGAGTGCTACTGAGGTAAGATCTTTTCATGCTCTAGCTAGCTTTTACAGAAAGTTTATCAAAAATTTTAGCAGTATTTGTGGACCCTTGACTGAAACAATGAGAGGGGATAGAAAAGAGATTAAGTGGACTAAAAGAGCAAAAAAGAGTTTTCAATTATTGAAACAAAAAGTTA
The DNA here is from genome assembly GCA_027943335.1 of Chamaecyparis obtusa. NCBI lineage: Eukaryota > Viridiplantae > Streptophyta > Pinopsida > Cupressales > Cupressaceae > Chamaecyparis > Chamaecyparis obtusa. The sequence continues at coordinate 1,795,591 of BSBK01003643.1, read as the reverse complement.
CAGAATAACCCGTTTTAGCACTTCCAAATTTCAATAAGGTGTTTCAAGTAGATTGTGATGCTAGTGGTACTGCAATAGGAGCTGTTATGAGCCAAGAAGGTAAACCTGTTGCTTATTTCAGTGAGAAGTTAAATGATGCCAAGAGAAAATATTCTGTTTATGATCAGGAATTTTATGCTATAGATCAGGCATTAAAGAAGTGGAGACATTATCTACTTCCTAATGAGTTTGTTTTGTATACTGATCATCAAGCTTTGCAATATTTCAATAGTCAAGGAAAATTGAATCAAAGGCATTTGAAATGGGTTGAGTTTTTGCAGAGTTATACATTTGTTTTGAAACACAGGAGTGGAAAGTCTAATAAGGTTGCAGATACTCTTAGCAGAAGGCAACTATTGCTGACAGAAATGCAGATTGAAGTGGTTGGGTTCAAGGAACTCAAGAATTTGTATCCAGAGGATCCTGATTTTGGTCAAGTTTGAAAAGTTTGTACAGAACCTCTTACTCTAGACAGGACAAAATAGTTGGATTTCATCATCCAGGATGATATGCTATTCAGAGCGAGTCAGTTGTGCATTCCACGAAGTTCTATGAGGGAGAATCTCATCAAGGAGAAGCATAGCGGAGGATTGGCTGGATATTTTGGTCGTGATAAAACTCTTGGTTTGGTTATTGAGAATTATTATTGGCCACAGTTGCAGCAAGATGTGAAGAAGTTTGTACAGAGTTGCAGAGTATGTCAGATGGCGAAAGGAGTGAAGCAGAATACAGGGTTGTATCAGCCATTACCTATACCAGAGAAGCCTTGGGAGGATATCAGCATGGACTTTGTTCTTGGTTTACCGAGGACACAGCGGGGACACGATTCAATCTTTGTGGTAGTTGACAGATATTCAAATATGGCACATTTTATTCCCTGCAAGAAGACTAATGATGTTGTTCATGTAGCAGAATTGTTTTTCAGAGAAGTAGTGAGACTTCATGGTTTGCCAAAGACCATAGTTTCAGATCAGGACACTAAGTTTGTTGGATATTTTTGGCGTACATTGTGGAAGAAGTTGAAGACAGATTTGAAGTTTGGTTCATCACATCATCCACACACTGATGGACAGACAGAGGTGGTGAATAGGAGTTTGAGAAATTTGCTGAGATGTTTGGTTGGAGATAAGCCAACAGGATGGGATTTGATTTTACCACAGGCGGAATTTGCATACAATAATTCTGTCAATAGAAGCACTGGTAAATCACCATTCCAGATTGTAAATGGAAGTAGTCGAAGAAATGCATCTGAATTGAGGAAGATAGATAAAGGAGAAATAAGTAGTGCTGAAGCTAAGGATTTTGCAGAACACTTGAAGAACATGCATGAGGAGGTGAGGAAGCATATTACCAAGATGAATGCACAGTATAAGGCTAAGGCAGATGAGAAAAGGAGGTATAAAGAATTTCATGTTGGTGATGAAGTCATGGTTCATTTGCGGAAGGAGTGGTTTCCAGTTGGTACATATAACAAGCTGAAAATTAAGAAGTTTGGACTATGTAGGATACTGAAGAAACATGATTCAGGAAACGCATATGAGGTAGAATTGCCTACTGAGCTAAATATTTCGCCAGTGTTTAACATTTCAGATCTGATAGAGTATCATGAAGGAGGTGTTGAAGATGAGATCACAGCAGCACAGTGGAGTATTCCAACAACTAGTTCAGACACTAAGGAGATCGAAGATATACTGGACAGTCGTGTTGGCAGAAGCACAAGGAACAGGACATATGAAGAATATCTGGTCAAGTGGAAAGGACGACCTGTTGAAGATTCATCATGGCTGACAAAAGAGGAAGTTAGCCGTCTTGGTTTTCCTCTGCACACCTGAGTCGTGACAGGGTCACTTCTCAAATTACCCCGGGTGTCTGATGCAGGAGCATCCTGGGTGTAAGAGCAATCTTGCATCACCCAAAAATATTTATGTTTTTGTATTCAATAAGTGCTATTTTGTGCAGAGCTTCTATTTATGGAAAGTTACTATTTTTTGGTAATTTTTGTATGTGCTCAGAATGATCTGATTTCTTTCTTGGACGTTGATTTTGGTCATATAAGTCTGCCAGTAAAGTTTCATTGCTAGATCAAGTGTATATTGGAAGATATTGAAAATTTTCGGTATTGGCAGCAGGGTACAGAAACTTTGAACTCAGTTTTGAAGGCTTTAGAGCCCCGGATGAGGTCAAAAATTTGGGTGACAAGCGCTTGCGCCGATCAAGCCTGTAGAGTGCCTCGTGGTGTTTCTGAAATGGGGTTATAATAGCCGTTCGGGTCAACTGGTGATGACTTATGGTCTTCGAAAGTTGGGCCACCCGAAATGGCGAAAAATAATTTTCTTCAAAATTTCTGTTCGGGTTTCAAAGGTTATCTTGAGCCGACTATGATGTAATAAAATGTAAAATAAAATAATTCTAAATTTGGTCGGCCTTATTGGCTAAAATTCTGGAACCTTCCCAGGCGGTGGAAAATTGCCTATATAAGGAAGGTTGTATTATTGTCTTAGGCAGTTCGGAATAATTCTGGGTAGTAGATCTGGGTATTGATTCGAGGCTTTGTCCTACAGAATATTGTAAGGGAATGCCCATGTGGCTTTGCATATTGTAATTCTGAAAGTTTGTAATTCCACATTTGTGGAGATAATAAGAAGCCAATTTTCTGTTCTTGCATATTACTGCTGTTGTTTTTCTATTTCTGTTATGTGTTTGTGGTATTAAGGGGAGCACCTTTCATCAAGTGGTATCAGAGCAGGTTTTCTTGAGTGTGTAAACAGATCACCGACTGTGGACAGTTTGCACCAGGACCGTGGTTAGGGTTTTAGCGCGCATCGCGAAAATGCCTCCACGAAAAGAACGTGGCGGAAGAGCTGGTGCTGTGACACCTGAGGTTAGAGAGCTGCAGAGACAAGTGCGATCATTGCAAGAAGAGATTCACAGAGGAATGAATCTTAATGTCAGAGACGAAAGCTAGGATGAAGCCGAAGAAGAATATCAAGAAGGAGAAGTTGAAATTGTGAACTAGGAGGAAGAAAGACTTTTTCGGGCGATTTTCAAAATTGGGAAAAGACCTAAGATTGAGGTTCCTACATTTTCTAGAAAATCTTAACCCAGAAGAATTGATCGACTGGATCAATGAATGTGAAGAATATTTTGAGTATGAAGATGTTGAGGATCCTGATAGGGTCAAATTTGCGAAGGCCAGACTGAAAGGTCATGCGAAGATATGGTGGCAAGAGATTCAGTTGGAGCGAAATAGACGGGAAAAGGAGAAAATCACGAGATGGGATCGGATGGTGGATAAATTAAAGCGACAGTTCATTCCTGTTGATTACGAGCTTGACCTACTGAAGAAAATGCAAAGTTTGAAGCAAGCAGGAAGATCTGTTCAGGAGTATACAGAGGAGTTCTATCGACTTCTCATCAGAACAGGCCATGCAGAAGCTGATAAAGAGAAAGTTGCCCGATACCTTAATGGGTTAAGGCCAAGCATTCAAGAGGAGCTGAATCTGGTTCGAATGAACAGTATTGAAGAGGCATACGAGTTTGCCCTAAAACTAGAGGAAAAGCTGAACAATAAGTTTGAGAGCAGACAAAACAGAAGAGGTCGCGGTGGACGATCTGGTGGACGGTCATATGGTGGCCGAAATGAAGATCTGAAAAAGAAGGATGAGGCCAGTAGTAGTCAGAATCAACGTGAAAATAATTCCAATCGCTTCCAAGATCAAAATAATAGAGATCAAAGAAGAAGAGGAAGAGGACAAGGATCTAGAGGAGGAGGCTTCCGTGGAACATGTTTTCACTGTGGAGAAGAAGGTCATAGGGCATTTCAATGTCCTCAGCACCAAGGCAGAACAGATAGGAGAAATGAAGGCCAGGCTAGAGTTGCACATGTAGATGAAGATGCCAGATCATCAAATTCTGAAGATGCTGAAAGAGGAGAAACGTTGATTAACAGAAGAGTCCTGTTGAGTGGTGAGAATGAACCTGAGCAAAGGAGGAGCCTGTTTCGCACCAGGTGCAAGTGTGAAGGTAAATGTTGTGATGTGATCATTGATAGTGGAAGCACTGACAATTTGGTGTCAGAAGAGATGGTGACAAAGTTGAAGCTCAAGAGACAGAAACACCCACATGCATATCGGATTGCCTGTGTGCAGGATGACCACAAGGTCATGGTCAGTGAACAGTGCCTGGTAAAGTTCAAGATCGGCGGGTACCAAGATGAGGTACTATGTGATATCATCTCTATGGATGCATGTCATATGTTGTTAAGTAGACCGTGGTAGTTTGACAGATGTGCTGTACATAATGGTCGTGCGAATACCTATTCACTGACAAAGGATGGAGTGCGACATAAGCTAAAACCATTGAAAGAGACTGAAGAAAAGGTATGTGGTAATGCAAGGATAACTTTTGTTGATGGAAGAAATTTTCTAGATGGTATGAGGCATGAGCATGTATGTTTTGCTTTAATTCCAAAAGCTGGTAAAGAGGAAGTAGAAGATGTTCATGTAGAAGTTGCAGATTTGTTGAATAAGTTTCAAGATATTGTATCCGATAACGTGCTTGATGGATTACCACCAGTCAAGAAGATCAGTCATCAGATGGACTTGATCCCATGAGCGAGTTTGCCAAATAAGGCAGCACACAGAATGACACCTGCAGAAAGTGAGGAGTTGAACAGACAAGTACATGAGTTGTTACAGAAAGGATCGATTCGAGAGAGTCTGAGTTCCTGTGCTGTACCTGCAGTATTAGCACCAAAGAAGAATGGAGAATGGAGGATGTGTACAGATTTCAGAGCAATAAACAAGATCACAATCAAGTATAGGTTTCCATTGCCACGAATGGATGATATTATGGATTGTTTGAGTGGAGCTGTGTATTTCTCAAAGATAGATCTGAAGAGTGGATATCACTAGATTCGGATCAGAGAAAGAGATGAATGAAAAACTGCCTTCAAGACAAAGGAAGGACTGTATGAGTGGTTAGTCATGCCTTTTGGGCTAACCAATGCACCGAGCACTTTCATGCGGCTCATGAACGAGGTTCTAAAAGAATTTCTGGGTAAGTTTGTCATTGTTTACCTAGATGATATTTTGATCTTTAGTAAGACATTGGATGAGCATATGATGCATATTCGTATAGTATTTGAGAGGTTGAGAGAAGAGAAATTGTTGATTAATTTGAACAAGTGCAGTTTTGTGAAGAAAGAGTTAGTGTATTTGAGATTTGTAGTTTCAACAGAAGGTCTAAAAATGGTCCCAGAGAAGGTACAAGCTATCCTTGAATGGCTTACTCCAAGGAGTGCTACTGAGGTAAAATCTTTTCATTGTTTGGCTAGCTTTTACAGAAAGTTTATCAAAAATTTTAGCAGTATTTGTGGACCCTTGACTGAAACAATGAGAGGGGATAGAAAAGAGATTAAGTGGATTAAAAGAGCAGAAAAGAGTTTTCAATTATTGAAACAAAAAGTTACAGAATAACCCGTTTTAGCACTTCCAAATTTCAATAAGGTGTTTCAAGTAGATTGTGATGCTAGTGGTACTGCAATAGGAGCTGTTATGAGCCAAGAAGGTAAACCTGTTGCTTATTTCAGTGAGAAGTTAAATGATGCCAAGAAAAAATATTCTGTTTATGATCAGGAATTTTATGCTATAGATCAGGCATTAAAGAAGTGGAGACATTATCTACTTCCTAATGAGTTTGTTTTGTATACTGATCATCAAGCTTTGCAATATTTGAATAGTCAAGGAAAATTGAATCAAAGGCATTTGAAATGGGTTGAGTTTTTGCAGAGTTATACATTTGTTTTGAAACACAAGAGTGGAAAGTCTAATAGGGTTGCAGATGCTCTTAGCAGAAGGAAACTATTGCTGATAGAAATGCAGATTGAAGTGGTTGGGTTCAAGGAACTCAAGAATTTGTATCCAGATGATCATGATTTTGGTGAAGCTTGGAAAGCTTGTACAGAATCTGTTACTCTAGACAGGACAAAAGGGTTGGATTTCATCATCCAAGATGATATGCTATTCAGAGGGAGCCAGTTGTGCATTCCACGAAGTTCTATGAGGGAGAATCTCATCAAGGAAAAGCATAGCGGAGGATTGGCTGGACATTTTGGTCGTGACAAAACCATTGGTTTGGTTAGTGAGAATTATTGGAAGATATTGAAAATTTTCGGTATTGGCAGTAGGGTACAGAAACTTTGAACTCAATTTTGAATGCTTTAGACGCCCCGGATGAGGTCAAAAATTTGGGTGACAAGCACTTCTGCCAGTCAAGTCTGTAGAGCGCTTCGTGACGTTTCCGAAATGGGGTTCTAATAGCCGATCGGGTCAACTGGTGATGACTTATGGTCTTCGGAAGTTGGGCCACCCGAAATGGCGAAAAATAATTTTCTTCAAAATTTCTATTCAGGTTTCAAAGGTTATCTTGATCCGACTATGATGTAATAAAATGTAAAATAAAATAATTGTAAGTTTGGTCGGCCTTATTAGCTAAAATTCTTGAACCTTCCCAAGCGGTGGAAAATTGCATATATAAGGAAGGCTGTATTATTGTCTTAGGCAGTTCAGAATAGTTCTGGGTAGTAGATCTGGGTAATAGTTCGAGGCTTTGTCCTACAGAATATTGTAAGGGAATGCCCATGTGGCTTTGCATATTGTAATTCTGAAAGTTTGTAATTCCACATTTGTGGAGATAATAAGAAGCCAATTTTCTGTTCTTGCATATTACTGTTGTTGTTTCTCTATTTCTGTTATGTGTTTGTGGTATTAATGGGAGCACCCTTCATCAAGTGGTATCAGAGCAGATTTTCTTGAGTGTGTAAACAGATCGCCGACTGTGAGACAGTTTGCACCAGGACCGTGGCTAGGGTTTCAGAGCGCATCGCGAAAATGCCTCCACGAAAAGAACGTGGCAGAAGAGCTGGTGCTGTAACACCTGAGGTTAGAGAGCTGCAGAGACAAGTGCGAGCATTGCAAGAAGAGATTCGCAGAGGAATGAATCTTAATGTCAGAGACGAAAGCGAGGATGAAGCCGAAGAAGAATATCAAGAAGGAGAAGCTGAAATTGTGAACCAGGAGGAGGAAAGACTTTTTCAGGCGATTTCCAAGATTGGGAAAAGACCTAAGATTGAGGTTCCTACATTTTCTGGAAATCTTAACCCAGATGAATTGATCGACTGGATCAATGAATGTGAAGAATATTTTGAGTATGAAGATGTTGAGGATCTTGATAGAGTCAAATTTGCGAAGGCCAGAATGAAAGGTCATGCGAAGATATGGTGGCAAGAGATTCAGTTGGAGCGAAATAGAAGGGGAAAAGAGAAAATCATGAGATGGGATCGGATGGTGGATAAATTAAAGCGAAAGTTCATTCCTATTGATTACGAGCTTGACCTACTGAATAAAATGCAAAGTTTGAAGCAAGCAGGAAGATCTGTAAAGGAGTCTACAGAAGACTTCTATCGACTCCTCATCAGAATAAGTCATGCAGAAGCTGATAAACAGAAAGTTGCCCGATACCTTAATGGGTTAAGGACAAGCATTCAGGAAGAGTTGAATCTGGTTCGAATGAACAGTATTGAAGAGGCATACCAATTTGCCTTAAAAGTAGAGGAAAAGCTGAACAAGAAATTTGAGAGCAGACAAAACGGAAGAGGTCGCGGTGGACGATCTGGTGGACGGTCATATGGTGGCCGAAATGAAGATCTGAAAAAGAATGATGAGGCCAGTAGCAGTCAGAATCAGCGTGGAAATAATTTCAATCGCTTCCAGGATCAGAATAATAGAGATCAGAGAGGAAGAGGAAGAGGACAAGGATCTAGAGGAGGAGGCTTCCGTGAAACATGTTTTCACTGTGGAGAAAAAGGTCATAGGGCATTTGAATGTCCTCAGCGCCAAGGCAGAACAGACAGGAGAAATGAATGCCAGGCCAGAGTTGCACATGTAGATGAAGATGCCAGATCATCAAATTCTGAAGATGCTGAAAAAGGAGAAACGTTGATTAACAAAAGAGTCATGTTGAGTGGTGAGAATGAACCTGAGCAAAGGAGGAGCCTGTTTCGCACCAGGTGCAAGTGTAAAGGTAAATGTTGTGATGTGATCATTGATAGTGGAAGCACTGACAATTTGGTGTCAGAAGAGATGGTGACAAAGTTGAAGCTCAAGAAACAGAAACACCCACATCCATATCGGATTGCCTAGGTGCAGGATGACCACAAGGTCATGGTCAGTGAACAGTGCCTGGTAAAGTTCAAGATCGGCGGGTACCAAGATGAGGTACTATGTGATATCATCTCTATGGATGCATGTCATATGTTGTTAGGTAGACCGTGGTAGTTTGACAGATGTGCTGTACATGATGGTCGTGCGAATACCTATTCCCTGACAAAGGATAGAGTGCGACATAAGCTAAAACCATTGAAATAGACTGAAGAAAAGGTATGTGGTAATGCAAGGATAACTTTTGTTGATGGAAAAAATTTTCTAGATGGTATGAGGCATGAGCATGTATGTTTTGCTTTAATTCCAAAAGCTGGTAAAGAGGAAGTAGAAGATGTTCCTGTAGAAGTTGCAGATTTGTTGAATGAGTTTCAGGATATTGTATCCGATAACATGCCTGATGGATTACCACCAGTCATGAAGATCGGTCATCAGATGGACTTGATCCCATGAGCGAGTTTGCCGAATAAGGGGGCACACAGAATGACACCTGCAGAAAGTGAGGAGTTGAACAGACAAGTACATGAGTTGTTACAGAAAGGATTGATTCGAGAGAGTCTGAGTCCCTGTGCTGTACCTGCAGTATTAGCACCAAAGAATAATGGAGAATGGAGGATGTGTACAGATTCCAGAGCAATAAACAAGATCACAATCAAGTATAGGTTTCCATTGCCACGAATGGATGATATTATGGATTGTTTGAGTGGAGCTGTGTATTTCTCAAAGATAGATCTGAAGAGTGGATATCACTAGATTCGGATCAGAGAAGGAGATGAATGGAAGACTGCCTTCAAGACAAAGGAAGAACTGTATGAGTGATTAGTCATGCATTTTGGGCTAACCAATGCACCGAGCACTTTCATGTGGCTCATGAACGAGGTTCTGAAAGAATTTCTGGGTAAGTTTGTCATTGTTTACCTAGATGATATTTTGATCTTTAGTAAGACATTGGATGAGCATATCATGCATATTCGTATGGTATTTGACAAGTTGAGAGAAGAGAAATTGTTGATTAATTTGAAAAAGTGCAGTTTTGTGAAGAAAAAGTTAGTGTATTTGGGATTTGTAGTTTCAGCAGAAGGTTTAAAAATGGACCCAAAGAAGGTACAGGCTATCCTTGAATGGCCTACTCCAAGGAGTGCTACTGAGGTAAGATCTTTTCATGGTTTGGCTAGCTTTTACAGAAAGTTTATCTGAAATTTTAGCAGTATTTGTGGACCCTTGACTGAAACAATGAGAGGGGATAGAAAAGAGTTTAAGTGGACTAAAAGAGTAGAAAAGAGTTTTCAGTTGTTTAAATAAAAAGTTACAGAACAACCTGTTTTAGCACTTCCAGATTTCAATAAGGTGTTTCAAGTAGATTGTGATGCTAGTGGTACTGCAATAGGAGCTGTTATGAGTCAAGAAGGTAAACCTGTTGCTTATTTCAGTGAGAAGTTAAATGATGCCAAGAGAAAATATTCTGTTTATGATCAAGAATTTTATGCTATAGTTCAGGCATTAAAGAAGTGGAGACATTATCTACTTTCTAATGAGTTTGTTTTGTATACTGATCATCAAGCTTTGCAATATTTGAATAGTCAAGGAAAATTGAATCAAAGGCATTTGAAATGGGTTGAGTTTTTGCAGAGTTATACATTTGTTTTGAAACACAGGAGTGGAAAGTCTAATAGGGTTGCAGATGCTTTTAGCAAAAGGCAACTATTGCTGATAGAAATGCAGATTGAAGTGGTTGGGTTCAAGGAACTCAAGAATTTGTATCCAGAGGATCCTGATTTTGGTGAAGCCTGAAAAGCTTGTACAGAACCTGTTACTCTAGACAGGACAAAATGGTTGGATTTCATCATCCAGGATGATATGCTATTCAGAGGGAGTCAGTTGTGCATTCCACGAAGTTCTATGAGGGAGAATCTCGTCAAGGAGAAGCATAGCGGAGGATTGGCTGGACATTTTGGTCGTGATAAAACCCTTGATTTGGTTAGTGAGAATTATTATTGGCCACAGTTGCAGCAAGATGTGAAGAAGTTTGTACAGAGTTGTAGAGTATGTCAGATGGCGAAAGGAGTGAAGCAGAATACATGGTTGTATCAGCCATTACCTATACCAGAGAAGCCTTGGAAGGATATCAGCATGGACTTTGTTCTTGGTTTACCGAGGACTCAGCGGGGACACGATTCAATTTTTGTGGTAGTTGACAGATTTTCAAAGATGGCACATTTTATTCCCTGCCAGAAGACTAATGATGTTCATGTAGCAGAATTATTTTTCAAGGAAGTAGTGAGACTTCATGGTTTGCCAAAGACCATAGTTTCAGATCGGGACACTAAGTTTGTTGGATATTTCTGGCGTACATTGTGGAAGAAGTTGAAGACAGATTTGAAGTTTAGTTCATCACATCATCCACAGACTGATGGACAGACAAAGGTGGTGAATAGGAGTTTGAAAAATTTGCTGAGATGTTTGGTTGGAGATAAGCCAACAGGATGGGATTTGATTTTACCACAAGCAGAATTTGCATACAATAATTCTGTCAACAAGAGCACTGCTAAATCACCATTCCAGATTGTATATGGAAGTAGTCCAAGAAATGCATCTGAATTGAGAAAGATAGATAAAGGAGAAATAAGTAGTGCTAAAGCTGAAGATTTTGCAGAACACTTGAAAAACATGCATGAAGAGGTGGGGAAGCATATTACCAAGATGAACGCACAGTATAAGGATAAGGCAGATGAGAAAAGGAGGTATAAGGAATTTCAGGTTGGTAATGAAGTCATAGTTCATTTGCAGAAGGAGCGGTTTCCAGTTGGTACATATAACAAGCTGAAAATGAAGAAGTTTGGACCATGTAGGATACTGAAGAAACATGATTCAGGAAACGCATATGAGGTAGAATTGCCTACTGAGCTAAATATTTTGCCAGTGTTTAACATTTCAGATCTGACAGAGTATCATGAAAGAGGTGTTAAAGATGAGATCACAGCAGCACAGTGGAGTATTCCAGCAACTAGTTTAGACACTAAAGAGATCGAAGATATACTAGACAGTCGTGTTGGCAGAAGCACAAGGAACAGGACATATGAAGAATATCTGGTCAAATGGAAAGGATGACCTGTTGAAGATTCATCATGGCTGACAAAGGAGGAGGTTAGCCGTCTTGGTTTTCCTCTGCACCCCTGAGTCGTGACAGGGTCATTTCTCAAATTACCCGGGGTGTCTGATGCAGGAGCATCCTGGGTGTAAGAGCAATCTTGCATCACCCAAAAATATTTCTATTTTTGTATTCAATCAGGGCTATTTTGTGCAGAGCTGCTATTTTTAGAAAGTTACTATTTTTGGTAATTTTCGTATGTGCTCAGAATGATCTGATTTTTTTCTTGGAGGTTCATTTTGGTCATATAAGCCTGCCAGTAAAGTTTCATTGCCAGATCAAGTGTATATTGGAAGATATTGAAGATTTTCAGTATTGGCAGCAAGGTACAGAAACTTTGAACTCAGTTTTGAAAGCTTTAGAGGCCCCGGATGAGGTCAAAAATTTAGGAGACAATTGCTTGCGCCAGTCAAGCCTGTAGAGCGCTTCGTGGCGTTTCCGAAATGGAGTTATAATAGCCGATCGGGTCAACTGGTGATGACTTATGGGCTTCGGAAGTTGAGCCACCCGAAATGGCAGAAAATAATTTTTTTCAAAATTTCTCTTCGGGTTTCAAAGGTTATCTTGAGCCGACTATGATGTAATAAAATGTAAAATAAAATAATTCTAAGTTTGGTCGGCCTTATTGGCTAAAATTCTGGAACCTTCCCAGGCGGTGAAAAATTGCCTATATAAGGAAGGCTGTATTATTGTCTTAGGCAATTCGGAATAATTCTGGGTAGTAGATCTAGGTATTGATTCGATGCTTTGTCCTACAGAATATTGTAAGGGAATGCCAATGTGGCTTTGCATATTGTAATTCTGAAAGTTTGTAATTCCACATTTGTGGAGATAATAAGAAGCCAATTTTCTGTTCTTGCATATTACTGTTGTTGTTTCTCTATTTCTGTTATGTGTTTGTGGTATTAAGGGGAGCACCCTTCATCAAGTGGTATCAGAGCAGGTTTTCTTGAGTGTGTAAACAGATCGCCGAATGTGATGCAGTTTGCACCAGGACCGTGGTTAGGGTTTTAGCGCGCATCGCGAAAATGCCTCCATGAAAAGAACATGGCGAAAGAGCTGGTGCTGTGACACCTGAGGTTAGAGAGCTGCAGAGACAAGTGCGAGCATTGCAAGAAGAGATTCACAGAGGAATGAATCTTAATGTCAGAGACGAAAGCGAGGATGAAGCCGAAGAAAAATATCAAGAAGGAGAAGCTGAAATCGTGAACCAGGAGGAAGAAAAACTTTTTCGGGCGATTTCCAAGATTGGGAAAAGACCTAAGATTGAGGTTCCTACATTTTCTGAAAATCTTAACTCAGAGGAATTGATCGACTGGATCAATGAATGTGAAGAATATTTTGAGTATGAAGATGTTGAGGATCCTGATAGGGTCAAATTTGCGAAGGCCAGACTGAAAGGTCATGCGAAGATATGGTGGCAAGAGATTCAGTTGGAGCGAAATAGAAGGGGAAAGGAGAAAATCACGAGATGGGATCGGATGGTGGATAAATTAAAGCGACAGTTCATTCCTGTTGATTATGAGCTTGACCTACTGAAGAAAATGCAAAGTTTGAAGCAAGCAGGAAGATCTGTTCAGGAGTATACAGAGGAGTTCTATCGACTTCTCATCAGAACAGGCCATGGAGAAGCTGATAAAGAGAAAGTTGCCCGATACCTTAATGGGTTAAGGCCAAGCATTCAAGAGGAGCTGAATCTGGTTCGAATGAACAGTATTGAAGAGGCATACCAGTTTGCCCTAAAAGTAGAGGAAAAGATGAACAAGAAGTTTGAGAGCAGACAAAACAGAAGACGTCACGGTGGACGATCTAGTGGACGGTCATATAGTGGCCGATATGAAGATCTGAAAAAAAAGGATGAGGCCAGTACCAGTCAGAATCAGCGTGGAAATAATTCCAATCGCTTCCAGGATCAGAATAATAAAGATCAGAGAGGAAGATGAAGAAGACAAGCATCTGGAGCAGGAGGCTTCCGTGGAACATGTTTTCACTGTGGAGAAGAAGGTCATAGGGCATTTGAATGTCCTCAGCGCCAAGGCAGAACAGACAGAAGAAATGAATGCCAGGCCAGAGTTGCACATGTAGATGAAGATGCCAGATCATCAAATTCTGAAGATGCTAAAAGAGGAAAAACGTTGATTAACAGAAGATTCATGTTGAGTGGTGAGAATAACCCTGAGCAAAGGAGGAGCCTGTTTCGCACCAGGTGCAAGTGTGAAGGTAAATGTTGTGATGTGATCATTGATAGTGGAAGCACTGACAATTTGGTGTCAGAAGAGATGGTGACAAAGTTGAAGCTCAAGAGACAGAAACACCCACATCCATATCGGATTGCCTGGGTGCAGGATGACCACAAGGTCATGGTCAGTGAACAATGCCTAGTAAAGTTCAAGATCAGCGGGTACCAAGATGAGGTACTATGTGATATCATCTCTATTGATGCATTTCATATGTTGTTAGGTAGACCGTGGCAGTTTGACAGATGTGCTGTACATGATGGTCGTGCGAATACCTATTCCCTGACAAAGGATGGAGTGTGACATAAGCTAAAACCATTGAAAGAGACTGAAGAAAAGGTATGTGGTAATGCAAGGATAACTTTTGTTGATGGAAGAAATTTCCTAGATGGTATGAGGCATGAGCATGTATGTTTTGCTTTAATTCCAAAAGCTGGTAAAGAGGAAGTAGAAGATGTTCATGTAGAAGTTGCAGATTTGTTGAATGAGTTTCAGGATATTATATCCGATAACGTGCCTGATGGATTACCACCAGTCAGGAAGATCAGTCATCAGATGAACTTGATCCCATGAGCGAGTTTGCCAAATAAGGCAGCACACAGAATGACACCTGCAGAAAGTGAGGAGTTGAACAGACAAGTACATGAGTTGTTACAGAAAGGATTGATTCGAGAGAGTCTGAGTCCCTGTGCTGTACCTGCAGTATTAGCACCAAAGAAGAATGGAGAATGGAGGATGTGTACAGATTCCAGAGCAATAAACAAGATCACAATCAAGTATAGGTTTCCATTGCCACGAATGGATGATATTATGGATTGTTTGAGTGGAGCTGTGTATTTATCAAAGATAGATCTGAATAGTGGATATCATCAGATTCGGATCAGAGAAGGAGATGAATGGAAGACTGCCTTCAAGATAAAGGAAGGACTCTATGAGTGGTTAGTCATGCCTTTTGGGCTAACCAATGCACCGAGCACTTTCATGCGGCTCATGAACGAGGTTCTGAAAGAATTTCTGGGTAAGTTTGTCATTGTTTACCTAAATGATATTTTGATCTTTAGTAAGACATTGGATGAGCATATCATGCATATTCGTATGGTATTTGACAAGTTGAGAGAAGAGAAATTGTTGATTAATTTGAAAAAGTGCAGTTTTGTGAAGAAAGAGTTAGTGTATTTGGGATTTGTAATTTCAGCAGAAGGTTTAAAAATGGACCCAAAGAAGGTACAGGCTATCCTTGAATGGCCTACTCCAAGGAGTGCTACTGAGGTAAGATCTTTTCATGGTTTGGCTAGCTTTTACAGAAAGTTTATCCGAAATTTTAGCAGTATTTGTGGACCCTTGACTGAAACAATGAGAGGGGATAGAAAAGAGTTTAAGTGGACTAAAAGAGTAGAAAAGAGTTTTCAGTTGTTTAAACAAATAGTTACAGAACAACCTGTTTTAGCACTTTCAGATTTCAATAAGGTTTTTCAAGTAGATTGTGATGCTAGTGGTTCTGCAATAGGAGCTGTTATGAGTCAAGAAGGTAAACCTGTTGCTTATTTCAGTGAGAAGTTAAATGATGCCAAGAGAAAATATTCTGTTTATGATCAAGAATTTTATGCTATAGTTCAGGCATTAAAGAAGTGGAGACATTATCTACTTTCTAATGAGTTTGTTTTGTATACTAATCATCAAGCTTTGCAATATTTGAATAGTCAAGGAAAATTGAATCAAAAGCATTTAAAATGGGTTGAGTTTTTGCAGAGTTATACATTTGTTTTGAAACACAGAAGTGGAAAGTCTAATAGGGTTGCAGATGCTCTTAGCAGAAGGCAACTATTGCTGACAGAAATGCAGATTGAAGTGGTTGGGTTCAAGGAACTCAAGAATTTGTATCCAGATGATCCTGATTTTGGTGAAGCTTGGACAGCTTGTACAGAACCTATTACTCTAGACATGACAAAATGGTTGGATTTCATCATCCAGGATGATATGCTATTTAGAGGGAGTCAGTTGTGCATTTCACGAAGTTCTATGATGGAGAATCTCATCAAGGAGAAGCATAGCGGAGGATTGGCTGGACATTTTGGTCGTGATAAAACATTTGGTTTGGTTAGTGAGAATTATTATTGGCCACAGTTGCAGCAAGATGTGAAGAAGTTTGTACAGAGTTGCAGAGTATGTCAGATGGCGAAAGGAGTGAAGCAGAATACAGGGTTGTATCAGCCATTACCTGTACCAGAGAAGCCTTGGGAGGATATCAGCATGGACTTTGTTCTTGGTTTACCGAGGACACAGCGGGGACACGATTCAATTTTTGTAGTAGTTGACAGATTTTCAAAGATGGCACATTTTATTCCTTGCCAGAAGACTAATGATGTTGTTCATGTAGCAGAATTGTTTTTCAGAGAAGTAGTGAGACTTCATGATTTGCCAAAGACCATAGTTTCAGATCGGGACACTAAGTTTGTTGGATATTTCTGGCGTACATTGTGGAAGAAGTTGAAAACAGATTTGAAGTTTAGTTCATCACATCATCCACATGCTGATGGACAGACAGAGGTGGTGAATAGGAGTTTGAGAAATTTGTTGAGATGTTTGGTTGGAGATAAGCCAACAGGATGGGATTTGATTTTACCACAGGCAGAATTTGCATACAATAATTCTGTCAATAGAAGCACTGGTAAATCACCATTCCAGATTGTATATGGAAGTAGTCCAAGAAATGCATCTGAATTGATGAAGATAGATAAAGGAGAAATAAGTAGTGCTGAAGCTGAGGATTTTGCAGAACACTTGAAGAACATCCATGAGGAAGTGAGGAAGCATATTACCAAGATGAATGCACAGTATAAGGCTAAGGCAGATGAGAAAAGGAGGTATAAAGAATTTCAGGTTGGTGATGAAGTCATAGTTCATTTGCAGGAGCGGTTTCTAGTTGGTACATATAACAAGCTGAAAATTAAGAAGTTTGGACCATGTACGATACTGAAGAAACATGATTCAGGAAACGCATATGAGGTAGAACTGCCTACTGAGCTAAATATTTCGCCAGTGTAACATTTCCGATCTGACAGAGTATCATGAAGGAGGTGTTGAAGATGAGATCACAGCAGCAAAGTGGAGTATTCCAGCAACTAGTTCAGACACTAAAAAGATCGAAGATATATTGGACAGTCGTGTTGGCAGAAGCACAAGGAATAGGACATATGAAGAATATCTGGTTAAGTGGAAAGGACGACCTATTGAAGATTCATCATGGCTGACAAAGGAGGAGGTTAGCCGTCTTGATTTTCCTCTGCACACCTGAGTCGTGACAGGGTCACTTCTCAAATTACCCCGAGTGTCTGATGCAGGAGCATCCTCGGTGTAAGAGCAATCTTGCATCACCCAAAAATATTTCTATTTTTGTATTCAATAAGTGCTATTTTGTGCAGAGCTTCTATTTATGGAAAGTTACTATTTTTTGGTAATTTTTGTATGTGCTCAGAATGATCTGATTTCTTTCTTGGAGGTTGATTTTAGTCATATAAGTCTGCCAGTAAAGTTTCATTGCCAGATCAAGTGTATATTGGAAGATATTGAAGATTTTCGGTATTGGCAGCAGGGTACAGAAACTTTGAACTAAGTTTTGAAGGCTTTAGAGGCTCCGGATGAGATCAAAAATTTGGGTGACAGGCGCTTGCGCCAGTCATGTCTGTAGAGTGCTTCGTGACGTTTCCGAAATGGAGTTATTATAGCTGATCGGGTCAACTGGTGATGACTTATGGTTTTCGAAAGTTGGGCCACCCGAAATGGCGAAAAATAATTTTCTTCAATATTTCTGTTCGAGTTTCAAAGGTTATCTTGAGCCGACTATTATGTAATAAAATGTAAAATAAAATAATTCTAAGTTTGGTCGGCATTATTGGCTAAAATTCTGGAACCTTCCCAAACGGTGGAAAATTGTCTATATAAAGAAGGCTGTATTATTGTCTTAGACAGTTCGGAATAATTCTGGGTAGTAGATCTGAGTATTGATTCGAAGCTTTGTCCTACAGAATATTTTAAGGGAATGCCCATGTGGCTTTGCATATTGTAATTTTGAAAGTTTGTAATTTCACATTTGTGGAGATAATAAGAAGCCAATTTTCTGTTCTTGCATATTACTGTTGTTTTTTCTCTATTTTTGTTATGTGTTTGTGGTATTAAGGGGAGCACCCTTCATCAAGTGGTATCAGAGCAGGTTTTCTTGAGTGTGTAAACAGATCGCCAACTGTGAGGCAGTTTGCACCAAGACCGTGGTTAGGGTTTTAGCGCGCATCGCGAAAATGCCTCCACGAAAAGAACGTGGCGGAAGAGCTGGTGCTGTGACACCTGAGGTTAGAGAGCTGCAGAGACAAGTGCGAGCATTGCAAGAAGAGATTCGCAAAGGAATGAATCTTAATGTCAGAGACGAAAGCGAGGATGAAGCCGAAGAAGAATATCAAAAAGGAGAAGCTGAAATTGTGAACCAGGAGCAAGAAAGACTTTTTCGGGCGATTTCCAAGATTGGGAAAAGACCTAAGATTGAGGTTCCTACATTTTTTGGAAATTTTAACCCAGAGGAATTGATCGACTGGATCAATGAATGTGAAGAATATTTTGAGTATGAAGATGTTGAGGATCCTGATAGGGTCAAATTTGCGAAGGCCAGACTGAAAGGTCATGCGAAGATATGGTGGCAAGAGATTCAGTTGGAGTGAAATAGAAGGGGAAAGGAGAAAATCACGAGATGGGATCGGATGGTGGATAAATTAAAGCGACAGTTCATTCCTGTTGATTACGAGCTTGACCTACTGAAGAAAATGCAAAGTTTGAAGCAAGCAGGAAGATCTGTTCAGGAGTATACAGAGGAGTTCTATCGACTTCTCATCAGAACAGGCCATGCAGAAGCTGATAAAGAGAAAGTTGCCCGATACCTTAATGGGTTAAGGCCAAGCATTCAAGAGAAGCTGAATCTGGTTCGAATGAACAGTATTGACGAGGCATACCAGTTTGCCCTAAAAGTAGAAGAAAAGCTCAACAAGAAGTTTGAGAGCAGACAAAACGGAAGAGGTCGCGGTGGACGATCTGGTGGACGGTCATATGGTGGCCGAAATGAAGATCTGAAAAAGAATGATGAGGCCAGTAGTAGTCAGAATCAGCGTGGAAATAATTCCAATCGCTTCCAGAATCAGAATAATAGAGATCAGAGAGGAAGAGGAAGAGGACAAGGATCTGGAGGAGGAGGCTTCCGTGGAACATGTTTTCACTGTGGAGAAGAAGGTCTTAGGGCATTTGAATGTCCTCAGCGCCAAGGCAGAACAGACAGGAGAAATGAAAGCCAGGCCAGAGTTGCACATGTAGATGAAGATGCCAGATCATCAAAATCTGAAGATGCTGAAAGAGGAGAAACGTTGATTAACAGAAGAGTCCTATTGAGTGGTGAGAATGAACCTGAGCAAAGGAGGAGCCTGTTTCGCACCAGGTGCAAGTGTGAAGGTAAATGTTGTGATGTGATCATTGATAGTGGAAGCACTGACAATTTGGTGTCAGAAGAGATGGTGACAAAGTTGAAGCTCAAGAGACAGAAACACCCACATCCATATCGGATTGCCTAGGTGCAGGATGACCACAAGGTCATGGTCAGTGAACAGTGCCTGGTAAAGTTCAAGATCGGCGGGTACCAAGATGAGGTACTATGTGATATCATCTCTATGGATGCATGTCATATGTTGTTAGGTAGACCGTAGCAGTTTGACAGATGTGTTGTACATGATGGTCGTGCGAATACCTATTCCCTGACAAAAGATGAAGTGCGACATAAGCTAAAACCATTGAAAGAGACTGAAGAAAAGGTATGTGGTAATGCAAGGATAACTTTTGTTGATGGAAGAAATTTCCTAGATGGTATGAGGCATGAGCATGTATGTTTTGCTTTAATTCCAAAAGCTGGTAAAGAGGAAGTAGAAGATGTTCCTGTAGAAGTTGCAGATTTGTTGAATGAGTTTCAAGATATTGTATCTGATAACATGCCTGATGGATTACCACCAGTCAGGAAGATCAGTCATCAGATGGACTTGATCTCAGGTGCGAGTTTGCCGAATAAGGCAGCACACATATTAACACCTGCAGAAAGTGAGGAGTTGAACAGACAAGTACATGAACTGTTACAGAAAGGATTGATCCGTGAGAGTCTAAGTCCCTGTGCTGTACCAGCGGTATTAGCACCAAAGAAGAATGGAGAATGGAGGATGTGTACAGATTCTAGGACAATAAACAAGATCACAATCAAGTATAGGTTTCCCTTACCACGAATGGATGATATTATGGATTGTTTGAGTGGAGCTGTGTATTTCTCAAAGATAGATCTGAAGAGTGGATATCATCAGATTCGGATCAGAGAAGGAGATGAATGGAAGACTGCATTCAGGACAAAAGAAGGACTCTATGAGTGGTTAGTCATGCCTTTTGGGCTAACCAATGCACCGAGCACTTTCATGCGGCTCATGAACGAGGTTCTGAAAGAATTTTTGGGTAAGTTTGTCATTGTTTACCTAGATGATATTTTGATCTTTAGTAAGACATTGGATGAGCATATGATGCATATTCGTATGGTATTTGAGAAGTTGAGAGAACAGAAATTGTTGATTAATTTGAACAAGTGCAGTTTTGTGAAGAAAGAGTTAGTGTATTTGGGATTTGTAGTTTCAGCAGAAGGTCTAAAAATGGACCTAGAGAAGGTACAGGCTATCCTTGAATGACATACTCCAAGGAGTGCTACTGAGGTAAGATCTTTTCATGGTTTGGCTAGCTTTTACAGAAAGTTTATCCGAAATTTTAGCAATATTTGTGGACCATTGACTGAAACAATGAGAGGGGATAAAAAAGAGTTTAAGTGGACTAAAGGAGCAGAAAATAGTTTTCAATTGTTGAAACAAAAAGTTACAGAACAACCCATTTTAGCACTTCCAGATTTCAATAAGGTGTTTCAAGTAGATTGTGATTCTAGTGGTACTGCAATAGGAGCTATTATGAGCCAAGAAGGTAAACCTGTTGCTTATTTCAGTGAGAAGTTAAATGATGCCAAGAGGAAATATTCTGTTTATGATCAAAAATTTTATGCTATAGTTCAGGCATTAAAGAAGTGGAGACATTATCTACTTCCTAAAGAGTTTGTTTTGTATACTGATCATCAAGCTTTGCAATATTTGAATAGTCAAGGAAAATTGAATCAAAGGCATTTGAAATGGGTTGAGTTTTTGCAGAGTTATACATTTGTTTTGAAACACAGGAGTGGAAAGTCTAATAGGGTTGCAGATGCTTTTAGCAAAAGGCAACTATTGCTGATAGAAATGCAGATTGAAGTGGTTGGGTTCAAGGAACTCAAGAATTTGTATCCAGAGGATCCTGATTTTGGTGAAGCCTGAAAAGCTTGTACAGAACCTGTTACTCTAGACAGGACAAAATGGTTGGATTTCATCATCCAGGATGATATGCTATTCAGAGGGAGTCAGTTGTGCATTCCACGAAGTTCTATGAGGGAGAATCTCATCAAGAAGAAGCATAGCGGAGGATTGGCTGGACATTTTGGTCGTGTCAAAACCCTTGGTTTGGTTAGTGAGAATTATTATTGGCCACAGTTGCAGCAAGATGTGAAGAATTTTGTACAGAGTTGTAGAGTATGTCAGATGGCAAAAGGAGTGAAGCAGAATACAGGGTTGTATCAGCCATTACCTGTACCAGAGAAGCCTTGGGAGGATATCAGCATGCACTTTGTTTTTGGTTTACCGAAGACTCAGCGGGGACATGATTCAATTTTTGTGGTAGTTGACAGATTTTCAAAGATG
Source organism: Chamaecyparis obtusa (assembly GCA_027943335.1). NCBI lineage: Eukaryota > Viridiplantae > Streptophyta > Pinopsida > Cupressales > Cupressaceae > Chamaecyparis > Chamaecyparis obtusa. The sequence goes on along the minus strand of BSBK01003643.1, from coordinate 1,774,113 downwards.
GCACATTTTATTCCCTGCCAGAAGACTAATGATGTTGTTCATGTAGCAGAATTATTTTTTAGAGAAGTAGTGAGACTTCATGGTTTGCCAAGGACCATAGTTTCAAATCGGGACACTAAGTTTGTTGGATATTTCTGGCGTACATTGTGGAAGAAGTTGAAGACAGATTTGAAATTTAGTTCATCACATCATCCATAGACTGATGGACAGAGAGAGGTGGTGAATAGGAGTTTGGAAAATTTGCTGAGATGTTTGGTTGGAGATAAGCCAACAGAATGGGATTTGATTTTACCACAGGCGGAATTTGCATACAATAATTCTGTCAACAGGAGCACTGGTAAATCACCATTCCAGATTGTATATGAAAATAGTCCAAGAAATGCATCTGAATTGAGGAAGATAGATAAAGGAGAAATAAGTAGTGCTGAAGCTGAAGATTTTGCAGAACACTTGAAAAACATCCATGAGCAGGTGGGGAAGCATATTACCAAGATGAACGCACAGTATAAGGCTAAGGCAGATGAGAAAAGGAGGTATAACGAATTTCAGGTTGGTGATGAAGTCATGTTTCATTTGCGGAAGGAGCGGTTTCCAGTTGGTACATATAACAAGCTGAAAATGAAGAAGTTTGGACCATGTAGGATACTGAAGAAACATGATTCAGGAAACGCATATGAAGTAGAATTATCTACTGAGCTAAATATTTCACCAGTGTTTAACATTTCAGATCTGATAGAGTATCATGAAGGAGGTGTTGAAGATGAGATCACAGCAGCACAGTGAAGTATTCCAGCAACTAGTTTAGACACTAAGGAGATCGAAGATATACTGGACAGTCGTGTTGGCAAAAGCACAAGGAACAGGACATATGAAGAATATCTGGTCAAATGGAAAGGACGACCTGTTGAAGATTCATCATGGCTGACAAAGGAGGAGGTTAGCCGTCTTGATTTTCCTCTGCACACCTGAGTCGTGACAGGGTCACTTCTCAAATTACCCCGGGTGTCTGATGCAGGAGCATCCTGGGTGTAAGAGCAATCTTGCATCACCCAAAAATATTTCTATTTTTGTATTCAATCAGGGCTATTTTGTGCAGAGCTTCTATTTATGGAAAGTTACTATTTTTGGTAATTTTCGTATGTGCTCAGAATGATCTGATTTCTTTCCTGGAGGTTCATTTTGGTCATATAAGCCTGCCAGTAAAGTTTCATTGCCAAATCAAGTGTATGTTGGAAGATATTGAAGATTTTCGGTATTGGCAGCAGGGTACAGAAATTTTGAACTCAGTTTTGAAGGCTTTAGAAGCCCCGGATGAGGTCAAAAATTTGGGTGACGGGCGCTTGCTCCGGTCAACCCTGTAGAGCGCTTCGTGGCGTTTCCGAAATGGGGTTATAATAGCCGATCGGGTCAACTGGTGATGACTTATGGTCTTCGGAAGTTGGGCCACCCGAAATGGCAGAAAATAATTTTCTTCAAAATTTCTATTCGGGTTTCAAAAGTTATCTTGAGCCGACTATGATGTAATAAAATGTAAAATAAAATAATTCTAAATTTGGTCGGCCTTATTGGCTAAAATTCTGGAACCTTTCCAGGCGGTGGAAAATTGTCTATATAAGAAAGGCTGTATTATTGTCTTAGGCAGTTCAGAATAGTTCTGGGTAGTAGATCTGGGTAATAGTTCGAGGCTTTGTCCTACAGAATATTGTAAGGGAATGCCCATGTGGCTTTGCATATTGTAATTCTGAAAGTTTGTAATTCCACATTTGTGGAGATAATAAGAAGCCAATTTTCTGTTCTTGCATATTGTTGTTGTTTATCTATATCTGTTATGTGTTTGTGGTATTAAGGGGAGCACCCTTCATCAAGTGGTATCATAGCAGGTTTTCTTGTGTGTAAACAGATCGTCGACTGTGAGGCAGTTTGCACCAGGACCGTGGCTAGGGTTTCAGCGCGCATCGCGAAAATGCCTCCACGAAGGGAACGTGGCGGAAGAGCTGGTGTTGTAACACCTGAGGTTAGAGAGCTGCAGAGACAAGTGCGAGCATTACAAGAAGAGATTCGTAGAGGAATGAATCTTAATGTCAGAGATGAAAGCGAGGATGAAGCCGAAGAAGAATATCAAGAAGGAAAAGCTGAAATTGTGAACCAGGAGGAAGAAAGACTTTTTCAGGCGATTTTCAAGATTGGGAAAAGACCTAAAATTGAGGTTCCTACATTTTTTGAAAATCTTAACCCAGAGGAATTGATCGACTTGATCAATGAATGTGAGGAATATTTTGAGTATGAAGATGTTGAGGATCCTGATAGGGTCAAATTTGCGAAGGCCAGACTGAAAGGTCATGCGAAGATCTGGTGGCAAAAAATTCAATTGGAGCGAAATAGAAGAGAGAAAGATAAAATCACAAGATGGGATCGGATGGTGGATAAATTGAAGCGATAGTTCATTCCTGTTGATTATGACCTTGATCTACTAAAGAAAATGCAAAGTTTGAAGCAAGCAGGAAGATCTGTTCAGGAGTATACAGAAGAGTTCTATCGACTCCTCATCAGAACAGGCCATGCAGAAGCTGATAAGGAGAAAGTTGCCTGATACCTTAATGGGTTAAGGCCAAGCATTCAGGAAGAGTTGAATCTGGTTCGAATGAACAGTATTGAGGAGGCATACCAATTTGCCCTAAAAGTAGAGGAAAAGCTGAACAAGAAGTTCGAGAGCAGACAAAACGGACAAAGGAGGAGGTTAGCCGTCTTGGTTTTTCTCTGCACACCTGAGTCGTGACAGGGTCAGTTCTCAAATTACCCTGGGTGTCTGATGCAGGAGCATCCTGGGTGTAAGAGCAATCTTGCATCACCCAAAAATATTTCTATTTTTGTATTCAATCATGGCTATTTTGTGCAGAGCTGCTATTTATGGAAAGTTACTATTTTTGGTAATTTTCGTATGTGCTCAGAATGATCTGATTTCTTTCTTGGAGGTTCATTTTGGTCATATAAGCCTGCCAGTAAAGTTTCATTGTCAGATCAAGTGTATGTTGGAAGATATTGAAGATTTTCGGTATTGGCAGCAGGGTACAGAAACTTTGAACTCAATTTTGAAGGCTTTAGAAGCCCCGGATGAGGTCAAAAATTTAGGTGACGCGCGCTTGCGTCGGTCAAGCCTGTAGAGCGCTTCGTGGCGTTTCCGAAATGAGGTTATAATAGCCGATCGGGTCAACTGGTGATGACTTATGGTCTTCGGAAGTTGGGCCACCCGAAATGGCAGAAAATAATTTTCTTCAAAATTTCTATTCGGGTTTCAAAGGTTATCTTGAGCCGACTATGATGTAATAAAATATAAAATAAAATAATTCTAAGTTTGGTCGGCCTTATTGGCTAAAATTCTGGAACCTTCCCAAGCGGTGGAAAATTGTCTATATAATGAAGGCTGTATTATTGTCTTAGGCAGTTCAGAATAGTTCTGGGTAGTAGATCTGGGTAATAGTTCGAAGTTTTGTCCTACAGAATATTGTAAGGGAATGCCCATGTGGCTTTGCATATTGTAATTCTGAAAGTTTGTAATTCCACATTTGTGGAGATAATAAGAAGCTAATTTTCTGTTCTTGCATATTGTTGTTGTTTCTCTATATTTGTTATGTGTTTGTGGTATTAAGGGGAGCACCTTTCATCAAGTGGTATCAGAGCAGGTTTTCTTGAGTGTGTAAACAGATCGCCGACTGTGAGGCAGTTTGCACCAGGACCGTGGCTAGGGTTTCAGCGCGCATCGCGAAAATACCTCCACGAAGGGAACGTGGCGGAAGAGCTGGTGTTGTAACAACTGAGGTTAGAGAGCTGCAGAGACAAGTGCGAGCATTACAAGAAGAGATTCGTAGAGGAATGAATCTTAATGTCAGAGATGAAAGCGAGGATGAAGCCGAAGAAGAATATCAAGAAGGAGAAGCTGAAATTGTGAACCAGGAGGAAGAAAGACTTTTTCGGGCGATTTCCAAGATTGGGAAAAGACCTAAGATTGAGGTTCTTACATTTTCTGAAAATATTAACCCAGAGGAATTGATCGACTTGATCAATGAATGTGAGGAATATTTTGAGTATGAAGATGTTGAGGATCCTGATAGGGTCAAATTTGCGAAGGCCAGACTAAAAGGTCATGCGAAAATCTGGTGGCAAGAAATTCAATTGGAGCGAAATAAAAGAGGGAAAGATAAAATCACAAGATGGGATCGGATGGTGGATAAATTGAAGTGACAGTTCATTCCTGTTGATTATGAGCTTGATCTACTAAAGAAAATGCAAAGTTTGAAGCAAGCAGAAAGATCTGTTCAGGAGTATACAGGAGAGTTCTATCGACTCCTCATCAGAACAGGCCATGCAGAAGCTGATAAGGAGAAAGTTGCCCGATACTTTAATAGGTTAAGGTCAAGCATTCAGGAGGAGTTGAATCTAGTTCGAATGAACAGTATTGAGGAGGCATACCAATTTGCCCTAAAAGTAGAGGAAAAGTTGAACAAGAAGTTCGAGAGCAGACAAAACGGAAGAGGTCGCGGTGGACGGTCATATGGTGGCCGAAATGAAGATCCGAAAAAGAAGGATGAGGCTAGTAGCAGTCAGAATCAGCGCGGAAATAATTCCAATCGCTTCCAAGATCAGAATAATAGAGATCAAAGAGGAAGAGGAAGAGGATCTGGAAGAGGAGGCTTCCGTGGAACATGTTTTCACTGTGGAGAAGAAGGTCATAGGGCATTTGAATGTCCTCAGCGCCAAGGCAGAACAGACAGGAGAAATGAATGCCAGGCCAGAGTTGCACATGTAGATGAAGATGCCAGATCATCAAATTCTGAAGATGCTGAAAGAGGAGAAACGTTGATTAACAGAAGAGTCCTGTTGAGTGGTGAGAATGAACCTGAGCAAAGGAGGAGCCTGTTTCGCACCAGGTGCAAGTGTGAAGGTAAATGTTGTGATGTGATCATTGATAGTGGAAGCACTGACAATTTGGTGTCAGAAGAGATGGTGACAAAGTTGAAGCTCAAGAAACATAAACACCCACATCCATATCGGATTGACTGGGTACAAGATGACCACAAGGTCATGGTGAATGAACAATGCCTAGTGAAGTTCAAGATCGGCGGGTACCAAGATGAGGTACTATGTGATATCATCTCTATGGATGCATGTCATATGTTATTGGGTAGACCGTGGCAGTTTGACAGATGTGCTGTACATGATGGTCGTGCGAATACCTTTTCCCTGACAAAGGATGGAGTGCGGCATAAGCTAAAACCATTGAAGGAGACTGAAGAAAAGGTATGTGGTAATGCAAGGATAACTTTTGTTGATGGAAGAAATTTCCTAGATGGTATGAGGCAGGAGCATGTATGTTTTGCTTTAATTCCAAAAGCTGGTAAAGAGAAAGTAGAAGATGTTCATGTAGAAGTTGCAGATTTGTTGAATGAGTTTCAGGATATTGTATCCGATAACGTGCCTGATGGATTACCACCAGTCAGGAAGATCAGTCATCAAATGGACTTGATCCCAAGAGCGAGTTTGCCGAATAAGGCAGCACACAGAATGACACCTGCAGAAAGTGAGGAGTTGAACAGACAAGTACATCAACTGTTACAGAAAGGATTGATCCGTGAGAGTCTGAGTCCCTGTGCTGTACCAGCGGTATTAGCACCAAAGAAGAATGGAGAATGGAGGATGTGTACAGATTCTAGGGCAATAAACAAGATCACAATCAAGTATAGGTTTCCCTTGCCACGAATGGATGATATTATGGATTGTTTAAGTGGAGCTGTGTATTTCTCAAAGATAGATCTGAAGAGTGGATATCACCAGATTCGGATCAGAGAAGGAGATGAATGGAAGACTGCCTTCAAGACAAAGGAAGGACTGTATGAGTGGTTAGTCATGCCTTTTGGGCTAACCAATGCACTGAGCACTTTCATGCGACTCATGAACGAAGTTCTGAAAGAATTTTTGGGTAAGTTTGTCATTGTTTACCTAGATGATATTTTGATCTTTAGTAAGACATTGGATGAGCATATGATGCATATTCGTATGGTATTTGAGAAGTTGAGAGAAGAGAAATTGTTGAGTAATTTGAATAAGTGCAGTTTTGTGAAGAAAGAGTTAGTGTATTTGGGATTTGTAGTTTCAACAGAAGGTCTAAAAATGGACCCAGAGAAGGTACAGGCTATCCTTGAATGGCCTACTCCAAGGAGTGCTACTGAAGTAAGATCTTTTCATGGTTTGGCTAGCTTTTACAGAAAGTTTATCTGAAATTTTAGCAGTATTTGTGGACCCTTGACTGAAACAATGAGAGGGGATAGAAAAGAGTTTAAGTGGACTAAAGGAGCAGAAAATAGTTTTCAGTTGTTGAAACAAAAAGTTACAGAACAACCCGTTTTAGCACTTCCAGATTTCAATAAGGTGTTTCAAATAGATTGTGATGCTAGTGGTACTGCAATAGGAGCTGTTATGAGCCAAGAAGGTAAACCTGTTGCTTATTTCAGTGAGAAGTTAAATGATGCCAAGAGGAAATATTCTGTTTATGATCAAGAATTTTATGCTATAGTTCAGGCATTAAAGAAGTGGAGACATTATCTACTTCCTAAGGAGTTTGTTTTGTATACTGATCATCAAGCTTTGCAATATTTGAATAGTCAAGAAAAATTGAATCAAAGGCATTTGAAATGGGTTGAGTTTTTGCAGAGTTATACATTTATTTTGAAACACAGGAGTGGAAAGTCTAATAGGGTTGCAGATGCTCTTAGCAGAAGGCAATTATTGCTGATAGAAATGCAGATTGAAGTGGTTGGGTTCAAGGAACTCAAGAATTTGTATCCAGAAGATCCTGATTTTGGTGAAGCTTGGAAAGCTTGTACAGAACCTGTTACTCTAGACAGGACAAAATGGTTGAATTTCATCATCCAGGATGATATGCTATTCAGAGGGAGTCAGTTGTGCATTCCACGAAGTTCTATGAGGGAGAATCTCATCAAGGAGAAGCATAGCGGAGGATTGGCTGGACATTTTGGTCGTGACAAAATGCTTGGTTTGGTTAGTGAGAATTATTATTGGCCACAGTTGCAGCAAGATGTGAAGAAGTTTGTACAGAGTTGTAGAGTATGTCAGATGGCAAAAGGAATGAAGCAGAATACAGGGTTGTATCAGCCATTACCTGTACCAGAGAAGCCTTGGGAGGATATCAGCATAGACTTTGTTCTTGGTTTACCGAAGACTCAGCGGGGACATGATTCAATTTTTGTGGTAGTTGACAGATTTTCAAAGATGGCACATTTTATTCCCTGCAAGAAGACTAATGATGCTGTTCATGTAGCAGAATTATTTTTCAGAGAAGTAGTGAGACTTCATGGTTTGCCAAGGACCATAGTTTCAGATTGGGACACTAAGTTTGTTGGATATTTCTGGCGTACATTGTGGAAGAAGTTGAAGACAGATTTGAAATTTAGTTCATCACATCATCCACAGACTGATGGACAGACAGAGGTGGTGAATAGGAGTTTGGAAAATTTGCTGAGATGTTTGGTTGGAGATAAGCCAACAGGATGGGATTTGATTTTACCACAGGCGAAATTTGCATACAATAATTCTGTCAACAGGAGCACTGGTAAATCACCATTCCAGATTGTATATGGAAATAGTCCAAAAAATGCATCTGAATTGAGGAAGATAGATAAAGGAGAAATAAGTAGTGCTGAAGCTGAAGATTTTTCAGAACACTTGAAAAATATCCATGAGGAGGTGGGGAAGCATATTACCAAGATGAACACACAGTATAAGGCTAAGGCAGATGAGAAAATGAGGTATAAGGAATTTCAGGTTGATGATGAAGTCATGGTTCATTTGCGGAAGGAGCGGTTTCCAGTTGGTACATATAACAAGCTGAAAATGAAGAAGTTTGGACCATGTAGGATACTGAAGAAACATGATTTAGGAAACGCATATGAGGTAGAATTACCTACTGAGCTAAATATTTCACCAGTGTTTAACATTTCAGATCTGACAGAGTATCATGAAGGAGGTGTTGAAGATGAGATCACAGCAGCACAGTGGAGTATTCCATCAACTAGTTTAGACACTAAGGAGATCGAAGATATACTGGACAGTCGTGTTGGCAGAAGCACAAGGAACAGGACATATGAAGAATATCTGGTCAAATGGAAAGGACGACCTGTTGAAGATTCATCATGGCTGACAAAGGAGGATGTTAGCCGTCTTGGTTTTCCTCTGCACACCTGAGTCGTGACAGGGTCACTTCTCAAATTACCTCGGGTGTCTGATGCAGGAGCATCCTGGGTGTAAGAGCAATCTTGCATCACCCAAAAATATTTCTGTTTTTGTATTCAATCAGGGCTATTTTGTGCAGAGCTGCTATTTATGGAATGTTACTATTTTTGGTAATTTTCGTATGTGCTCAGAATGATCTGATTTCTTTCTTGGAGGTTCATTTTGGTCATATAAGCCTGCCAGTAAAGTTTCATTGCCAGATCAAGTGTATATTGGAAGATATTGAAGATTTTCGGTATTGGCAGCAGGGTACAGAAACTTTGAACTCAGTTTTGAAGGTTTTAGAGGCCCCGGATGAGGTCGAAAATTTGGGTGAAGGACGTTTGCGCCAGTAAAGCCTGTAGAGCGCTTCGTGGCGTTTTCGAAATGGGGTTATAATAGCCAATCGGGTCAACTGATGATGACTTATGGTCTTCGGAAGTTGGGCCACCCGAAATGGCAGAAAATAATTTTCTTCAAAATTTCTATTCGGGTTTCAAAGGTTATCTTGAGCCGACTATGATGTAATAAAATGTAAAATAAAATAATTCTAAGTTTGGTCGGCCTTATTGGCTAAAATTCTGGAACCTTCCCAAGTGGTGGAAAATTGCCTATATAAGGAAGGCTGTATTATTGTCTTAGGCAGTTCAGAATAGTTCTGGGTAGTAGATCTGGGTAATAGTTCGAGGCTTTGTCCTACAGAATATTGTAAGGGAATGCCCATGTGGCTTTGCATATTGTAATTCTGAAAATTTGTAATTCCACATTTGTGGAGATAATAAGAAGCCAATTTTCTGTTCTTGCATATTGTTGTTGTTTCTCTATATCTGTTATGTGTTTGTGGTATTAAGGGGAGCACCCTTCATCAAGATTATCCAAGAAATCAACAGCACTGCTGACAGGCAATTGGCAAGCAAGGGAATTCAAGACCGCGTTGGTTCAATAATAAAGGCGACCTCTGTATTTCATAAATGTCAGAAACTAACAGAAGCAGAAGAAGTTCTTGCTTTATTTGGGCCAAAGCTCGCCAAGATGAACAATAAAACAGCCAAATTGATATCTCTTGTTTTACCGAGTCTTGGACCTGATTTGTCAACAACAGGTTTCGTTGGAAAAGAAGCTTAAAAACAAAAGTTGGAGGACACAATAACCTCTGATTTAGGTAACCTTCCTCGGGACAGAACTCATGAAGGCATTGCAAAGTGCATCAAAACATTCACAAATTTGCATGCACTAATGGAAGGAACATTGCTTCAAACTCACTCTTCCAAGTATGGAATTCTGACGAGAATGCAGGTCATTTACCATACCATCAAAAATTTTGCCCTTCCAACCGAAGAAGAATGGAGCATACTACAAAAACTTATAGAATCATTTTGAATCATAGTATGTGAAAGTACTTTCAGTTTCAATCATCTTTATATCTTTACTATATATCTTTCATATTATCCTACATACTACAGTCTAGACTCTAGAATTGAGTTTAAAGTAACAAGTTTGAACTTTGCTTTTTGAACAGGATCAATGTTTCAGTCTTCCAGATGCTATTGCCTATGCTAATTTACTAAACTGGCCTGTCAAATGCATAAATGTACAACTAAAGTTGTAGCTATGTTGTAGACTTGTAGTCTTGTAGTTGTCTTACTAATTTAGATTTTGAGACTTCACATTAGGCAAATTGACCTGAAGCTGTTGTTGCTCCCTTGTTTCTATAAAAGGGAATTCAGGGTCATTGGCTTACTAAATTGCCAATGGGAATTGAATCATTGACTTTTGTAAACAGAATCAGAGAGTTGTGTTCTTACTAGTATTAATCAATGAATCAGAGAGTTGTGTTCTTACTAGTATTAATCAATGAATGGATACATTGTATCATATTTGTAATTAAATTAATGAGAATCAGTATTTCTAACTCTAAGAATTGTAACATACGAATTGCTATGTTGTCAAACAAAATAATGAAAAAACTACAAGAATTGTACCATATTAGCTGAATATTGCAAATGAAAACCATTAATAATTATTAATTGTGGAATCGAATCTTGAATCTTGATGACATTATCAACCACATTCATGTTTTTGACATTGGGATATGCATGATTGATGATGAAATACAGAAACTGACAGTAGGCTTCAAGAAAAGAGTTAATAAATACCTAGGACATGCTAATTCTTCAGTGCTACTTCTACAATGGTTCAATTTCAAGCTGCCACACCATATCATCATTGAGATCGTCGGATTCATCGGCATCAACTTCATAGCTTCCTTGGTTCTTTGATATGTTTCTTCACTCTGCATACCTCCGCTTAACTGATGTTCACCGCTAGCAGTACCAGTGCCAGTACATGGGTCCCAGTCAATGACATAATTGTCTCTAGCATTCCCACTCCCACTCCCACTTTGGTTTGACATGTTGCCCACCCCTCTTCTCTGACATTTCTTCCTCCACAATTCCAGTGCCCTTTCGTAAGGAAAAGTATTGACTTCATACCTGGATGTATAGAGCCTCAAGCAATTTTCCAAATTCTTGTCAAGTTTGTTTCTTAGTTTTGACTTTAGGAATCCCAAAGCATTGAAAACTCTCTCATCCTCCACCAACCCCAATATCATGGTTAGACATAATTCAGCAAGCTTGAAATATTCTGATATTGAATCAATCAACAATTCACTCTCAGCTAGGTTTTTCCAAAGCCTTGTTACCGATCCATCTTCCATAGTGTTCTCCATAAGATTAAATTGTTCCCTGATTGTCCGTGAAAAATGAGCTGATTGCTCTCTCAAATGATTTGCATCTAAAATTCCATTTAGAGTTACTCCATCTAACTCTTTGGTTTTGCAAAAATGATCTATCAAAGTTAGTAGCCTACTTTTAAAATCTTTCAGATCGTTCAAACGCCAATAATGAAGAAACACAATAGCCATGGATTCAAGTAGTTTGACTAGAGGGAATCTTGCTCTAATCTGTGAGGAAAGATCAAAGGCAATGTGCTTCACTGAAGCTGTTACAAAATCAACGATCTTGGTAAAGTCTTCCCTTTTAACACTTGATACTCGCCTCCTGGGGTTCTTTCCTAGTTCCTCAGACTCGATCCTGGCATTGTAGTGCATTGGTATCTCAACTTTGCAAACTTCTGCACATAACACCCCATTTGAACCAATTTTTAAAAAGTTATCAGGATTGTCCAAATCTGTGATTTTCAGCCAGCTGGCAAATTTTACTTCATCAACAAATAAATGATAGAGATTATCGAGCGTCACGCATGTCAATTACACAGCGTAGAATATTCTGCAATATACATAACTCTTTGTTGAGTTTTTTTCATTAAATTTCTCATTTCCTCAAGCATGGGGAGAAGACCTACTAATGTTAACAATTTCTCTACATTACTTAACATTGACAGTAGTGCAAGAAATTTTGGTTGCCCTGCTTCGTCACGACTTGAGTTCATTAGACCAAGCAATGATTGATATTCTGAAAAAACTCGATGTGCTAGTCCATCCAAAGAGATCCATTTGGTATTATTATCCTTAAGAAGCTTGTTCCCGTCGGTTAGTCCTTCAGCAAAGTGTTGAAATTCCCTGAATCGTTTCGGACTTTGACAGAAGTATTGGTAGATCTCTTTGATTAAAACTTCAAATTTTTTGTACTGGAGCATGCTTGCTGACAACTCCAAAAGCTAGATTCATTCTATGGGCCATGCTGAAATTCATATAATTCTACATTCCTAACATGCTGAGATTCCTCCTTTGTTTTCCATCTTATCACTAATTTTTGAATTCCATCTATGGTTTTCTTTTCATAAACTTTACCAATATGCTTTTCTATGGTGTCAATTTTTAGCTGCAACCTCTTTTCCTTCTTATTTATCACGCTACAAATCTTACATCTGCATTCTACCGGAGGTTCCCCTTCAATTGGATTAGGCACTGGTTCAATGAATGGATATGTTGACAACCAATCTTTTTGAAAATTCCTCGACATATCCCACAGTCTATCATTCTTTGATTTGTATTTTCTTTTCTTCCCTGCAGTTGCACCATCATCTTTTCTAACATTTTCAGTTTCATCCAAGTCGATTATATCATTATGGCTACTCTAGATATTTAACTGAAAATCTTCTTCAAGTTCATCGTGATCTGAGATATCAGGTTCCCTGACTTCTTCAATATGTCGTGAAGGTTCAGCCTCAGGTTCAAAATCTTCTTGTAATGAAGTAACACTAGCTTCCCTATTTTGGCCAGAAACATTTCCATGACCATGACCAAAGTACGATGATAAAGTTCTGCATTTTGTTGGCCTCTCTTGGCTTTCCCCATCTGTCGGAGCCTTACCCTTATTCTTTTTCAACATCTCGATTGGCTACCAACCTAGTGATAAAAATATGTAAAAAAAATGTTTACTTGTTGAAGAAGTGACAAATGACAACATAACTATAATATACAATGTTTACATAGTCGCAGAAATTCAGAATAATAATCACTTACCTTTGACTCGCCAAAGCAGTCGAGACTCAATAGTGAGATAGTCTGAAATTCACTATCGATCAAATTGAACCGATCCAAGATTCTAAATTGTGTACAATAACACTGATGTATGAATGTATTTATACTAATCTCTTTTGGTGAATTGGGCGAGAGGTATTAGGTCACTGTCCAAATATTTGGCGAAGCCCACGTAATGATAACACGTCTTGTGTTATTTCCTAGGTGATTATGGGTCGCCAGTACCTTGGACGTGTTATTTCCTAGGCGATTATGGGTCGCCAGTACCTTCGTAACTGGCGAAGTTGGGGCCGCCTAAAAAAATATTTATATATAACTATTGACAAATATAGGCCGTCCATTTGGGGCCGCGTTGAAATTATAGGCGAATTTTAAAAATATATCGTGCCCAAGACGTATATGCCATTGGCGAAAATGTGCAAGAAATGGACAAAAATTAATATACCATTTGGCGATGGACCCGGGCAGTGGACCCAATTTTCATAAATGCGAGGCGATGGGATCAGTCCCATATGGGCAATTTATTCGTCAAATTGCGGGATGCTGACAGACGACATTCGCCAAATGGCGAATAATCGCCACTAAAGTTTTCTCTACCCACCATCGTGGTGCTAGAGTGATAAATTGTACTACTTCTATTGCTATAGGGATGACTAGTTGACCCAATAAGAACCTCTTGTCTCTCTCAAAACTATCTCAGTACCCTATCTGGTAATTGAATCTCGATGATCCTTTCTGATAGGGTAGTCCTCCCAATCAAGTACCTCTCATGTCAACAAAGTTGTAGGTGGTTAGCCTCTCCATCCCACACTGCATAACCTATATATGGACACCTTGTGAACTCCCTCAATGTATCCAACTGATGTTGCTAGTATCTAGTGTGTCCCACCTATCTCTAAACAACAACCTCGTAATAATACATGTATGGTTGTCTTGGATGAGTTGCCTGCTTGTCAAAAATGAGTTGGAATAGTGTTATGTGCTCCCAAGCTCACACCTATAATAATTTCACTCTGCATTGTAATTATTGTGCCCCGTGGTAGGCTATATCATGCATCTAAAAGTACAGCATCACCAAAACACATGGAACCCATGCATACACCATATACTCCTCCCACATATCTGCTACCACCTCCCCCCAACCTATGGGAAATTCATGTCCTCTCTTGTCTAGTACCATCACTCCTGCTACTAACCCATAGAGTAGTCCAAAGAAGTTGTCATAACCAGTCACCATGTCCCTCCACCTAATCTCATAGTGTCAGATCCCTAGTTTGGCCTCTGACATATCAAACATCTCACTCAAATCTCTACAACCCGTCCACAGTGCATATACCACCCTCTCATCCCCAGATAGGAAGCCTCAAAATCCTATACACGCATTGCACTCCCAAGTTGGTAAGTGGAAAGACAAGTTCACTGAGTGTCACCCCTTACATAATGCTATAATAACCCCCTATTAGCCCTAATCTCAACATAAAGGTCACATATAATAATCCCACCCTCTCTAAGTGCTCTTGCTCCTCCTAATTGAAGTGGTGTCTATAAGCGAGCATCTAGGGATGATTCTCCTGAATAGATAGTACACCATCTCTAATCTACAAATGTAGATGCAATAAGCTAAATCAGTAAAAAAAATGTAGTACTAAACAAAAAACCATGCCATCCTAAATTAATCACATGCTTAAATGCATTATCCATTTACCTTTTCATAACAAATAAAGAAAATCTATTGAATTAAGCACCTACATGTGTTGCATACATCACATAACAACATCCTATAATACCAGGTGATTGTGTCGTCTTTACACTACACTTGTGTCTTATCCATTTTACACATGCATATCATTTATCTACATAGGGTGTCGCCTAAATTTAGCACTTGCGCCGCATCCAACTAGCACTTGCGTAGCATAAACTTTAGTTGCGACTCGATCATAAACTACATTGTCTAACTTAACATTTGTGCATGCATCAATTTTCCACCACTTGCGGTGAATGCGACCCACACTTATGTCACGTGATTTGTTTTGACCTAAGACCTAGTACCCTAAATGCACAAAAATCAAGAACATAAATGCATAAATCAATGCATACTAACTAGTTTCAATGTGCCCTCTAGCCACTAGTATGTCCTAACCCGCTCACCAACGTGAACGCCATCCTTGTAGCTCGCCATTGCTCCTCAAACTTGGTTGGAGATCTCTTATTTTCTACTAATTTTCCAAAGCTCAAGAGTGTAAATGACTTTAGAAATCACCCCTAAGACTTGTTTATACCCCCCTAAACCTCCTCAGTGTACGTGCAACCTCTCCCTTTTGAATTGTTTATGTAGCCTTGCACATATCTTTGGCCAAACACCTTCATTTTTTAATCTTTTTGTTGCATTGGAATCCTAGTCACTTTATCAATAAATTGAGCCCTACGCCTTATTCTTTGCTCAATTTTTAGAGGGGGCAATATATTACCTAGTCACTACTGCAATCTCGCTGAGATGTACTAAATTTATTTCAGACTGGTGCAATTCTTTCAATATGCAGATTATAATGTACTGATTTATTCAAGTCTGAGATTGTCGATGAAAGGGATAGATTATTATTGATTTCTATATTTCTATTTATGATATCGGCATGTATAAATATATATGTGGAGGGACATGTCATGAGGGGACATTTCTCCACAATGTGGAGCCATGTCCGCTCATGACATGGCCCTCTCTCAAACAATACAACACTTGCCAAAGGGTGCTTTCAAGATGCCCGATCCTCAATCAGTTTAGTTAACATAATAACCAAAAAAACAATATTACGAAATTCATCGATCTATTGTGCATTACATTTGATCATTACTTGATCCATGGTATGTTGATATAATAAATACGATCATTTCTTGATCTGTTATATATAAAACAATGTTGTCGTCAATGATCATTGCTTGAAACATGGCAAGAGACTAGAATGATTGGTTGTTTATAGACAGTGATTAAGACAATCGATTTCCATGCTTAACACATAATTAGTTAATACTAAATCAATTTCCATAATCGATATTAGTTATGATTAACATATGATTCGATCAATAACATAAAAGATTGGTCGTTTGCAATGACAAATATAATCATCTTCAGAATTACACGATTTATATAATGACCATAATCCTGTATATATATTTAATTATATATCCATATAAATCATTAAATATATATACATGATTATTCATAAGATCATGTTATGATTAATATGATCAAGGAAAATACATAGATTAGTATATATATATATGAAAAAGGATAGATGTCAAATGTTCACTTACTCATTTGATTTCATCAATTAGATTTATCTAACTGAAGCTACAAACATTAACAACAGTACCTTCACAAACTGGATGACCGAATGCACAGGGTCTTCAAGGGTATCAAAATACTGAAGATTGATTGAGCATTGATGGATTCAAAAGTGAAGAATCCAAGGGAAGGTATAAAATGGATCACACCTTACTAGAACAAGACAAAAATAAACTTTGATGGTGCTTGCAGGGAAAACCCTGATCCTAGCGGAATTGGGTGTGTGGAACTGATAAGGACAAATTATTGCAGAAAAATCAATGCCTATAGGTGAAACAACTAACAAAGTAGTTTAATTCAGGGCAACGTTTGCAAGGTTGCAACTGGGAGTAGGCATTAATGCGAAAAAGATACACCTGGAGGGAGACTCGCTAATTCTAATCCATGCAACCAGACAAAGCAACACCCCTAATTGGAAAATGACACAATGGTTGAGACCAATCAAGGAGGTCATCTCCAAGTTAGAGGGGTTCAAAGTCGCACATTGTACATAGAAGGGAATGAAGTGGCAGATAGGTTGGCAAAAATGGCGGCAGAGAATTCACAAGTACGATGTTAGGGATATAAAAGTAATTGACGTCAAATTCAGAGTTTGACGGCAATAACAAACATATTTTGCACACTGAGAAGGATGATATCAATATGTGGGTTCAGATCTCTGGACCATGTAGCCTCTGATGTCATACAGAGGGCAATATGTGGAAATGGATTTGAAAGTGGCATTTAGGATTTCGATTTGTGAAGGCAGGATAGGAGAGATAAAATGGAAAGTGACATCAGTCAAAAGCAAGTCAAGGATGATTGATGAAATGGCAAGTGCTAGAAAAGCTGAGATGACCACTATCATTTAATTTCTTGGAGTGTACACATTTTGCAAATTGTGAGGTGAGGCCACTGGGGGAGAGGGACTAGTAGTTGTGCGGGGTCTAATAGTCAATCATCCACTTGTGAAAATATATTATCGAGTCTTACGACATATTTTTATTATATATTGTAATTTAATTATCCACATGTAAATCAAAAAATTTCTAAATGTTGATAAAAATGGACCAATACTTGAGCACATGAGAACCTATAAATGTTATAGTAAAAGCACATAAATAAATTCATTAACAAGTGAAATAAATATATTTTTGTCTCAAATAAAATATCATAGCTATCTCTTATATGCAACACTTAACAAATAATATGCTCACTTAAACAAGTATTGTTATCTTAGTGTACAAATACTATTCTTATGTGTACAACTATTAGGGTGACAATGCATATGCATTAGAATATTTCATGTTAACAATTTGTCTTATCATAAATATAAAAGGTGAACACAACAAATGCCTTGTATTTTCCCATGAAATGTGTGAGATTGTCAATATGTTTTAATGTTCAACTATTGGTCCCTTTGCGTTGGATATAAGTTATTTTTATATAATAATATTTTATTTTTATAACAATAAAATATTTCTTTGTGTTGAAGTATTGGTCCTTGTGTTGGAAATAAAAGTTAGATATAACAAATATTTATGTTTACTAATAGGTATTTGGTCCATTTAAGTTGTATATATGTTATATTTATAGAAATATAATATGCTACGAATAACAAATGATATTTTTAAATTAACTACTAGGGATTTTTAGATTAAGCTTTGGTCGTATCTTTAAAATGTCATTTTTTGAAAATATTTCACTAGGCGTGCTATTTAATGAGTTGCATAATGAGTCACACCTTCAAACCTTAGTTGTAGGTAGTTAAGTGTCTATTTTACATTTCTAAAAAAAATGAAGGTCTTACGATTTTCCATGCAACGGCTACATGTTGATGAAGTTAGCCCTCACGACTACTGGTCCCTCTCCCCTATGAGCCAAACAAGAGAATAAATTTAGTTGGGTTTCAATGTACAACAACAAATGGCCAGAAATTACATATATGCTAGAAAGGTGAGGGATGAGTCATCATTTCTTGGCAAAAACAATTGTAGACTAGTGAATGAGAGATGCACGCATCGATCAATCTGCAGTCTACCAAGCAAATGATGTCTTTTTACCGGAGGTCACAAATAAGCGTCTTCTTTTTGTGCTTTTTGTGAGTTACCCTTTGGACTTACACACTGAAAAAAAAAGGTGTTGAGACAAGAGTTCTTGTGGACACACAAGTATTAGGTTAATATCGACATTGCAACAATATTTCTTGCAACGGCATTCTATCGTGGGGTGACTAAGGATTGTGCAAAGAAACTCTTTCAGATGCTTTTCAAGTATGCTTTTTGGGGGGAAATTGACGCAATGCTTGAAAATGTGGACAAAAACCACATGGTGCCCATGCCACAAAACTACTACCTAACTCATGGGCGGTGAGGAGAAGTTTGAAAATTCCCTCTACTGTGGACATTGGAAGTGGATGAGTTGCAATCAAGACCTAGGGAGATTGATTGAAACTTGAAGGAACTATGAAGGACAAATTGCTGCAGAAAAATCAAAGCCTATTGATGAAACAACTAATAATGTAGTTGAACTCAAGGCAACATTCGCAAGATTCCAACTAGTAGTGGACATTAATGTGAAAAAGATACACCTCAAAGGAGACTCGCAAATTGTAATCAATGCAACCAAAAAAACAACACCCCTAATTGGAAAATGGCACAATGGTTGAGACAAGTCAAGAAGATTATCTCCAAGCTAGAGTGGTTCAAAGTCACACATGTACATAGAAGGGTATGAAGTGGCAAATAGGTTGGCAAAAATGGCAGCAGAGAATTTAGGAGGTACAATGTTAGGGACATAAAAGTAATTGATGTTGAATTCAGAGTTTGACGGCAATAACAAACATATATTTCACACATTAAGAAGGATGATATCATTACGTGGGCTCAGATCTCTAGACCATGTGGCCTTCGTTGTCATACAAATGGTAATATGTGGAAATGGATTTGTCGAAAGTAGCATTTATGATTCTGATTTGTGAAGGCGGGATAGGAGAGATAAATAGAAATTGACATTAGTCAAAAGTGCATCAAGGATGGTTGATGAAATGGCAAGTGCCAAAAAAGCTGAGATGACCACTATCATTTAATGGCAAGGAGTGTACACATATTGCAAATTGTGAGGATACACACCTTTCCATTATGAGCCAAACAAGGGAATGAATTTAGTTGGTTTTCAATGTGACAACAAATGGCGAGGAATTACATATATGCTAGAAAGGTGAGGGCTGAGTCATTATTTCTTGGAAAAAACAATTGCAAACTAGCGAATGAGAGATGGACTTGCCAATCAATATGGAATCTACCAAGCAAATGATGTTTTTTTATGGGAGGTATTAGATAAGCATCTACTTTATGTGATTTTTGTGAGTTACCCTTTGGACTTAAACATTGTTAAAAAGGTGTTGAGACAAGAGTTCCTATGGACATGCCACAAGTACTAGATTAATACCGACATTCCAACAATGTTTCTTGCAATGGCATTGTATCGTGCGGTGACTAAGTCTTGTGCAAAGAAACTCTACCATGTACTTTTCAAGCATGCTTTTTTGGGGGAAATTGAAGCAGTGCTTAACAATGTGGACAAAAACTACATGGTGCCCATGCCACAAAACTACTACCTAACTCAAAAATTCCCTCTACTGCGGACATTGGAAGTGGACAAGTTGCAGTCAAGACTTGGGGAGATTGACTAAAACTTGGATTCCCTATAGCATCTACTCAATTCCGCCCCACCAAATAGGAGGAAGCAGTCAAGAAAGGCAAAAGCGACCAAGGACAAAGGAGGATGTGTGGTTGGTTCTCGTTCAAGATGTTGTGGATAGGCAAGGAAGGTGCTAATGGTGAACCCTAGTGCAAAGGCTAATTTCCTATGTTCTGATATGGCCTTTTAACGGGATTTAGTATGGTAGTTATAGATATAGATATACAAAATGAGGGATACCTTTTGTTTTATGCAGCGTATATTATACTGGTAGAAAAATAGTACTAGGAGGGAGTACAGTATAGATGTGTGTTCTACTGCAACTTTGAATTTATGTAGCCATAATATTTCTGATGGGGATTCAGTGATGTCGGCAAGGCACACATTTGGTAATGGTAGAAACCTTTTTCAGAATTAATATAAAGGGTGCTGGCCCATACCGGTTATTACCTTGCCCAAAAATATGTTAATTTGAAACTATTTTTTTTATTTACAAATTTAGACATATAGACATAAATAGTGTGTTGTTTAATTTAAAAATTGTAAATATTAATATTTTAACTAGTAATGACTGTCAAACTTATGCCAACTCATTTGAAAAATGGCTCTCAGCATTAATTACAAACAAAGCCTCATAAAAACCTTACAAAGATAGAGCACTTCACACAACTTTATCGCAAGATTTGACCATATAACACTTAGCGTCATCACATTATTTTAACTGAATGACAATTTCCATCGGCAGGAGCTCGAAGTAGCTGAAATATTTTAGACATTTATGATTGTGGCTTTTTTCCACCTTTTTGCTTTGTGTTGGGATGTCATTTCTTTGGAGCTGTTTTGCCTAGATTCACTAAGGCAAATGGTTGAAGACCGGGAGGAAGCAACCTCGGAAGGAAGCGAAGCTCTGAGCACAGACACGGAAGGAAGGAGACCTAGGGGACCAGGAGGTCTGTGGGACCAAAGCCAGAAAATACCAAGAGAAGTGATAATATCAAGACCTGTAACCACGGTAGCATCCAAAGCAGTGTGGGACCAGAGCTAGGGCATCAAACGGTAGTGTGGGACTAGAGCAGTGGAGCTAGGGGCATTGACATATATTTATCAGGCCGAGAACCAAGGCATACATCTTTCAAGACCAACCTGTGGAAAGGTGTGCCTAGTTTGTTTTTTTTCTATTTCCTATTTTTCTACTTTCCTTCACACTTTTTCACAACACTCAACAAGGCAATATTGGAATACTGAAAACTGAAAGATATAGACAGTATAACTGTGACACTAGTTTTTTTTCTTTTCAACTGGGGGTTATTGAATTAACACTGAAACCAATAAGTTTTGGCACAAGACACCATTCGCTATGGGGCCCAGCCCTAACAAATCAGGCAATAACCTCACAATGGTCTGTCATGGACCCAGGAGGAAGGGGTCTCAGTTGTCAACCGGAAATAAAATGTTTTACACCAATACTGAAGATGGGGTGAGGTTAAACTGGGCTCTTCAAAGCCAGTTGGGAGGACCAATGGTTAACCGTCTGAATCGAGAGGGTTGGAACCAAGGAGCAGGAGGACACTTTATGCCTCAACTTTTAACTTCAGTGAAAAATATTACAGGGATTTGGGAATCATCTTTAACAGATTTTCTCAAAAAAGCACATAATACAGGTGAAGGATTTATTCTAGTAAATGCGAAATAATACAAAGGTATCCTAAGACGTAGACAAATACGAAAAGTTAGACAAACGAATAAAAAATGTTTTGCTATGATTGTACCAAGGATCAGCGGAATTTCTAACAAAACATATCAAACTAAGAAGCAAACAACACAAGATGTTAAGAATAAAGAAGGGATACCAAAACACGATGAAATCAGCAGGAATCTTGAATTGAAGTTGAATCGCACAAAAAATGGTGCAATGATCAAAGGGGACAACAATGAAACTAAACAAGACAACAGTGTTTGTTACAGCCCAACTAGAACACCACTTCTATGGTCGTTAGAGTTATATGTGGAAGAGCTTATGGACCTAAAAAAAAGGTGGAAACTCTAGAAGCAAGGAACTGGGAAGAGGAGAACAAAGTGTTCGAAGCAATGGAATACACAAGCAAAATAGAACGAGAAAATAAAGGTCTTAAAGAACAAATTTTGAACATGCAATCAAGAATGGACATGGGATAGCAAGAGCTTGAGGCTCTAAAATAGGAAATAGCTCTTCTAAAGGTAACTAGGAATAAAGGACATGAAGTCAGGAAAGAGGTGGACACCACACATTTGAAGGAAATTCAATCAGCCTTGGCAAACATAGAAGTTAAAGAAACTCAATTAAAGGAGAGGATAGAAGAGGCCAAATCATGGTCACAAGTGGTAAACAGGTCAACAAATAAACAAAAGGACATCATTGAACAACAAATCAGAATTCAAATAAGAGAAGAACATGACAAATAGGGCAAAGCTGCAAATATCATCATCAAAGGGCTGAAAGATTTTGGAGGAAGAGAAAGGACTAACATTCTAGCAAGGGACTTTCTTAAAGATAAGATGGAATGGACAGGTGCTATTCTTCAAGCTAATAGGATAGGTAAAAAGGTGGATGGAGGGAGAGACAAGCGCCAGGGATAACTTTAGTGGCGAATATTCGCCAATTGGAAAATTCCACTTGTCAGGAACCCAAAATTTGGCAAAAAAATTGGACCTTCGAGGTGGTCATGTTGCCCGCGCTTTATAAAAATTGGATCCCATGCATAGGCCAATCGCCAATAGTGATATGGAATTATTTGTATTTCAGCGATGACTTTGCCAATAGAATCTAATTTTTCCACACATTAAATTGAATATTTTCGCCTACAATTTTCAAAGCTTGTCTTAATCGATGGTCATATTCACCAATATCTGGTCAAAATTTAAGTTAGGGTACGGGTTAAGTACATAGATTTGACATGTGTCTCTATTCTAGAGACTTTTCATGGAACTTTTTATCCTTTCAAAACTTTGGCCCGAAATAAATTTGATTGTGGACATGTCTTTATCTCGAAGACTTTCTCTGGAACTTGGTGTCCTTTAAAAGTTTGGCCCGAAATAAGATTTATGTCATTGATTTAGGATCATCCAACGGTTATAAAAAATAGGTTTACTATATGTCAAATGATATAAAATTAACTTAGGACACTGTACTAAAATATTAAAAGTCATTTGAGCTTTCGGAGGCACTGCCCCAAAACCCCCCATTCAATAATTTGGAGGGAAATTGCAGCAATAAAAGTGGGGAAAATTTAACTTTCAAGTCTAATAATTAATTAGGATCCATATAACAATAATGGTGAAATGATAGTTGCCTGGTATGTGTACTTCTAACCGCAATTTTCTTCAACAATGAAAGATTCGTCAAGATTTTATAGAATTTTTGTATAATTGAAAAAAAATGTCAGTTAAATTAATATTTTTTCCTTTCAAATTAAAAAAAATCGCCAACAATATTATTTTTTCCAGCCAAAATAATGTAGGACTCGTCAGGATTTTACACTTTTTCTAAGGAGGGGGTTTCTTAAAGTTTTCCCTGACAGGCACATAAGAGTTATCCTGAGAGACCTGGAAGATAAAAATACTATCCTTAAGAATGGAGGGCTTCTTAGAGGAACACAAATTTATTAGATGAAGATCTAACTTTCACTCAACAAGAGGAACAAAGGAAGGAGTGGGAAAAAGTAAAGGTAGCCAAAAATAAGGGAATGTGGGCTTGGCTAGAAAATGGGAAAGCTCAAATAAGTGAGAACTTCTCTAATAAGAAATAGGAAATTGGGGCCCACAGGATCACTTAAGGGTAGTAAGTTGGAATTGTAGATGCTATCTGTGGAGAAGAGGTCCTGGGTTGGGGCCCATAGCAAAGGGGAAGGATATTATCATACTTGTTGAAACACATGAGCATGAAGGGTGTATAGTCCCAGATTGTGATGGGTACAAGAAATTTTCAGTCTTGAACAAAGCAAATGAAACAGGTAAAGGACACGGCGGAATCATAATTTTTATCAGAGAGAAGTGTTATGGATATGTTAAGTTCAAAAAAGAGGATCCAAACAAACAATACATATGGTTGCAAATAACTATAAACAAGACAGTTTTTGGGCAGATTTCTGGCCATGTCTCTTATCCTATGGTTGTTTCTACTCCTTTGGTTGTTGGTAGTACTTTTGTTGGATCTACTGGTTTGTCTGCTAGCATTTCTGCTGGTGGTTCTACTCTTGCAGGAAGTAATTCTTCTGTTGTTGGTGATCCTCTTGTTACTCCTAATTCTGTTGGGTGTTTTGTTCCTACTGCTGGTAGTATTGGTGTTGGATTGACTGCTGAGACTGTTGGGTCTGTTGGCCTCTTTCCAGCCAGTTCTGCTTCAAAAATTCCTTTGGGTGTTGGGAAGTCTAGTACTGGTTGTGAGGCCACTACAGGTTCTGTCCAGACTTCTCATACTGGTTCTATTGTGGTTGGATCTTCTCCTCCCTCTGACTAGCAAGAAAAAGCTTCTTTGGTGGAGGAGGGATGGACTGCTGTAATAGGTAAACATAATAAAAAGTCCCCTCTACATTTTGATATGACTCTTTGTTCCTAGAAGAAGGGAGGCAAAGGAAAATCTTAGGTTGGGTGTTATTGTAAAGCGTTGGCTTTACATGTTTGGCTTTAGCAGCTTGAGCATTTTTGTTTATCTTTTGTGTGGTTGCTGTTGTTTTGCTAGATTTGTGCTGCTGGTAATTCTACTAGTATTATGTGCTAGGGGCGCTGTAAGATTTTTTCTTTTTCCCCCAGCTGTTTCATTTAGATCTAAGTTAATTCTTCCTATCTTTCCTAAGGTTACAATTCCCTTCAAAAGAACTGTATGTATATGGTTTCGGGGCCCATTCAAAACCTGCTTTTACCTTAATCAAAAAAATAAACGAGACAATTTTTAGATTGACTGCATGTTACTTTGCTCTAAAAAACTCTAAATTCTACAAGAGATGGAGGTTAGACAATGAAGACCCATTTGCCTCCTTAAAAAAAGATATTTATGTTTTTAGCAATTCAGGAGAAATTATGCTTGTGGGGAACTTCAATGCTAGGACTACCAACAATCAATCGCTACAATTATGTAATGTGGAAAGAGGAGAGTCTAACCCTTTATGGTTGGGAGAAAGCAGTGACCACTCTTGGAAAAGAAACTTTCAAGACAGTGATGGGGGTGTTTCGCACTTCGAAACAGAATTATTGGGGTTGTGTTGTCTCTTTGACATGGTTATTTGCAATGGCATGAGCACCTGAACTATATCGGGAGGGATCACTTGCAAAACTTACAATGGGCAAAGTGTAGTGGATTATGTGATATGTTCTCAAAAACTTATAGGTAGAGTGTTAGAGTTCGATAATGGAGAAACGCCTATAGAGTTGAAGTTCAACCACATGCCTCTATATTAAGATGGATGTAGGTCCTAATAATCAACATAACAAACATGACCTCCACAAGGATAGGGCAACGGTTAACAATGGAAGAATACTCTTAAATCAGGAAAATAAGGACTTATTCAGTGCAACTCTTAAACAGCAATATGTGGAGATAGACAATAACAACAAGTTTAAAGACAGGGTCAACAATAATTTCGAGCATATACACAGCAGCTTGTTGATTCCTATTATACAAAAGGCGTTAAAGACATGTAAAAGATCTAGCATTAGAAAGAGGGCACCTAATACTTTCCCGGTTAATCCGTGGTATGATGAGGAGTGCAAAGCTGCCAAGAGATCTATGACGGAAAGATACGAGCATAGAAATCAAAAAGAAATATACAAAGTTGATCCAAGCTAAAAAAGAAGAATATGTTAATGCTAGACGGAGGGAGTTAATATATTTGAGCAAACACAACCTCAAAGACTTTTGGAAAAAATTACAACAAAGAAAAAAAAAACTAAAAATAGTATTACAGATACCCAATGTTTAGAATATGCAAAGTCACTTTATGAACGGATTCATGAGAAGAACTCCCCTCCTATTGTTAAAACTTCATTACAGCTCTTCACTGAAGATGATATCAAGAGAGGATAAAGAAACTGGCAAGTGGTAAGGCAAGTGACATTAATGGGATGTAAGCTGAATTTCTAAAGTGGGGAGTTGATCTCCTTGCCCCTCACATAAAAGGTGTCACTGGCTTGAGAGTTTCTTTTCCAAGAGTGATGGGGGTTTTCCCGTTGACTGGGCTACTAGTGTGGTTATCCCTCTATTCAAGAGTGGGGACATTAATAATCCGTCTAACTATCGCACTATTATGGTCAACCTTCTTTTTGGCAAACTTTTTGGGAGCATGATAGAATGTAGAATCAGCAATTGGGCGGAAGGGGAAAGAAAAAAGGCAAAAGGGCAAGCGGGTTTCAGACCTAGGCATTCTACTATTGATCATTGCATCACTCTTAGGCATTTAATAAAGAAAATATGGGAGGGCCTGGGGGGAGAAGCCTACTGCTGTTTTGTGGACTTCAAGAAAGTCTTAGATACAATACCGAGGGACAAGCTATGGAATAGAATGGAAGAATTAGGCATTCTGGATGTGTATAGAGCAGCAGTGTATAGACTCTATGAGAGGATCAGAGCTAAAATCAGAACTAAAGATGGTATGTCTGAGTGCTTTGGTAGTGACATCGATGTGAAGCAAGGGTGTCCATTATCCCCCACTTTGTTTGGTTTATATATTGATAAACTCAAAGCCCAGTTAGATAGATTTGATGGTGAGGGAGTCCATTTGGCGGGGTATGAGGTGAAGCTTATTTTATATGCCGACAATCTTATCTTAATTTCAAAAACAACCCAAGAACTAAGAGATCAGTTGGTGGCTCTGGAATGCTTTTGTCAAGAAGTGGGAATGCAAGTGAACATTACAAAGACAAAAATCATAATTTTTTCTTTGAAAAGAAAAAAGAACAATATTATTTTTCTTTTCAAAGGCAGCCCGTTAAGATCGTGAAAGAATACAAGTATTTGGGGATTGACTTTCATTATAGGCTAAGTTGGGAAACTAGTAGAGCTAGAAGGATACAAGGAGGTTTGAAAGCTTTCTATCTGCTTCAAAATAGGTGCAAAAAAGTCGAGTTGTGGGATTAGAAAACTAAGAAAATAATTTTCGGTTTGTTGGTCACCGGTTGTTCTTTACGGCAACGAGGTTTAGGGGGGCAGCATGACAAAGTGCGGGTGGAGACAGTTAGAAAGGGTTCATAAGCATTTAATCACTAGCAATATCAAGGTCAAAGCCTCAATACCTTATGAAATTCTTTTAGCTGAAGCTGGCATTTTCCCATTGGAGGCTGCAGCAATTACTTGGTTAATAAGTTATTTAAAAAAACTTGAAAACATGGATAACAAACGATGGCCCCAAATTGCAATGAAAGAGGGTTTGGTTCATAGGAAGAAGACTTGGATGAAACAAAACATAAAGTGGTTGAATAAGTGGAACATCAAGCTACAAGATTGTTCGAACACAAATATGGAAATAAAGAAGTTTGTCATGGATAAATTTCATGACTGCCATGTGGTCTAATAATATGGGGCGAAAAAAGGTGCATTATATAAAAGTGCTCAACCCTTTCCGCAAGCATAGGGATAAGGCTTATCTAGGGGCAGCTATTAAAGGTAAAGCTAGAGTGTTGTTGGCTCAATTGGGGATGGGCTCTCACCATTTGAAATGGGAGATGGGTAGATGGAAAAGGCCCAAAGAGGAGTGGGAAGAGAGAATTTGTAGGTTCTGCAAAAAGAGTGCAATTGAAACGAAATGGCACTTTCTCTTCAAATGCACAACTTATGATGATATTCGAGTTCAATACAGAGACATCCTGAAAGATGGCAGCATGTGCAATTTATTTGAGGATAAGATCAGGCAGACGGCTAGTTTGATTGTCAAGATTCACAGCAGGAGAGCGGCTATGGAAAAGACTATGGAGTTAGTTTAGGGTTGTGCTCTTGTGGTCCCTTAGACTAATGGTCTCGTGGACGTCATTAAAATTCTTCATTCATTCATTCTAATACAAATATTTTGTTGTGTTTCAGCTGATGCTTTGCTATGTCAGGACCTGTTGCAAGAGAGTTCAAATCCCCTTCAAAACCTATATTAGCTCTAATAAAAGGTAAAATATCCAAGATATCTTGAAAGAACCATATGATAAATGTAAAATGTAAATTTTCAAAAAAACAAGGCTAAGTTTTAGCGCAAGACCTAATATATCTAGAACAAAACTTTGACTCTTATAAATTTTAATAGTCTAAACTTTCACGCAACTCCAAAGGAATTTTTTTAGGCTCCCCCAATCAACCCCTCCCAATTTGCCAGACACGAGTGATGCAACAATATAATCAAGTAGCTGATTGCCAGTACTCTACTGATCTTGCCCATTTTAAATAACTTGTTCAAGAAAGATTGAGAAAAAGTTTGAGAAAGCTTTGTTTTGTTCAAGGCCACTCTTCCCACATAGAATAATTAAACCAAAGGGCCCAAATTAAAACTCACCCTTTCACAATCTCGTTGGATGGCCAAAAGAATATATAAATGGGTAAGAGGAAATAGATGGATCTTGCTCTCTATAGTACAGATATGTGGATGGGTTTTGATCTCAAGCATCCTAACAGACTAAACTGCATAGGGGCGTGATTATTCAAATGGCATTCAAGAGTCTTCTTGTTTGGCGTGCCATTAGGACACCTGAAAGATGTGGATTATAGTACAAGACCAATGAAAGAAGTAAAGACCAGTTCCCTCCAGAATCACATTCAGGAACAAGGATGCCCCCAACAAAAAGGGATATGAGGATTGTGCTAACCCTTTATTCATTGGTTTGATAAACTGTAAATGAATGAATTCCTTTCTGAAGTTGGCCTAACCTCCTTGGTCATAAAATT
Source organism: Chamaecyparis obtusa (assembly GCA_027943335.1). Lineage (NCBI taxonomy): Eukaryota > Viridiplantae > Streptophyta > Pinopsida > Cupressales > Cupressaceae > Chamaecyparis > Chamaecyparis obtusa. The sequence goes on along the minus strand of BSBK01003643.1, from coordinate 1,745,412 downwards.
GCTTGCTGATGATGTATCTAATTTCTGTGGCGATTGATTCAAAATTTATTTGAACATAGTTTGTGTAAGTGGTGCTTTATCCACAATTCGGTATTATGCTATATTTAGTCCTCTACAATAACATCAAAAACAATTGAATTATAATGTAATTATTAAAAAAAAGACCAAAACAATCTCATGTAAATATCAACATGACTTCTACATTCATTGTGCATTCCATTTTACCTATTTCTTAAAAAGAAGATATCCACATGCATTTTACATTAATTATATACTGTATTTTCTAATTTATTAGACATGAACCACACAATCTGTGAATGTAACTTAAAGCAAGAAGTTAATCACATTTTCCTTTACCCTGCAACTAAACCTTGTCTCCATTTCAGCATTAGAAGACAAAGGGTACAAGGTTGTTTTTTTCAAAGGGAAAGTTCTTGTATGGCCCAAGGACTCTTGCATAAAAGATGCTCACATGATTGGCATTCGTCAAAATAGCCGATACAAATTATCACTTCGTCCAGTTCATGCATTATTACACAATTCTACCGGTCCAAGTGAGCTATGGCATAGGAGACTTGTTCACTTAACACTTCAAAGCCCTTCCATCTATGGAGAAGATGGTCACTGGTCTTCTGAAGCTTGGTCTCGAGCACAATGGCATTTGCAAAGGTTGTGCACTTGGTAAGAACATCAAGAGTCCCTTTCATAATAGTGATAGTAGATCAAAAGGAATTTTAGATCTTATTCACTCTTGATCTATGTGGACCAATGTTTGTGGCCTCCTTAAGTATTTTTGGTATTATGTAATATTTATTGATGATTATTCTTGGAAGACTTGGATATATTTCTTAAAATCTAAGGAGTCTAAAGAAGCCCTTGAAAGATTCAAAGAATTCAAGGCCCAAGTTGAAAAAATTTCTGGGAAAAGAATTAAAGTTCTAATATCAAATAATGGGGGGGAGTACACCTCTGAAGTATTTTATACCTTTTGTATCAAAAGAGAGTTATGTTCCTTACAATCCTCAGCAAAATGGTGTTGTCAAAAGGAAGAACAAATCTATAGTCAAGGCAGCCAAGGCGATGATTCAGGATCATGACTTACAGAATTTCTTATGGGCAAAACCATCCAGAACAGTTGTATATGTTCAAAATAGGAGAGCTCATCAAATATTGGTAAACATGACTCGTGAGGAGGATTTCACAGGTATAAAATTAGAGGCTAGTCACTTAAGAATATTTGGTTGTCCTGTCTAGATTCATGTACCCAAGGATAAAAAATCAAAGCTAGATCCTTCGGGCAAGAAAGGTATATTCATATTATAGTGAATCTTCGAAGGCCTACAAAATTCATATTCTAGATCATAAACAAATTGAGATCACTGGGAATGTTTCTTTTGAAGAGGAAGTTGCCTTCAAAAGATCCAAAGGAAATTACTCTGACTATGAGGAACGCGAGGCTCCTCAAGATATGGACATATCTCCTGATGATACCTCTAACATTCAGAGGGAGTTCAACTAAACCAATTAATCCTATAGAACCAATTGATGTACCTAGAGATTTTGTTGCAGGTCAAAAACGGCCTTTGTGGGCTCAACAGACTATGCAAGAGGCAGTAAAATTTGTAACTCCTCGAGGCACTTTTAGAGAAAGTAAGAGACCTCAAAAGTTTCTAGTTTATGTGGCATCAATGAGTCACATTATTGACTCTAAACCTTCCAGTTATGAGGAAGCATCAAACCAACAAGTATGGAGAGATGCAATGACAAAAGAATATCAATCAATAATTAAAAAGGATGTATGGCATGTTGTTCCAAGACCTGAAGAAAAAATTGTAGTATCTTCCAAATGGCTCTACAAAATCAAGTATGCAACTGATAGTAGCATTGAGAAATACAAGGCAAGATTTGTGGCAAGTGGATTCTCCCAAAACGAAATAATAGACTATGAGGAAACATTTGCTCCCATTGCACGGTACACTTCTATTAGATCAATCATTGCTATTGCATCTGCTAAAGGTTGGAAGTTGAATGACTCTGCAACTCTTTCAAAATTGGTAGACCCCACCATGTATAGACAATTAATTGGATCATTGATGTATCTAGTCAACACCAAACTAGATATTTGTTATGCACTAAATGCTCTTAGCCAATTCATGTGTGAACCAAGACAAGTACATCTAGTTGTTGTAAAGCATACAGTAAGGTATTTGTGTGGTACAGTGGAATATGGTTTGAGATACACATCTTGTGAAGATCTGATATTACAAGGCTATTCTGATTTTGATGGGGCTAGAAGTACAACTGGCAAGAAGAGTACCTTTGGTTGTTGTTTCAGTCTAAAATCAGCCATGGTTTCTTGGTGTAGCAGGAAACATACTTGTGTAGCTCTAAGCACCACATAAGCATAGTACATTGCAACATGCATCACAACTCGAGAAGCAGTGTGGCTTCCTAAGATCCTTGCAAGATTGTTTGGTCATACATTGGAGCCCACTGTAATTCATTATGACAATCAAAGTTGTACAAAGCTCTTAGAATCCTATCTTTCATGATAGATCAAAACATGTGGAGATCAAATACCATTACATTCAAGACATGGTGCACAGAAAAGCAATCCAACTCGAGTACATTTGCACTGATGAGCAAACAGCTGATATTCTAACCAAGCCTCTCTCCAGAGTAGACAAGCGTGGGGTTGTAGAAAATGTCACCCTTACTAAAAGAGAAATTCAGCATCAATAAGACTTGACATTTCTCTGAGAAAGAGAAATATGCGTGTACATCTTTGAGACGGAGATGTAGTTCTATATACTTTTGTATGTCATGTTGAGAAACTCCATGACAATATGTTTCTTTCCACAAGTGGGTGCCGCCATTGTGGACATCACGTTCAATGACACCGTGATGAACTCTTTGACATCCATGAGACTAAGATGTGTTCTCCATACATGGGAGTAGCCATTATGGACGTCATGTTGAGAGACTTCATGACTATAGAATATGAGAAATATATCCTTAGCTAAGAGGGAGTGTTTTTTTATTTTTGATAGCTCGAGAGATATTTCTCCTGTCGGCCACCTCTACCTTGTTAGCCAACCTAGCTAAGAGGCAACCAGCATCATATATATAGAAGACTTGACTCTCTAACTTGGAGGCATTCAATTCAATTGAATTCACACTACCATAGCAGAGAAGCAATTCGACCTTCAGCAGCAGTTTGTCTTTCAGCATTAGCATTATCATTTGTGTTTCGTCCAAAAGGATGAAGTATCTCCTTGATTGTATTCTGAATTTATTCATCTGATCTATATATAGAAGAGATATATTTGGCTGGGTTTTTCTCCCTCAAGTAGGAGGGTTTTCCCAGGATAATTTGTTGTGTCCATTGTTGTATGTGTTATCTCTGCTTAGTTTCATTTCTGAACATAAAAACTAACATGGGATATTTTCCCCAGATCTGCATCCTACAAACAAATGTGAACAGGCTGCATTGCAAAGCATTCAATAGAAAGTATATTATGCAAGTCAAATAAGTGTTCTAAATTTTCACTTAGTCCATGTACATCATGGAACCTTGAAGAAAACCAGTTTCACAAAATCAATTCCAAGAAATTCTAATCCACGTATATCAATGTTATGGTTGCATATTAACAGGAGTCATAGACAGATTGATTCTATCTCACCTAGACAATCTTAACCCTTTTTCTATCAAGTAACAAATCATGCAGAAAATAGTAACAACTATCTAAGAATAATTTATTACAGATGAAAAGCAAGCAGCAATATATATCTTGAAAGCAAACAAATAGCCAAAACATTACAAAGCCACAGGGCAGAATCCCATAAGAATCTCATAGTAACTAAAATTTAAAATCATTTTTTTCATTTTTCATTAGGTTGAAAGTACATGTCATAATTAAAATGAGCAAAAACATTGTGTATCTGTCCTTCCAGAGCAATACATTCAAGATTAAGTACTTTAAGTAACAAAAACCATCCTCAAATACAAATTGCCTACATTAATGAAAGTCTTCACCAAAATAGATCGACTTCCAGGTATGATTCATTTTCCTCCATCATAATACACCTGGATTTACATCAAACTTTAAGTGTGCAGTATGTTTAAATAGATAACCGAAGTAAATAATCCCATGTCACAATCCAGAATAAAACACAGAATATCTTTTACAAAAAGGAACATACCTAATCAATTACTTCTCAGAAGAGTTTGGACCTCTTTTCTTCCCAAATCCAACCACTGAAAGATAAACCAATTGCATCATCAGTGGACCTTACTACACTTCTTTAAGAAACGAAGAACATAACACAAATGAACTAGGTCACACATGAACAACTCAAGCATGCACATATAATGGAAATGAATGATTACCAAAATTTGAAGAAAAAATTGTAGCCATAGGGTGTACAGGAATCACAAACTTCCTCCTAAGATTACATCTTTGCTACCTCAAAATTCATTTCACTCTGTTCTTCTCTCTAACAATTGTTATATTAAAGGCTATGAGTAACATGTTTACATCGTCTATAGAAATTGGGGATGGATATCTCATAAAATGCAAGCACTGGTAGAGTTTAGATGTAGGTGCAATCATTTTACGCTCCTTAACAACTTTGCATCAAAATCTATTTTCAAAATAACATTGCCTCTCATTTTCATTTTCCACTTGCACTAGAAATTTAAAATTATTACATCATATGGTTAAGAGCAGATAATTGGTTCAAAGTATGGATTATAAAATATCATTGCATTGTGGTCACATATGCAAACGTAAACCAAACTGTTTATATTTGAACAATAACACTGACTTTCATCATATAGGTCCTCAGGTTGATGTAAAGCTAACTGGACTCTTAGTATTTGTTGGAAGATAAAAAGGATGCAGGATTCGTATATAAAAACTTGAGACACGTCTGACTGGAGCTAATTCCAAATAAGATTTTTCCAAATGAGAGGGGTTTTGTCCAAGCTAGAAACACCAAACTGAATGAACTGTCCAGTAAGACTGACTGTCAGAGTCTAAAGTTAATAACAAATTCTCCAAGGATTGCAAACCTTAGAATAGAGGAAGACCATGCACAGCAAAGTCTTATAGCTGGCATTATCAACATTGTCTATTTACATACATCTAAAGAAAGTATCTGGTCATAACATACCTAACAGACACAAAGGATGCAAACCGAGACCATATTGTTGATGATTTGACCAATAACACCCGACTTTCATCAGATAGGTCCTCACCTTGCTGTCAAGCTAACTGGACTGTTAGTATTTGTTGGAAGATAAAAAGGATGCATGATTTGTATATAAAAAATACACGTTAAAATGGGGATAAACCCAAATAAGATTTTTTCAGGGAGCGGGATTTCATTCCTTGCTAGAAGAACCAAAGTAAAGGAAATATCTATTAAAATTTAAGACTGACTGCCTAAGTCTAAAGTTAGTAATTAAATCTCCAAGGATTACAGCACTTGGAATAAAGAAAGACCATGACATAAGTCTTATAGTTGACATTCTCAACATTGTCTCTTTACAATGTTACATACATCTGACAAAAGTCTCTGTTCATAAAATGCTTACACGACAGAAGATTAAGCTACTAACCAGCAGAATGAAGCCTTTTATCACCCTGCAGTACTTTTACAAAACTAAGGCGATGAATAAAGGTCATTCACAATTGCTTTTTAACTCAGTCCCCATACCCTTTTCACAGCACAAAAAGAAAGATATATCCCTGGTGGAGAGAGTGAGAGCCAGCGAGAGATCTTATTAAAATGCCAACACTAATTCCTAGAAGTTAGCCTCTGGAGATAGGTGTAGGAGATTATATAAAAATAAACACCAAATGGTGTATATGACCAACTTTATCACATACGAATGCCTTTATCCACTTCAATTGGGATATTTCAAAAATGAAAAAGCAACCGTCAGGGCTACAGTAAGCAAGAAAAATAAAGTGATAGGTAAGTATCAAATTTAATAATTTAATTCATACACTAATCAGTCACTCTACTCATAAACTAGTGGTAGGTCTCAATGGAGTTGTGCACTTTTGTCACGAAGGAAAATTCTGTACCATAGATAAATATAAAATTTACCAAAAGTTTTAAACTGCATTGTTTAGTCAACGTAATGCTTGGTAAAAAATAGAAAATGGCCAAGTAAAAACAACTCCAAATCAATAACTACCCATTTTTCAGCATCAAATGCTTCTCCAGCCAGCATTAAGTTCAATATTAAACCATCAGAATTTTTATTTGTTGTAGGAATGATTCAACAACAGCTTTCTACAGACTTCCACTTGCAGTATTTGATGTGGAGCATTAACAGCTATAAGCTTGTGGAGCATTAACAGCTCCTTCCTTGGCAAGGAAATGGTTGTAACCGACCAGTCCTTTTAGGACTGACTCCTACTATTTTTAGTCTCCAGTTTTGAGTCTTAATGGTTTTCTTTTTTAGCTATTGGCAGGGGACAGCTGTCCCTTGTCTGTTTTTTTTGGTGGAGTTAGTTTTTAGGGGTCTTTTTAAGGGGTGTTGGAGACAGGTTACGGGTTCAAAAAGGGAACAGGAGAAAGGGGAGATACATGACTGAGTCGGGGCTCTCTGAGTTCTGGTCTCTTTGGAGGGTGTTATGTTTTATGGTTTTAATTTGGATGGAGATGATGTCAATAAAATAATGTTGATCTATCCTTTAGGATTCTTCCATTTTCTATTTCTGTTCTGTCTCTGTATTTTTTTCTCTCTTCTGAGTATTTGCAGGTGTTAACCTTTGACCTGCATCAGTTTTGGTATCAGAGCAACCTGGTAATGGCTCAAAGAGGAGCTCACATGGCTTGGGGACGAAGGGGTAGGAGAAATGCTAGACTGAGAGGTGATGCAATCGATGAAGTGCTTAGACAGTTGCAGGCCCTTGAGGCTAGACTTCCTCATGAAGATTCTGAGGAAGGAAATGAGGTTCAAAGAGGACAGGCAGCAGAAGTAAACCCGATGGAAAGACTTATTGAGGTTATCAGCACGCAAGGAACTAGAGTCAAGGTTGAAGTCCCAGATTTAAAAGGAGATCTAAATCCTGAAGTGTTCTTGGATTGGATTCAAGATTTAGAAAAATATTATGACATGGAAGGAATCGAAGAAGATGACCCGCGTAGGGTCAAAGTTGCTGCATCTAGGATGAAATCTCATGCAGCTTTATGGTGGGAGAATCTCCAACATGCTAGAAGAGCTCGAGGTAAGGAGAAAATCAGGTTGTGGCCAAAAATGTTAAAACATTTATTTAAAGGCTAAATTCTTACCTTCCGACTATCAGCAAAACCTTTTTAGAGAAATTCCGAACTTAAGACAGAAGGAGTCGTCCATATCTGCCTACACCGAAGAATTCATGAAGTTACAAATCAGGACTAACCTACATGAAGATGATGAGCATACTGTGGCTAGATATGTTAATGGGCTAAGATTTCAGCTCCAAAATGAGCTTGCTCTACTCAAAATAAACACGGTGGATGAAGCCTATCAACTAGTCTTGAAGGCTGAGGAGAAATTGAATAGAGTCAGCAGAGTGGTCAACAAAAGAGGTGGGAGTAGTTCAAATAGAGGAAGAGGGGGCTCTTCCAAATCAATCACTGAAGAAGAGACCGTGATTGATGAGAAGCCAAACTTCCAAGGAAGGGGTGGCTTTAGAGGTAGAGGAAGAGGACAACCATTCTTGGGAGGTTGGAAACCTATGAGGTGCTATATTTGTAGTGAAGCTAATAGAGCTATAGACTGCCCTCAAAACCCCAAAAGAGCTATGATGACTCAAGAAGAAGGAGAAGAGCCCATAGTAGAAGTGGAACCAGATACAAGAGAGAGTTTGATGTTGAGAAGGACCATGGTAGCTGGATACAAAGAAAACACCCAAGCTGATTGGAGGAGAAACAGTGTCTTTCGAACACAATGCAAGTGCAAAGATAAAGTGTGCAAGTAGATTGTTGATGGGGGTCTACAAATAACTTGGTAAGTACAGAAATGGTACAAAAATTAAATCTTTCTTGCATACCCAAACCAAATCCTTATAAAATTTCATGGCTAAAGAAGGATCATAGTGTGCTTGTGAACCAGTCTTGCTTAGTTGAATTCAAAATTGGCCCATACGAAGATAAGGTGTTGTGTGATGTAGTGCCAATGGATGCTTGTCACTTGTTATTAGGGAGGCCTTGGCTATATGATAGAGATGTAATCCATCATGGTAGGGAAAATACTTATGAGATAAAATATGGAAATAAACTCCACATTTTGAAGCCTTTTAAGGAAAAAGGATCAGCCAGAATAACAGCCTTGTCTCTATCTACAGTAGGGTGGAAAGAGTATTTAAGAGAGTCTAAGGGAGAGATATGTTATCTGTTGTACCCACAGAGCAAGGAGAAATCAGATCAGCAAGTAATTCCTTTGGAAGTACAGGAATTGCTGCAACAATATTCAGACTTGGTGCCAAGTGACCTACCAGCTGGTTTGCCTCCCTTTAGAGGTATTACTCACCAAATTGATCTAATTCCTGGTTCTAAACTTCCAAATCAAGCAGCTTATAGGTTGACTCCTCTAGAGAGTGAGGAAATGAGAAGACAAATCACAGAATTAATGGAGAAAGGATTCATGAGAGAAAGTATGAGCCCTTGTGCCACACCTGCACTACTCTCCCCTAAGAAGGGAGGGAAGTGGAGACTTTGAATGGATTCCCGGGCCATTAACAAGATCACTGTGAAGTATCATTATCCATTACCCAGAATGGATGACTTGCTAGATTGTTTGTCGGGTGCTAAGATCTTCTCCAAAATTGACCTCAGGAGTGGAAATCATCAAATTCAGATTCGGGAAGGTGATGAGTGGAAGACAGCTTTCAAAACCCAAGATGGGTTATTTGAGTGGGTGGTGATGCCATTTGGGCTGTCCAATGCACCAGCTACCTTCATGCGAACAATGAATCAGGTATTTAGATCGCATATTGGGAAATTTGTGATAGTTTATTTTGATGATATCTTAATCTTTAGTAAATCCTTGGAGGAGCATGTAGAACATTTGAGGATAGTACTTGACGTACTTAGAACAAAAAGGTTATTTGTCAATAATGAAAAGAGTGAATTTTGCAAAGACAAGTTGGTTTTTTTTTGGGCGATGTTATTTCATCAGATGGCTTGAGCATGGATCCAGAAAAGGTCAGGGCTATTCTTGAGTGGCCTACTCCGCAAAGCATCACTGAGGTGAGAAGCTTCTATGGTTTAGTAAATTTTTATAAGAGATTCATCAAGAATTTTAGTGGAGTAAGTGCAGCATTGACAGATTGCACAAAAGGGAAGGTTTTCTCCTGGACAAAGGCAGCTGACCATAGTTTTGAACAGCTTAAAAAGAAAGTAACAAAAGCACCTATTCTTTCCATACCTGATTTTGAGAAGCTTTTTACAGTTGAATGTGACGCTTCAGGGGTAGCTATTGGGGGAGTATTAAGTCAAGAAGGAAAACCAGTTGCCTTCTTCAGTGAGAACTTAAATGAAGCTAAAAAGAGGAACACCACTTATGATAAAGAGTTATATGTTGTGGTACAAGCTTTAAAGTATTGGAGGTACTATCTCTGATTCTCTTACATAAGGAGTTTGTTTTGATGACTGTCAATAAAGCTTTGAAGTATATAAATTCAGAAGGTAAGTTGTCCCACAAACATGCTAAATGGGCTTCCTTTTTGCAAGCTTATACTTTTGTTGTGCAGCATAGGAGTGGTAAGAGCAATGTAGTGGCTGATGCTTTGAGTAGAAGGCGCCATTTATTAGCTGTAATGAGTCATGGATTGGTTGGCTTTGAAGAGATGAATGGTGAATATGCCAAAGACCCCTATTTTGGCAGCATTTGGATAGATCTAAACAGTCCAAACTATACCAATATACATTCATTTGAAGACTAAATATTGTTAGATGGTTTATTGTTTAAGGGGTCTCAACTTTGCATTCCCTTTGGATCACGAAGGGAAAAACTAATAAGGGAGTTGCACTCAAATGGTTTGGGTGGACATTTTGGGAGAGATAAGACCTTTGGACTAGTAAGCGAGAAGTTCTTTTGGCCTAATATGAGGAGAGAAGTGAACAAGTTTGTTGCTGCTTGTAGAGTGTGTCAAACAGCAAAGGGAGGAAGTCAAAATACTGGTTTATACATGCCCTTACCCGTGCTGAAGGAACCATGGGTTGATATCTCTATGGATTTTGTTTTGGGGCTTCTAAGAACCCAAAGAGGCAATGATTTGGTGTTTGTAGTGGTGGACCGTTTTTCCAAAATGGCCCATATCATACCCTGTAAGAAGACAAATGATGCGAGTCAGGTGGCACAATTATTTTTCAGGGAAGTTGTGAGATTGCATGGTGTTCCAAAAACAATAACAAGTGATAGGGATGTCAAGTTCTTAAGTCACTTTTGGAGAATCTTATGGAAAAAGCTGGATAGCAGGTTGCAATTCAGTTCGGCATATCATCCTCAAACTGATGGTCAAACAGAGGTAGTGAACAGGAGCTTGGGCAATCTACTGAGGTGCTTAGTTGGAGACAATCACCGACAATGGGATTTGGTGTTACCTCAAGCAGAGTTTGCCTATAATTCCAGCATAAATAGGTCAACTGGTAAGTCTGCTTTTCAAATTGTATATGGTGCAAATCCTAAAGGCGCCGTGGATTTAGTTGATTTGCCAGTAGGTGCACATAGCAGCCCTGAAGCAACAGACTTTTTAGAAAATATTCGTGAGATACATCAGCAGGTCAGACTCAAGTTGCAGTCCATGAATGAACAATATAAGAAGAAGGTTGACTTGCATCGAAGAAGAAAGGTCTTTCAAGAAGGAGAGTTGGTCATGGTACACCTACGCAAAGAAAGGTATCCACAAGGTGCCTACAACAAGTTGAAGCCAAAGAAAATTGGGCCCTGTAGAATCATGAAGAAGATAAATGACAATGCTTATGAAATTGAATTGCCAGAAGATTTAGACATTAGTCCCAACTTTAACGTTGCTGACCTGCACCCATACTCAGCTGTAACTAGTGGCAAACAGGTAGAAGATGAGCAAAACGAGATAGATGAAGACCATAGGGTGCAGCAATTGCCAAGGAAGACAAGACAGCAGATTGAACGAGTGCTAGATACCAAATTGATGGCTACTTGATCCAGTTCCTATAAGTTGTATTTTGTTAAGTGGGAGGGCTTGCCTGACTCTTACAACTCTTGGATTTCAGAAGCTGACTTACTAAAGTATAGCAAAACTTTCCCACCTCATGCACCAGAACCGGAATAGCCAAGAGATCCAAAATCTTCTTTTAGAGCAGGGGAGGATGATGCAGAACATTAACAGCTATAAGCTTGTGGAGCATTAACAGCTCCTTCCTTGGCAAGGAATCGGTTGTAACCGACCAGTACTTTTAGGACTGATTCCTACTAGTTTTAGTCTCCAGTTTTCAGTCTTAATGGTTTTCTTTTTTAGCTGTTGGCAAGGGACAGCTGTCCCTTTGTCTGTTTTTTTTGGTGGAGTTAGTTTTTAGGGGTCTTTTTAAGGGGTGTTGGAGACAGGTTACGGGTTCAGAGAGGGAACACGAGAAAGGGGAGATACATGACTGAGTCGGGGCTCTCTGAGTTCTGGTCTCTTTGGAGGGTGTCATGTTTTATGGTTTTAATTTGGATGGAGTTGATGTCAATAAAATAATGTTGATCTATTCTTTAGGATTCTTCCATTTTTTATTTCTGTTCTGTCTCCGTCTTTTTTGTCTCTTCAAAGTATTTGCAGGTGTTTACCTTTGAGCCGCATCAGTATTCTTCCAACATTCACAACTGTTAGTGCATTTACCATACCCGATCCCACGCCCACACAATTCCAAATCAAATCAAACCAAACTTAAATACGTGGAAGCTAAATTTCATCTTCAATGTGTCTGTCTACCCTTAAATATAGAGATTCAGTTTATTTAGCTGCAAAAAAGAGCACATGTGCGACACCCACAAACTATATGTTGAAATTACTATATATTGAAATAATGCACATCTAAAATACTTGCTTGGGCACTTACTTTAGTTTTAACTTCTTTGCCTTTGCAGATCGAATTGGGTAGGGCACCACTAGTGCTATATAAGATTGTTTACAGATTTATCTTATTATTTTTGTATTTCCATTATAGCTTCAAACTTAGCAACTCAAGTTTCTGGAATTTTGATCGCAGAAAAAAACAATAACGATGCTTTTGAAAGGGCAAAAGAAAGAAACATATTTGAGCAGAGCAACTGACCCGCAGTAACAAAGCGGCGGTTGTACTGCATGCGTTTGTGGGCACGGCCTCTGGGCTTCTTCTTCTTGTCTTGCTTGGCGACTTTGGGGGTTTGCCCCCTGACCTTCCCTGCTCGGGCCAATGATCCGTGCACCTTACCTGTCATGCATCACAACAATGTATTACAAGCGGAACAACGGGTGATACAATATTGCAACCAGAACAACGATAAAGGCTTTGGATCTTACTCATTCTGTATTGCTTAAACTGCTACTGCTGATGCCGCTTCTCCTGCTGCTCTCGATTTTCAGCTCTCCTCAGTCGACCAAAATGACAAACTGATGCTAGGGTTTTACTACATTGAATACCTTCGGGCAAAGTAGGGTTTTTGTTTTTCCGCCATAGGGTGCGGTTTCGTGATCTTTATTTTAATTCTTTTATTTATTTTGGAAAATCATTTATTCTGTGATCTTTATGTTTTTTTTAAATTATTTTGGTGTTTTCTATAGTATGTTTTAGTACATTTTGCTTCTTTTTTGAAGAATCAATTTATCTATTGCAAAAAGTGGCTTCCATTTATATTGGTAAAAAAAAATTATTATAATAAAATTATAACATTTAAAGAATAATTTGTTTAAGGTAGTGTTGTCACAAAAGTTTGCATTTTTGTTTGAGTGAGTGTGAATGACTTAAGCAATTTTATGAAACATGGAAACAATCTTGTAAGTGTGGGACTTAAGTGAAATTGAGTCTCCGGAGAAGGTTGACTCCTGCCTATGATTGCCCTTAACCTCAATGAAACTACCAATACAACACTACTCCCTATATTCAATCAACTCCTAGAACAATATGAAAGTTAGGACTTAAATAGACCTTGCAAGGAACCTAAAGATTCGCAAGCATAATCAATCAAGCAAATTAACACAATCATATAATAGAGAAGATGATGAAATACATCCAAATAAGAAGGCAAAGAATACACCAGATATTTGGATTTGAAATAGGTAACAATAATATATTAATGCAAGGCGAGGTTAGTTACAATTACATAAAAGAAATATGCAAAAGAAACATAGAGAGAGATCCATAAAAAAATATGTACAAGATTGTCTTTTATAGAGTTCAAACATAACTTTGATTACACATGATGTTCAAACTCTCAACTAGGGTTGAGTCTACAAGGATACGACCAAAAGAGAGAACATCAAAGACAGATATAATCTCAATCCATACTGAAGTGATAAAGAACAACCAAAATTGTATGTGTGTCCTCAAAATATCTTTTGTATTGAAGAAACCTCCATCTACAACTAGAAGCAATAACTATGGTACCAAAAGTCTTCACGTTCTGGGTATCAACATCTCTGAAATAACAAAAGGCATGTATAGTTGCATGTGCAAAGAGATGGAGTTATAAGAGATGATATGTTGTAGAAAAAGGTAGTCGAGAACCCATCTCAACCTGCTCTAAATTGATTACAAAAACCTACTTGGCAAAAAAACTATTTCAGTGAATGAATATGGCCTCCTTTGGTCCAAATTGCATCATTATCCTCTGAAAAGCCCTTTATAAATTATTTTATCAATTAAAAAGTTGATCTAGACCCTGACCGCTACACTACAAGCAAAACAAAAAGTGTTGATTGAGAGCTGTGAGGGTGGTAGTAACTCTTTGACCGTTAAAATTTATATTATAATCGTCAGCTCACACATCAAAATGGGTCAATGACCTTAACCATGTGAGGTTGTGATGAAGACATTTGATTGCTTCATTCAAAACTTTTATCGTCATTTTGCAAGTGGCCAAAAACAAGCCCATTTCCCCCTTGCAAAATGGCGAAGACATAACCTTCACACCATGAACCCCGTCCACGTGTCCTCCTTTTGTTGTTTCATAGAAGAAAAGGAAAGGACTCATTGTCCCCTCATGAAATAATGAAAAACCTTAAGAATTCAGGCACGCCTTCCTTATCACTTCAAAATTCATTTTCATCATTTTGTGGTCGGCCAAGAACAATCCCACCATGCCTTCCACAAAATGGTGAAGCATTTCCTTGAGTAGCTCAAACCCAGTGTCCATGTGTCCTCCCTTCAAACTTGCGGTCAAAAGAAATTGATTGAAAGGCACTCTTACAAATCTATGACAAACCTACCCGACAACTACCATCGCAACATCACAATAGTTAAATGTTTTAAGAGAAGATAATTTGCGAAGTCGTGAAGGCACCTGAAGAAGTTAGAAAAAGGGGGAAGGGGTCGTTCACATTGGTAATGAAGGGGAACTGTTGAGCGTCATTTTTACATGAGACAACAGCTAGGAATTTGGATGAACAAATTCCCCTCTTGGAAGAATGATAAAATCACTCTCAAGGTTCCTTTTAGGCTAGGTCTCAACCACTTGGATAACTCAATTGAAGATAAATTTAAAATTGTTCACGATGAGGCCTTTGCAAATTCGATCTTGGAGGGGCTGCAAAAACAATCTTAGAACAAACAATCTTTCTCTTTTTTTGGTATTTTTTTAATATTTAAATGAAAGCAACGTAAAATTAATTTAATCTACTATTACTAATGTATAAAGATAAATAAGGAGCAAGGTGGCAAGAATTTGTATGAAAATGCAGAAAGTAAACTAACGGACATAAACCATTGTTGCATTGTTTTGTTGTGACAAATTATTGGGAAGATCATTCTTTGGTGCTTCAAGATAAATTTGTCTCATGTGTGTGCACGTTCGTGTTGGCTTGATGATTTGATGAGTTTTGACATATCTTACATCTGCATTTATTTCCATTGATGATTGCATCTGCAAATTTGGGGTTGTGATTTATTCAAAATTGGGACTGTCCATCCTTTTAAGATGGAGTCTATGCCAACGAAGCAACAACCAACCCAACCTTCCAAGGAGAAGAAGAAAAGGGGAGAGAAGGTATTAATGCCTCAATTCAAGGGAGATACCCCGCAGAGGCTAGAGACGGTGTATAGGCATGAACGTCCAACTACTTATGGATCAAATCCTAAAGCCAAGCCTCCAAGAACCAGGATGAATGAAGTATAGCTCCACCTGATGCTTCATTTTCCACTGGCCAAGAGAAAGAGAGCATACCCAAGAGGACACCCAGGGTGAAAGTAACCGGACCTAGGCTTGCTAGAGTAGAAAAGGGCCATGTCTATAAAAGGAAGAGATTGGCTACACCTTCCCATTTGGAGACACTTTTAGAAGGGGATGAGGAAGATGGAGAGGATGATGTTCCCTTGAGCTGAAGGACTCGATCATGAGCCTTATTGAAAAAGAGGAAAGTGCAAGGGGAAGAAGTACAGATTGATCTGGATGAGGAGATCCAAGCAGAAGAGGTTAATTTGTGAGATGCCTTAGGCGATGATGAATTTGATATATCTGACTTTGAAGGTCTTTATGGATTTAAGGAGCAAGAATCAAAACATCAAATGCATGTAGGAGAACCCTCTACTGAGCAACAAATTCCATTTTCATTTGTGTCTCCCCCTACACAATTCATAGCTACGACTCTCGAGAAGACTGCAAAAGAAACAACTCAACAGGTACCCCAGGGACCAACAAAAGAGGTTGTAGACATGGATCAAGGAGATTTCTTTGAATCAAAGAAGGAGTTGGGACAAGAGTCTTTCATTGGGATTACCTCAGAAGAAGATACTAAGCTTCCACTTCCTCCACAAATTCCAACTCCTCCACCTTAATAAGCTCCAGTACCTCCACTTCCAACTGCTTCTCTTCCACCCCAAGTTCATGTTACAAGTAGTGGTTGTCATTGCATCAAAAGATCAACCTGTTAATACCTGATACAACCACTAGAATTATAGAGGACACAAGAGGTGGTTAAACCATGTCATGAATCCTAAGGGGAGCACTGACTATTTTGCCAACAATCTCCCCCTTTGCGTTACTTGAGGGGATTCGAACTTGTGACCAAGCTCTGATACCACTTGTTACAAGTAGTGGTTGTTGTTGCACCAAATGATCGACCTGTTAATGCCTGATACAACCACTAGACTTATGGAAGACACAGGAGGTGGTTAAACCATGTCACAAATCCTGAGGGGAGTGCTAACTATTTTGCCAATAGTTCAAACCACTCCACTTTCACAAGTTTTGTTTCCACCTCTATCACAAACTCCACCTATTCAACTCCCTACTCCTACTCCTCTATCAGTTCATATGTTTGTGCCTTCACCAACTTCCCCAAAGCTACTGCTTCCATGCCACCCCCAATCCAAAATCCCATTTCCTCTCAACCAACTCCATCAATGTCTACTCCCCCGCCTTCTCATTCCATACCCCCTTCTAAGGCAACTCAACAAGGAGAGTAAGATCCAGGAAAGGAGACTGAAGAGCAAGAAAAGGAGATTGGGGAAGAAGAACAAGTAAGGGAAGAAGAAGAAGAGGTAAGAGAGGAAGAAAGAGAAGGAGAATAAGAGCCAGAGCGTGAAACGGTCACGTCAAGCCTAGTAGCACCCTATGAACCCATAAATGACTTCTCTTAGACCACTTGGTTCACCAAAGAAATACAACCAAGAGTGAGGGTTTATATGGATGAAGAGGACACAAATATGACAGTGCTAGGCCGAGCATTTCATCAAGGAGAATCTAGTACCCGAGCGAGGACATTATCATATGTCACACATGAACAAAGGGGTTGGTAGAAAGCATAGGTAGTTATTCCAATAGTAGACACCAGTATGGAAAAAATTACTCTTGAGGACTATGTCTTTGAAGAAGTAGACCTGGGTAAACCGATGAGGGAAGGAAGCAAAACACTAGCTACTTTAGGTTTGAAACATTCATTAGGCTTTATGGACAAAGATGAAGAGAAAATCAAAACTTTAATGGAGAATAATGAAGCAATGAAGAGATTCATTCTTAAGATGGCAAGTCCCATTGACCTTAGCAACTAGGAGGCCTCATTAAAGGCTATTTTAGATAAAAGGGTTTCTCATGAGATGCTAGCAGACATCTCACATTCTTTTATTCATGTTTGTTCTGATTGGAAGATTGATTTTGAGGAGTTCACAAGGACTACCTTGAGGGCGAATATGAGACCATTTAGAGGTATTCTTAGGGAGATCACCAAATTGGTGGATATGATGTGTGAAGAGGATGGATTGGAGGAACAAATTCTTAAATGGCAAAAGGCTCTTGACGACCTTATAATAATAAGGAAGTGACACTTCTAGATTTTGGTAAAGACTTGTGAAGGCTTAGAACTCAAATATTTTGAGGAGTGGATTAAGGAAATTAGTAGAGCCCTGAATATTTATCACAAATGCTTGAGCATAATTAATAAGAAGAGGGATGAAGGGATGCTCTAGGTGGAAGAATTGCATAAGTTCTTTGAAGGGTTGGATCTAGATCTTTATAATGATGATGATGATAACCAAACAATGCACCCAATCAAGGACATCACACATTAATTCATGGAGATCTTCAATGGAGTAAAAACAAAAGATGACCTTCAACATATGCTTTACCAAAAGGAGGAAATGCAAAAGATGCTAGCTCAAGAAGAAGAGATATAAGCTTTTGCAAATGAATTAGCCACCTTCCAAGAAAAGCAATAGGAATGCCTTGGAGGTATCCTAATGGTGGATTTTGAAGAGGTCTAGGAGATAGTGGACAGGCTCTGCAAGGTACACTTAAAGATTCTCCCAAGCCGCTAAGTGTTCAGTTTTGGACTTACCCAATTTTTGCACAGAGGAGATTTCCTAACACTTAGCCAATTTTGTACTCCAATATTTTTGTATTTTCGGCCTGCGAAAGTCCAAAATTTTTCTCAACATGGTGTTGAACACTTAGTCAATTTCCCAAGTTCATTTTTTTGGAGTAGGGGTCGGGGTCCAAAATTTCTAGGTCATCACCGCCAAGAACTTCCAATCTTCCGTGGTGGATTTTCAGTCAAATTGACCGCATGTCTTGGGTCATTTTTGCATGCTTTAGAGATATCTTTTAGTCAAAACCACAAAGGGAAGCCATGATAAGCAACAACGTGAAGAACTCTAAGTTTTGAAGGAAGAACATGCATGAAAATGGTGAAATTTCAAAGCAGATTTCAAGTCTCTTTAATGCATCTTAGGCTTTAAAATTGTAATGCATAAGGATCAAATATGTGCTAGATAGTTTAGGGTTGCTTTAAGAGTAGTTTT
Organism: Chamaecyparis obtusa; assembly: GCA_027943335.1. Lineage (NCBI taxonomy): Eukaryota > Viridiplantae > Streptophyta > Pinopsida > Cupressales > Cupressaceae > Chamaecyparis > Chamaecyparis obtusa. Next base: position 1,726,956 of record BSBK01003643.1, on the reverse strand, counting down.
ATTTCAGTTAAGCCTTAGTTTATTTATTTTTTAAAGTTGCATGCACGATTGAAACCCTAGCTATGAAATTTATTTCCCTAAGGGGTGAAGCCCTATAAAATGTAAACCAATAGTGTAATTATGGTCAGTTGCTTTGCAATATAATATATATAATTGGTGCTTCAATCATAGTGTGATTTTTTTACTATCTTTGCAAAGTTTATGAATGTGTGTTAGCTCATTCATTTATTTCAAAGAGCTAATTGATTGTATGGTGATTTTGATATGCGAATTCATTAGTCTGGTGTTTATCATTGTTGCATTTCTTTGTTGTCATGAATTATTGGAAAGATCATTCTTTGGTGCTTCAAGATAAATTTATCTCATGTATGCGCATGTTCGTGGTGGCTTCATGATTTGATGAGTTTTGACATATCTTACATCTGCATTTATTTCCATTGATGATTGCATCTACAAAATTGGGGTTGTGATTTATTCAAATCTATGTTTTGTGGGTTTTCTCCATCTTCTTGGTAATTTAATTTGCAAGGTAGTGCAACAATGGTTTATGCCCATTAGTTTACTTTATGCAATTTTTTTCAAATTCTTGCTACCTTGCTCCTTATTTGTCTTTATGAATCAATCACAATAGATTAAATTAAATTTACATTGCTTTCATTTAAAGATTTAGAAAATACAAAAAAAAGAGAAAGATTGTTTGTTCTAAGATTGTTTTTGCAGCCCCTCCAAGATCGAACCAACAAAGGCCTCCTTGTGAATAGTTTCACATTTATCTTCAATTGAGCTATCCAAGTGGTTGAGACCCAGCCTAAAAGGAACCTTGAGACCAATTTTATCATTCTTCGAAGAGGGGAATTTTTTCATCCAAATTCCTAGTCGTTGTCTCATATAAAAATGACACTCAACAGGAACATTGACAGGTCACCTTAAGTTACAGTGACCAACAACAACTAGTCAACATAAAAAAAAAATAGAATAAGGCACACCGATATGAAATTTTAGGGGTTATGTAGGGTTTAGGACTTAGAGAAACTTGAAGGGTTTTTAAGTCTTTCCTCTAATTTTTTACATCTCCAAATCAATAGTGTAATTGAACCCTATGAAATTGATCTAAGGATCTGATTGTGACAAAAGGTCAACATTTTTGGTGATTTATGTGGAATACTTACCTACTAAGTATGAAAGACTAGTAGCATGGCAATACATTGGGCATGGAGTCATTGTAACAAGAAATTTGTAGCCTCCTATAGCTTAACAAAATATCAAAGTTTTGCCTAGTAATTTTAAAAGATAATTTTATTTATGTGCATTTCAATAAATTTTATTTTAATTCTTTTATTTATTTTGGAAAATCATTTATTATGTTATCTTTAGTTTTAAAAAATTTATTTTAGTGTTTTTCTATAGTATGTTTTAATGCATTTTGTTTCTTTCTTGAAGAATCAATTTATCCATGGGCAAAAAGTGGCTTCCATTGATATCAACAAAATTATTCTATTTTTTTTCATTATAAAGCAATAACATCTAAAGAATAAATTATTTAAGACCATAGTAATTTAAAGATAATTTTATTTATGTGCATCTCAAAAAGTTTGAAAAATATGTATATATGATAATTTTATATAAATAAATTAATAAAATATAATAATTATGGAAATATGAAATGGAAATAAGTTAAGATAAATTAATTAATAAACTATGATAATTATGGGAATATGAAATGGGTTGGACCGATAAATCTTTCAGTAGGAACAAATAATAAAGTTGAATACACAACTTGCATATAGGACTACAAACATGCTTAGAGAAAGCAATTAAAGAATGAGACATTGAAGGTGAGTTCATGATAGTAGTCAATGCAATATCAAGAAACCAAATAATGAACTGGAAAGCAAAGCAATGTACAGAAAGAATTACCAAAAGAACTTGCATTCCAAACTACACCCGCAAAACAAATACAGTTGCAGACTCACTTGCCAATCATGCTATAGACCAACTCCAAAAATTGATCATTTCAAACAACATGGTAGACTATAAAGGATTAGAAACTCTAATCACAAAAGACATTTCAATGCAAACAATGAATGATGGAATCAATAAATTATGTATAGATTTATGGTAAATGTTACCAAAACACAATGAATATTTAAATCTATAAAAAAACTTAGTCTACATTTTAGAATTGACCCAACAAACAGTAATAGATCCCAACAATTCATCGTAGTTGGTGCAAAAAATATTATCACAACACAGGAACATTCAAAACTATAAAAAATAAAGTCCACCTCTCATAATATTCCAAGAAAACATTGTTAGGACATAATAAAGCACCACATTCAAGGAACCATATTCTAAAAAGATATGCAAATCATATGATTTGCAAGAAACAATCAAATCAAGCAATTTTGAGGTAGATAAATCTTTAAGAAACTCAAGGAAGATCCAAAATTGGTAGATAAAAATTAGGAATATGACTTGTAATCGAAACACCCCTGCAAACTACAAGATACACTCATAACAAAACACACCCAAAAAAACAATTTATAAGGAAAAATATTTCAAACTATGATGAAAAAAATATGATTTGGATCTTGTGTCGGTAACTGTTGTGGTCCCACAACCATGCTCCCCTTTTTAGGCCACTTGGCCAAGGGGCCCCCCTTCTTTTGGCTTATTTCCAAGCTTTGTTAGTTAGTTAGTCCCTTGTCGAGGACTGTCCTTTTAAGTATTTAGTCAAGTTTTGACCTTTCGCACTTTCAACCTTCCTTAGGTGCGAAAGGTCCAAAAAGACGAAGTGCCTTATGTCTACCGAGCTTTCAACCTTTTGCGCACTCTCAGAGTTATCAGACTTTTGGAGGTCCAAAACACCAAAAGTCTGATTTCCCCAACTAGAAATCGGCCTTTCGGTGTTTCGGCCTTTTGGAGGTCCGAGACCTTCAAAAGTCTGAAAGGTTGACAACCCCAGGGTGGTTGACGTCACCCTCCGGAGGCCTATATTAGGTGAGTGTGGGCCTTTTTTGGTCACTTGTGCATTTTAGTTATTTTCTAGTTTTCGAAGCTTTTGTGTGCATGATTTGTGTCCAGTTGGCTTCCTGTTATTTGATCACCCTATTTCTTTGGTTCTTTTGGATCTCCAATGCTTTTCCAAGGTAGGGTTCCCTTTCTTCCTCTATTTTTTCATTTTCATTTTCTTGCGAGTTTTTAATAGTTTTTTTTTAGTTTTTCTAGGATGTTCACTAGGCTTAGGTTTTTAAGTCTTTCTTTGTGTCACTTTGAGGTTGCAGGGTTGTCCCCTTGGACCCCTTAGCATCAATCTCATGGTCAAACTCAATTCAAGCTCATTTTTGAGCTTGCACCCTTTTTTTCCTCCTTCAATCTTGTCAGCCCTAAATTGTTTCACACTTTCACATTCTGAAGCGCCAAAAAACCAAGCTTCCCTAAAATTTTCACCAAGTCCAATTATTTCGCACTTTCAGGGTTTTGACACCCAAAATCTTTCGCACTTCAAAGTGCCAAAAGCCGATGAATAACCCCAAACAAGTTTCTTTGGACCTCACAGTTTTTGGCATTTTGAACTCTGAAAACTCGACAGCTCTTCGCCCTCCAAAAGGCTAAAACTTTAATTACATCATGCCCCCTTCCGTTGTTTTGGCATTTTAGAGGTATCATATTCTTTCAGAGTCCAAAAGGTTGAAATATTGAAACTGCCTTCTAAAGCCTTTTAGGATTGTGTTTTTGGGATTTTAGCTTCTTCATGCTTTTCTTCCTCATCAGCACTTTTCCTTATATCTGGTATCTATTACTGATTCATGTATTTTTTTGTAGAATGTTGGAAAAGGTGAACTCTCCTACAATGAAATACCAATTCAAGGGGTACCATGCACTCTCTAAGGTGGGAAACTTACATGTTGAAATCACTTACACTAACATTGGGAATGTTAGTTGGAATGACTACTTGGTGAAGTGTGCCCAGCCCCATAGGGAGATTAGAAGACTACACTTCATTAGTCTAATGCTCACTAGTGAATGCAACGACAGATCCAGTGTCCATCCTTTCTTCAGACTTGATTGTCACTTTGGAAAATCACTATGTACCATATGAAAGACTAGTAAAGAATAACATGAGCGAGGTAGTACTGGACCTCAAGCTAGACAACATTGAAGATGTCTTCCACTTGCCAAAGGGGATAGATAGGTTCTATGGCTTCACCCTGGATAAGGGAATGCACTTCTACAATAAAGATATCCACTTGTCACATGAAATTATAAATAATGAGTACCTCATACAACCTCTACCAAAGAACAAGCTTGATAAGATAGATATGAGGAGAGGGTACATGAAAGAGGACATCTAAGAAGAAATCACCATGATCAACTGAGTGTATGGGCTATAGAACTCAATTCAACTAGAGCCATAGATATTCCTTCTCATCGAAAGGATAAAGGGGAGGAAGTCAAGGTTTGACTGGGCAACAATCCTTAGTGACAATCTCAACCAACAATTGATCTCAGTTAAGAATGACCCCCACTTCTACATGACTTCATACATTATATATCTACTAGCTACAAGGGCAATGTATCCAAGATTGGTAAAGGTTAGTTACATGGATCAACCCAATGCTTGGTTGTTTATAGTCTATCCCCAACTGGTTAAGAATGAGGATCTCATAGAAGACAACTCAACATTTAGGATAGTGAACGATGCCTTCATATTTTCAATCATCCGCTCAATAGAGGGAGATTATGCTAAAAGGTTGTTGGAAGAGGTTGCAACAAAATTAAAGGCCCTAGGGGCATTCTATATTCAATTAAAGACCTTCACATACATCAAGGTGGTAGGGAGCACTCTCACTCCTAAGAAATTATTGAGGTACCCTTCAGACATGATCATTTTACTAGAGATGGCCTAGAAACTATCAGATGCCTACGAACATATTAGGCACAAGAAGAAACATTGATGGAACTTCCCTATCTCAATAGGACCCCATTTCGTGCAAGATATGAGGATATGCAATTATTTTTCTTTTGAGATGAGTGCCCTTTACAAATCTTCAACTTGATAAGGACCAAGTTCGACCCAATTGGTACCTACAAACACATAATGGGAAGGCACTACATGCGTGAACCACACATTGAGGACCACTGGATAAATTGTACAAATGACTATGAGATCAAAATTTGTGACTATTGTCAGATGAGCCTAGAGCTGGTACATAGTGCTCTACTTCTACGTGTTCCTTAGAAGGTGAAGGACATTGATTCAGAAGACATCTTGGATCCCATCTATAATCAAGACAATATTTATACTAGGGCTATCCTCAATGCTGAGGTTGATAGAGATGAAAATGATGACATTAACTTCAAAGTGTGTCACATCATCAAGGTGACAAAGGCATGGATTTCCCGTCCATTCCAAATAGACCCAGTGCCTATGAAACAACAACTGACCCAACCTTCAAAAGAGAAGAAGAAAAAGGGAAAAAGGTGCTAATGCCTCAGTTTAAGGAAGTTTCACCACTAAGGCCAAAAAATGTGTATAGACATCAGCGCCCAACTACATATGGGTCAAATCCTTGGTCCAAACCTCCAATGACCAGGATGATAGGAAACATAGCTCTGCCTGATGCTCCATCCTCAAGCGGTTCAAAACCACTGAGTGCACCTAAGAAGGCACCCAAGATGAAAGTGACCAGACCTAGGTCTGTCAAGGTTATCAAAGGGAATGTTTACAAGAGGAAAATATCCTAAACATCTTCTCATATGGAGACTGTCCTAGAAGAATATGAGGAAGGAGAAGAAGATGATGAGGATGAAGTACCACTCAACCGGAGGACACTGTCAGTAGGGTTTTTGAAAAGAAGGAAGTTGTAATAAGAGAATGTGCATATAGATTTGGAAGAAGGAGCTCAAGAAGAGCCAGTGAACCCAATGGATGCTCTGGGCAATGATGAATTTGACTTATCAGACTTCAAGGGTCTTCATGGTTTCAAGGAAGCTGAACAAAAAATCCCAGTGGAGGGGCCTTCTAAAAAGAAACAATTCTCATCCACATTCACATCCCTTCCAACACAATTCATAGTCATAAATCCTCTAGATAATGTAGGGGACAAATTTCAATAGGAATCTTAGGAATGAGGCAAGGAAATGACAAACATAGTTTGAGGAGAGTCCATTGAATCCAATAAAGACTCCTCCATTGGGATTAATTTAGAAGAGGACATTGGAGTTCCAATCCCTCCAACTTAGCAAACTTCGGTGCCTCCACCTCAATCTCCATTTCCACCACCACCTACCACTTCATTTCTACCTCAAATCCTAACCAATCCACCTTCGACCACCTCGCTTCCACCATAGGGTCCAACCAGTCAACCTCCATCACAAACCCCTCCCATTCATATCCTCATGCCTAATCCACCTCCTTCTCATATATTGATGCCTTCGCCTACTCCCTCAATAGCCCCTACTCCTCTTGTTCCCACACCACCAACATAGAACCCTATTCTGCCAACACCTATCTTCTCACGTTGAGTTGATTCAACAGGGAACTCAATAACCCAAAAAGGAGATTGAAGTAGAAAAGGAGATTGGATCAAAAGAGAAAACTACATAAGAGGAACAGGTAGTAGCAGGAGAGGAAGAGGTAAGGTGTGAGTAAATAGAAGAGGAACCTGAGCTAGAACACAAAGCTGCTACCTCTAGCTTAGTTGCACCGTATGAGCCCATAAATGCCTTCTCTAAACCCACTTGGTTTACCAAGGAAACACAACCAAGGGTGAGGGTCTACATGGATGACAAGGATACAAACATGGTGGTGCTAGGACAAGCATTCCACCAAGGAGAATCCAGTGCCTGAGAAAGGACCCTATCCTATGTAACACAAGATCAATGGGGCAAATGGAAGGCACAAGTAGTCATACCTATGCTGGATGTTAGTGTGGCTGAGATTACTCCAGAAGATTGTCTTTGAAGAGGTAGACCTAGGGGAGACAACAAGGGAAGGAAGTAAGACATTGGCTACGTTAGGATTAAAGCATGCACTAGGCTTCATGGACAAGGATGAAGAAAAAATAAAAGCCTTGATGGAGCAAAATGAGGCTATGAAAAGACTCATTTTTAAAATGGCAGGTCCCATTCACCCAAGTAACCCTGAGGCCTCATTACAGGTTTTTTTAGAGAAAAGGGGTGCTTATGAGTTACTGACAAATGCTCCACATTCTTTCATTCATGCATGCTCCAATTGGAAGGTCAATTTTGAAGAGTTTGCCAAAACTTCTCTCAGGACAATTTTGAGACCCTTTAGGGGTATTCTTAAGGAGATCACCAAATTGGTGGATTTGATGTGTGAAAAAGATGGTCTCGAGGAGAAAATTCTTAAATTCTAGAAGGCTCTCGATGATCTCATAATAATAAGGAAGCAATGCTTCCAAGTTCTAGTAAAGATATATGAGGGGTCAGAGATCGACAACTTTGAAGAATAGATTAGAGATATCACTGAAGCTCTGAAGGTCTACCAGAAGTCCCTGAGTAAGGTTGATAAGAAAAGGGATGAAGGAATTCTCTGGGTTGAATAAATGCACAAGTTTTTCAAGAGCTTAGACCTAGACCTGTATGACAATGATGATGAATAGATAATGCACCCAATTAAAGATATTGTGAATCAATACTTAGATATCTTTAATGGAGTTAAAATAAAGGAGGACCTCCAGCAGATGTTTTATCAAAAGGAGGAGATGCATAAAATGTTGGTTCAGGAAGAGGAAATAAGAGGCTTCACCAATGAATTAGTTACCTTCTAAGAGAAACAACAAGAATGCCTAAAAGGCATCAAAATGGTAGATTTTGAAGAGATACAAGAGACAGTGGACAGGCTTCGCAAGGCGCATCCAAAAATCCTTCCAAGTCGCTAAGTGTCCATTTTTGGACTTAGCCAATTTTTGCATGGAGAGAAAATTTTTGACACTTAGTCAATTTTGAGCTTCGATTTTTTCAACCTTTCGACCTTTCAAGTTTTTCAGCCTCCGAAAGTGTGAAACTTTGTAAAAAGTTTGTTCAAACACTTAGCCATTTTTTCAACTTCATTTTTTCATAGCAAGGGTCGAGGTCCAAAATTTCTGGGCAGTCACTACCAACAACTTCCAGTCTTATACAGTTGATTTCCAGTCAAATTGATCACTTCTATGGGGTTGTTTTTCCATGATTTGGGGACATCTTCCAGTTGGGTCTACGAAGGAGAGCTACAACAAGGAATAAAGCGAGGAACTTCAAGTTTTCAAAGAAGAGCATGCATAGAAATGGAGAAGTTCCAGAATTGATTTCAATTTTTTAATGCATATTTTTCTCCCAAATTGTAATGCACACGAGGTTTAATGTTGTGATAAGTAGCTTAGAATTGTGTTAGGGAAAGTTTTCTTTCATGTAAACTCTAGTTTAGATTTTATTTTCAAGTTTCATGGGCGATCGAAACCCTAGCTGCGAAATTTCTTTCCCCAAAGAGCAAGGGTCTACAAATTGTAAGAAAACAATGTAATTAAGGTTGATTACTTTGTAATATAATACTTATAATTGTTGCTTTTGGTGTGATATTTTCTGCTATCTTTGTGAAATTTATGAATGTGTATTTGCTCATTCATTTATTTCAAAGAGCTAATTGATTGTATGGTAATTTTGATCTGCGATTACATTAGTTTGGTGTTTATCATTACTGCATTGCTTTGTTGTGACAAACTATTGGGAAGATTGTTCTCTGGTGCTTCAAGATAAATTTGTCTCACGTGTATGCACATTCGTGTGGCTTTGTGATCTGATGAATTTTGACATATCTTCCATCTGTCTTTATTTCTATTGATAATTGCATCTTCCTAACCGTGATTGTGATTCGTTCAGATCTCCATTTTGCAGGTTTTCTCCATCTTCTTGGTACTTTAATTCCCAAAGCAACGCAACATTGGTTTATGTCCATTAGTTTACTTTCTGCAACTTTATTTCAAATTCTTGTCACCTTATTCTCGTTATTGCTCTATTGTTTACAAAATCAGTTACAATAGATTAAATCAAATTTATAATGTTTTCACTTTAAAGATCCAAAAAATACAAAAAGAAAGAAAGATTGTTTGTTTTTTTAAGATTGTTTTGCAGTCCCTCAAAGATCAAACTAGAAAAGGCCTCATCGTGAACAGAATCACATTTATCTTCAATTGAGCCATCTAAGTAGTTGAGACCCAACCCAAAAGGAACCTTGTGATTTATTTATATCATTCTTCCAAGAGGGGAATTTGCTCACACAAATTCCTAGTTGTTGTTTCGTGTAAAAATGACGCTCAACAATAACAATCCCTAGAGAATCATGATGATGACTTAACAAGGAAATACAATAGAATGAGAACTACTAGATTGAGAAAGACCTAAACCCATGGATGAAAACTAACTATAAGAAACAACCCACAGTCACAATAAATTGAACACAACTAAGAGAGAAGTAGTAAAAATCTTAATCACTAGAGCGGGTTAAAACAAAGAAGGAAGTTACTTTTGCACTAACAATACTAACAAGAATGCCAAGATTTTTTGATGTGTAATGCAAGTTTATATAGGAAGAAGAAAAAAAGATAAGATTTGATAGGCTCTTCTCATGTGCGCATGACAAAGTAGAAAAGGAATTCATGCTGGGTAAAGGTCATAGGTAATAAAGTATGGACACAAGAGGAAGAACACACTCACGATGAGGACATTTATACTAGGCTATGTTAGAATAATAAGCAGAAAATGCAAATATTAACAAACAAGAGAGAACACAATAACATAGAATTTAACATGGTTCACCCAATCCCTGGGCTACGTCCACCAACAGCGAGTCCAATATCTTTATTACTATCCAATGATTACAATCTAAAACCTATAACTCAGTACCACCACAAGAAGCTACAATAATCCCTCATACATTCAATCTCAAATCCTAAGCCCTTTTACATGTATTTTTGACATAACAAAATTAGGGCAAAAATACTCTGACCAATAGAAAATAGATGGCCGACCCTTTACAATATTATTAAGTCATTCTTGGCGGGTCCCCGCAAGGGGCGCTGCCCCTTGACCCCATGGATAAGTCTGATTAGGCTCCACATACATAATAGGCTATACTCCTCAGTTTCCAAATATATTGAAACTAATTACAAGGACAGTGAGTGGAAAGGATGACAATCACATAATAGTACTATAAAGTTGTAATCACATAAATTCCAAAGATGCAAGTAAATCCCCTAAGTGGGGAAATAGCTAAAAAAATTAACCTACATGCAGAAGGGAAGAAAACCAAAATGGTTAAATCTTGGACCCTTTTTAAAAAATAGATTCTAAAAGCAAATATGGAAGATTTTAATAATTTTTTTTAGTTGAGAACAAAGCCCTATTTTCCACTGAACAATTAGAATGAATCTTCAAGCTAAGTGAGGGACTTAGGTTCCTATACTATTATATGTAGATCCCATATGTAATCTTTCTTTTTCTTTTTATTTAATAGAAGGAGCTACTCGTTATGGTAGCAATTTTCTTAAATAAATAAATAAAATATGACAATTATATTATATTATAATAATAAATTTAGATATTTACATAAATATTCTTTTTAAGGTAGCACTACTAAGGGAGTAGCTCCACACACACACACACACACACAAATATATATATATATATATATATATATATATATATATATATATATATATATATATATATATATATATATATATATATATATATATATATATATATATATATATATATATATATATATATATATATATATATATATATATATATATATATATATATATATATATATATAAAGATTACATGTAGCCCATTATAAGGGTTTATGGATGATAAAACATATCCCAGCCCAACTCTCATAAATCCTCACTATTTAGACTTGAAATTATAGATCTTCATTCTTTCCAAAAAAATGTTAACTTGGGAATTAATTTGACAACAAAGGTTTCAATCCATCCCGTGCACTAGTTGTCTTGGAAAAATATTTATTTTGTTCTTGTACTAATCCCTAATTTGCTATTAGGTCAGTGACACTGTTAGATTCTTTATAAACATGTGTGATTACATAATCATTGGTAATCCCATTTTTTTGATATGCAATTCCCCACCAAGGAAACCTTGGACCACAAGGTCAATACACATGATAATAGAGATGGAACAATTTTTTTTTGAACAATTACAATCCAATAATAATTATTGATATCATTATAATCATTCAAAAGATATCTCATACATAAACAAGTGCAATATACATCATATGCATAAACTGAGTGAAACATGAACATGTACTTCCAAGGGTCCTATGCCAACCCCAAAGATCAAAAATAGAAAAGGGAGAGGTCCACAAACACTTTAGAAAATGCAAAAATGGTGTTAAGACTCGGCTAAGACCCTCCCAAAAGTTTTGGAATTGAACTCGTAAAACTAGACCATTACCTAGGTCCTAGATGTCTCAAATGAGCACCATCAAGGAGTGATGTGCAATCTAACTCCCAAAACACCAAGTAAACCTTACCCAAGGTTTCATGACTCTAGTGACTTTGTAATACAACTAGAATGGGGTCAAATAGACACCTGGCACTCCCAGAAACCCCTTTTTAGTGTCGACACTAAAGTGTAGTGAAAAAGGCACAAAAACACACACAAAGGTGTCAAAAGACATGCAAATGTGTCAAAATATACTCAAGTTTTCTAAAACACAAGGATTAGGTACTAAACCATGAATTTTGACCCATAATTATCTCACAATAGAGAGAAGAGGCACTAAAGTATAGTCAGAGTTGTCATTCTAGATCCCTAACCCTAAACAAGATATAAGGCATGAAATGAATCCCTTATAAACATAAAATATTTATTTTAATCTATCATCAATGCAACATTCAAAGTCATGAAAATTTACTAAACACCTGAATTACAGACTATGACATGATTAAATTATTAATTAGTTTACATGGCAATACAAGTGCGTTATAATAGCATAAATACATCAATGAAATGTCATAAGACCATGAAGAAGGTATAGTATGATTTGGGGTCACTCATCATATATACACTAGTCCCCAATGGTGGTTGGTCACACTACCTGACCACGAGGTACCCTCAAGCCCTCTCTATTGTGCTTGTAGAATAACTATATGGCCCAAGCACTCAATAATTAATCATGTAATAAGGCTTCCAATGCACTCAAAGTGCTAACATGCATCTATGAACAATGTATACAAGCCATAAGGAACCCAATATCACATCACAAGAATGAGGATACAAGAGAGATTACAACCACTTAAGACCATGCAATGTAAATGAAAATATAGAGACTATCCAACATGAGATAACATGGCAACACAATGAAACCATTGAAAGTACACATAACCATAGGGTCCATCTAGTGGAAAACACAAAGGAACATTACAGTTTTGATCATTTACCTCATTGATTTCCTATTCAATTTACATTTTGTAGGCATTATTTCTCAACAACTCACCCATTATCTTATAACCAAGAGTGTGGATCCACTTTACCTCACATATGATACTTGTACCATTGCAAAATAATCAATACACAATAAATATGTTTATATTGACTCATATAAGCACAATACCATGTATCCATAGCTAATTACCATTATAAACTTTTTGGAATTGCTTATAGCATAGTCTCCATTAGTTGCATGCCAAAAGCAAGGGTTCACAAGATCACACAATTCATTCTTGTTAGGATTAGCAGACATAAATTTAATAGTTACATGCAAATATAACCAATAATGCAAAGGATTAAATCACACACAAGTGGAACAAGAAGACACAAGGATTTAATGTAGTTCACCCAATCTTGGGCTACGTCCACCAAATAGAGATTCAAATCTTATTATCCAGTAATTTTAGGCTGCTACAATCTGTAATCCCTTGCAACTCAATGTCGCTACAAGAAACTATGAAATTCTCATATATTGATAAAACCCTAACTCTAAGCCATTATAAGAAGACTTATATTGGTTAACAAGTTAACCCTAAAAAATACTTTATGAGTCAACCTAGGGAAAAGCTCGACGAGTCAACTAAAAAATGCTTGATGAGTTAACCCCCAAAAACTTTTATCCCATGATAAATAAAAAGGTGTAGTAATTGCATGATCAATCACCACAAACAACAATTCTAATACCAAACCAATTTTACTATATACTCATAATAAACCATAATCCATCATCACAATATAAATTTAATGATAAAGTCTCATCCAAACATCACAAGTGGAATTATTACCCAAAATAGGTTGCATACAAGCCATACAAGCAAAAATCATCAAAATTATAAACTTGTCAAATAAAAAATAAAAAAGAACCCTTTGCTTCCCATTTGATTCCTATCCAAAAATGTAATCATTTCAATAATTTTCCCATCAAATCAAATTTTGGTAATAGTACACCATAAGAACCCTCATTTTCTCATAAACATAAAGGAAATAATCAAAACTTCATCAAAATCCTTCAAATCAATTTGCAATCAAATTATATTCATCAAGCATGACTATTCCCAGTGATGCATCATCATTTAATCAAAACCCAAAAGACACATAGAAAGAAATTCATGAACTTACCTCCAACAAGAAAAACCAAGAAAAAATGAAAAGAAGAAAAATTCTCCACTAAACAGAATAAGATCTCAAAGGCAAGAAGATTTCTCTGACCAACAATCTCTAACCAATAGTCTTCTTGGTGGAAAAGATGAATGAACATTTTTTTTTGTCTTTAAGTGCATAAAATACACTCCTAAGGATAGAAGCTAGAATTATCAATCCCCTAGTGGCAACCAAAAGGAGGCGAATTCTAGTGATTGGATTGAAGTTAAATAAAAAAAGTGGAACCGAAACCATCTTCATAGAAGGTATCAGGACATAGGGGTCCAAACCAGTAATTCCTTCAGTATACTCACCCCAAAAAATATCAAGGGCATCACCCCTTCCCAACCTAGCACTAAGGAGAGGAAGGTCTCGCCACCAAAGGAATCAACAATAAATATGAATCTGGTCTGATTTTAAAAAACTAAGGATCTTTGCAAAAAATAGGGAGTCTTTGCGAGATGGAATGGATTTGGGACTCCAATGAAGGAAATAGTGGAGTGGTTTGCATCCACATATCGGGAAAAGATGAGTATAGCGATTCTCCATGATGGTTTCTTCTTTATAAAATGTAATTCAATTAGGGTCAAAAATTATTTCCTTAATTATGAAAACCCTAGTTTTAAGGGTTTCAATTTCACATTCATAGAATGGAAACCGAAATTTGACCTGAGTAATTTAATAAAATTTAAAGTAGCAAGGGTTGTCCTTCTTGTGAGGATACTAGTACAATTAATCAGCTCATAATTTTTCAAAGCAATAAGGAATGAATTAGGTCAATACATAGGTATGTTGAAGATGAACCTTCCCCAATCTGATAGCATAATCATAGTAAACATGGATATTAGTGTGAAAACCATAAATCCTATCTTTATCCATAATGGAGGGGAGATCTATGAGATACAACTAGAATCCATGACAAATGAAGTAAGGGAAAAATTGGAAGAAAAATTAAGATCAGGAAGGACAGATAGATCATAGGATAATTCAAGAAGCCATAATTTATTAAAATAAACTCTAGGTAAAAATATAGAGGCCTTAGGAGAAGGGGAGATCGTAGAAGAATAACAAGTAAAAAAAATCTAGCTAAGAATAAAGTTCCAAGTAAAGGGAAGCTAGAAGTTAAATTCTACATAAACCAAGGGGGATTCATGTTAGAAGACCTAGATAAGAAGAAAGAGGATTAAGGGAAAAATTGGGAGAAGCCAAATACTCAAATCAATGATATTTTCCAAGAATCTATAAAGATCATAGGAGAAGAAGGGATCCAATTGACATATAAAGTTGCTTCAATGAATTGGCATGAAGAAACCTATAGTAGAGTAGACAATATAACCAAAAATAGTAGATTTCTAATAGTAGGGGAGAAAGATATCAACATAGACCAATACAAGGAATCTTTAAAGGATATTTGGGAACAAACAAAAAAAATGTGTGAAAAAATTAACAGGGGGCTAAGCCTTATAGAGGAAACCGCCTTTCAGATGGAGGGGAGGAATACAATAAATCTATTTTCAGTTAATATGGAGTCTAATAAGGAGTTGATGGACATAGAAAGGGAAGAGATAGAGGAACTTAATGAATTTTTGGGCCTGGATCTTATATAAGAAGATAGGGATTTGTTTAGAAGTAACAAAGATATGTTTGTTAAGGTAATGAATGATCTGAATAAGGAATTAACAGAGAATACCAAGGACAAAAAGGAAAAAAGGGAGGAATAACATGAAGTAATGAGAAGTAGGGAGGAGGAGGTAACCATCATGGGGATTTCCTTAAAATAAAAATTCAAAGAACAAGCTGATTGTGCCAAGGAAATAATGAAAAGAGGTAGAAAATCATTAAATGAGTTGAGAATTAAAGATGCATTAGAAAATGGTCAAGCCAGAATTACTACATTATATGCAGGGAAGGGGAAGGACCTTCCCATAGTACAATGAAGTTGATAACGTGGAATGTTAGGGGATTGAACGCCCCTAATAAGAAACACATACTTAAGCGCTTTATTAGGAAATATGAGTAAACAATTATACTTCTATAGGAAACTAAGCTAGGAATAGAAGACTTAGGTGGCCCGAGTATATTATGGAACCCTAGAAAGGTTTAATTTACAAAATTAGGGGAGGGAGGTTCTAGATCGGTGGAAAAATGAAAAGTGTTTGGGGGGCTTTGGAAGGTTTACTTGTCAATATACATGGGCCATCAACCCTTCAAGAAAAAGTGAAAGCTTGGAGGAAAATTGAAATCTTTCTCAAATCTTTCCAAAGAAAAAACTTAATTATCAGTGGGGATTTTGATGCTATACTAAATGAGAATGAGAAAGTGGGGGGTCTAGGTTGAAAATCTCAGACTATGATGGATTTTAGGGAATGGAAAAACAAGAACGAACTAATGGAAATAAACACAAATAACAAAACTTTCACCTGGACTAATAGAAGATTAGGTTTTAGCAATATCACTAAAAAGTTAGACAAATTCTTTTTTAAGGGTAATCTGATAGATTTCAACTTTGAAATGGAACCTCCATCATTCCAACATCGAGGTTAGATCATTATCCTATATCTTTATGGATAAAGGAAATCTATAAACTCACAAGGGGCCCTTTCAAATTCAAGAAATTGTGGTTGAAAGATGAAGACCTTATACCACAATTGGAATCATGGTGGAAAGAGAAGGTCATAGAAAGATCCAAGGCATTTATATTTATGAAAAAAATAAAATAAATCAAGAGGTGTCTAAAATAGTGGAATAAGGATAACTTTGGTAAAATCTTTGAGAAAAAGGAAGAAATTGAGAAGTTAAATGAATAAGTCTTGAAGAATGGGATGAAAAAGGATAGTTTTGAGAGAGAAAAGATACTTTTAAATAAGTACGAAGACATACTGGCCAAAGAGGAAATCTATTGAAGACATAAATCTAGTTGGTTGTCAGAAGGGGATATAAAAACCTAATTCTTTCATAACAACAATAAGACAAGAAGGAATACCAATAGGGTAGAGGAACTTAATAGCTCTCAGGATGAGATCATCAAGACACTAGAGGATATATTGAAAGAGGTGGAAAATTTACTCAAATATTTTCTTAATGAGGAATTCTCATCAATAAGAGCTCAGGAGAAACTCCTTAGCCATATCCCACCCATTATCAACAAGGAGAAAAACAAGATCCTAAATGCAAGGATTACAAAAGAAGAAGTGGAGGAAGCTCTTAATCAAATGCACCCTGATAAATCCCCAAGACTAGATGGCTTCCTAGCCTTCTTCTACTAGAAATGATGACCCTTCTTAGGGGATGAAGTAACTAAATTTCTAGAAAGTATTAGAAACTCAAGAAAAATTCTTAAAGAAATGAACACTACATTTTTAGCACTCATCCCTAAGAAAGAGAAAGCATCAACACTACATGAGTATAGACCGATTTCTCTTTGCGACACCATATATAAACTCCTACAGAAAATAATTATGAATAGATTAAACACCTACTCCCACAGATCATATATGAGGAACAAATAGGTTTTGTGCTTGGGAGATCCATTTTGGATGGAATTATAATAGCATAGGAAGAAATTCACATGGTTCAAAATAACAAATCATAGCATAACGATCAAGTTAGACATTAAGAAAGCATATGATAAAGTAAATTGGAGATTCTTATGCAGATGCTTGAAGGGATTCGACTTCTCTAATCAATGGATAAATCTGGTGTATGAATGCATTTCAATGCCTAGAGTCTTTATTTTAGTTAATGGTACTCCTGGGGGATTATTTGAGATATCAAGAGGGTTAAGACAAGGAGATCCTCCATATCCCTTTCTATTCATTATTATGGCTGAAGCAATAGGAAGATCAATTAACAAAGTTAGAGAGGAAGGAGAACTAAAGGGATCAAGATAACTAGTGAGCTGGAACCCACCACACACCAAAAATTCATGGATGATACAATGATTTATGGTAAGGCGGAAGTAGAAGAGGCCAGAACCATTAAGGAACTATTATTTGACTATTCATAGGCTTCAGGCTAGCTAATCAATAGAGATAAATCATAGATTTTTTTCTTCAATACAGAGGAGAATCTAGAAGCTAGAATCCTTAACTTATTAGGATTTAAGAAAGGATAATTACCTAGTAAGTATTTAGGTATCCCACTATATAAGGTTAGGAAATCTGGGGAATTATGGAAGGAGGTCCTGGCCAAGATAGACAATAGGGTGACATCTTAAAGAGGAAAATGGCTCTCCACAACGGGCAGAGTGACCATGTTGATATTTGTCCTCTCAGCAATTCCTATCTTTCAGATGTCATGCTATAATATGTTGATAGAAACTAGTAAGAAGTTAAATTATAAATTGAGGACATTCTTTTGGCAAGGTTCAGTAGGAAAAATAGATTGGCTCTTGTAGCCTAGAATAAGATTTGTATTTCTATAGAGGTTGAGGGTGCTAATGTAAAGATCTTAAGGGACCAAGATATATCTTAGGAGCTAAGTTAGTGTGGAAAATGATTAAGGAACCACAATCCAAGTGTGTGAAAATTTCCAGACACAAATATTTGGATGGTGATAACCCTCTCAGCATTCTACAACATGAATCCCCACCTAGGGGTTCAAATTTATGGAACTTAATCTTAGAATGTAGGCCAATAATTAGTTGTCATGCCTCATAGAACATAGAGGATGGGTGGTCGAAACTTTTTTGGGAAGATTCCTATGGGGCTATCAAAAATTAGAAACCATGGTGGATGACCAAGAAGCAATCAACTTGCTCAAGGAAAGGGTAGGCATCCATGTTAGAGACTACATGGATATACCTAGTGGAAACCCAACATTAGGTTGGAGCTGGAAGCTAGATGAAACCTTAAACATGTTAGCAAAATTCATGAATAGGTTTAAAGAAATTCTTGGTTCTAGGTTAATTAATCCTAGTTCTAGGGAGGATAGGGTTGTCTAGGTGAGATCAAAATCAAGGAGTATAATTTCAGAGATGTATACTTATCTTTGAAAAAGAATAATAATTTTCCAAAAATAGAATACCAATAGATCTATGCTGGAATAAAGATTGCTTACCAAAGGCGGGAATGTTCACATGGGTAACTCTTCAACTTAGGATACTAACAATATAATGGTCCCAAAAGATGGGTTTTCATGGACCTTCTAGATGTGTTCTATGCAAAAATGAGGAAGAATTAGTAGATCATATTCTCCTTAACTGTGAGTATGCTAATAAATGTCAGGTATGGCTTCAAAATAAACTCCATTGGAAGACAACATTACAAAATGATATAAGAATCTTATTTCAGTACTAGCCTAGAAACAAAGGTAAAGACCTGTATGGAAACTTATGGATGATTGCCCTATCTCTTTTAATCTTGGAAATATGGAAAGATAGGATAATTTTTAAGGATGTAGAATTTTAGTATGACCATATTGTCAACAAAACAGAGGTAGGTATTGTCGAGATAAAAAACAACAACAGAAATAGCCTTAAAAAGTCAAGATCAAAATTATCTGAGTGGGATTACATGATTAGAAATAGATGGGTAGGCCTAAAGATCCCCCCTGGGTGAATTGGTGAAAAAGGAATCAGAGAATTTGAGGAAAGAATTTATATGGACATCCCCAGCGGATGGATGACATAAACTAAACTTTGATGGTGCATCAAGGGGTAACCATGGAATTTCAAGGATCAGATGTTGCATCCATAATTGGTAAGGAAAGCTTATATCCAAAATAGCTAGCCCTATAGGAATTAGGACTAAAAATGTAGCAAAATTTTTGGCCATGTTGGAAGGTCTAAAAGCATGCAAGAGACTAAGTATTGATAAAATAGAGATAGAAGGAGATTCTACTATAGTAGTTAATGCCATTAGAAAAAGGGGCATCTTCAAATTGACAATTAAATGGTCTTGCAAACCACATTATGGAAATTTCAAAGCTGGTAAAGCATTATATGATCAACCATATTTATAGGGAAGGGAACAAAGTCACCGACTTGTTAGCCAATCTAGGGGTGGATGGGGAAAAGATAGGTATAGGTTAATAATAGGGAAAATTATTGAGGTTTAGTTAGGAGATATTATAACACTATTAGCTATTTGAGTACTTGGAAGCAATGAATGAAAGATATTTAGGATAAGGCTCTAATCATAGGCATAGACTTTAGTTTATAAGAGAGGGAGTCTAAGAGTCCAGTTATCTCATTTCAATTTTCCAAGCCAAGCAATAGTAGGCTTTGAACAAACATGTAGATAAACTTAGGCTTAATAATAATAAACATTATTGGTTAGAAAATAGTAAGGATTACAATTCTATAATCTGATCACTTATATAACAATAGGCTAGACTAGATCCTCTAGTTAGACTAAAATTTAAGTTAAGAAATTAAATTAAAGGGCTAAAATGGAAACAAGATGACTATGCAGGAATTATTATTGAGGGAAAAATTAGAGTGGGTTGTCCATACTCTAACAACCCACTCACATTATGAGAACTTAAGAAGCTAAGGACCCATACATTCTAAGCAAATGATTCATAAATTCTTTATTAGATACGGATTTTTCATAGGTTTCTGAGAAGATGACCTCTAAGATAACCTATTAGAGAGATATTTGTTTAATGAGATGAGTATAAATAAATACTACTCAAACACAAATGAAAGATAGAGAGGATCTTTGAATGATTTGAAGTAAACAACAGACCAGGGTAATCTTTAAGAAACCCCCCCTTCAAAAAAGGTGTAAAAAAGTGGCAAAAGTTAGAAAGAAAAAAAAAATATTGGCGAAATTTTTTTCTTTTCAAAGAAAAAAAAAATCTCAATTAGCGAATCATTCATGCTCCCTAAAAACTATGTGGAAAATTTTGGCGAATCATTGATGCTCCCTGAAACTATGTGGAAAATCTTGGCAAATTGTGCTTTTGTTTCAGAACTACCAAAATATATATTGGCAAATAAAAAATAGTATGTATATTATAAAAAATATAAATTGGCGAATATTCAAAACATAGTGATAGGACTACATGTCAAGTTAGGTACTACGTGTCATTTACTGATGACCAGTTTGTGAGGATATTTTGTATAGCTTCAACAGGCTAAAAGGAGGGTCAATGGCTAATGGTTACGAAGATATGCTATGGTCATGTTGATGGTGTGCGTGACTTCAGCTGTTATGTTGGCGGTTTAGAGTTGTAGGCCATGAAGATACAAAAAGGTCAAGTAAGTTTGTGGTTGACAATTTGGCATTTGCGTAGCTTTGGCACAATTTGTGGTGACTGGTGATAGTGTGTGTAGCTTCGGCAGGATAAAAGGAGGGTCGATGCTGACAGTTACAAAGATACGTAATGGTCAGGTTGATGGCGTGTGTGACTTCGGTGATTATGATGGCAGTTTGTAGTTGAAGGCCACAAAGATATGCAAAGGACAGGTTGACAATGTGCGTGACTTTAGAAGTTATGATCGTAGGTAAGATATGGGGGTTCCGAGGCCATGTTGGCAGTCTACGTAACTTAGCCACGAAGTTATAGTGACATTGAACACTGAAGTACAATTAATGAGACTTAACGACAACAAGATTTTGATTAGACATTAAAAAGGTTAATTTGTACAAGATCTCAGCTATGAATCATAAACATTCATTATCTTTCTTTTCAGAGCCAAGTCACATTACGTGAAACATTCCTTCATAATTTAATGCGACTGCCAAGTTGTTAGTTCAAATTTAAAATCGCAGCTAGGATATGGTGGTTCCGAGGTAATGCTAGCAGTTTGCGTAACTTGAGTGGTACATAATCCAAGCCAAGATTTTGATTAGACATTAAAAAGGATAATTTTACGGGATATGAGTTGTGATTCATCAACATTCATTATTCTTCTTTTCGACTTCAGAGCCAAGTTACGCAGGATACAATGTCTGCAATTTTTTGTTTACCGATAATCATTAATTTCCTTTTCCCAGGCATGCCACCTTACGTGAAACATTCCTTCAAAATTTATTGTGGCTAGCAAGTTGGTGATTATTTTCTTTATATACTCCTCAGTAGTGGAATTGCAGAACATGGGCGCTTTCTAAATTTCTAAATTCGGAATCTTGGATGACAGAATGGGTCTTCCAGTAGTTGAGAGATCATCAAATGAGAACTTAGAACCTATTATCCAAACAAATTTGGATATGGAGGAGGAGATTTAGCAGGATGTCCTTAGTCATCTTATATCTACGGCATGGGATCATGCAACTAGTTACGCCAAATACCAAAGCAACATGTTCAAACTTGAAGTAGAACATGACAAGGCGGAGATGCGCACCATTTTTTATGATCATGGCTTTGACCAAGAGGCATTTCAAGAGGAGATGAATCAGATGATCCAATTATTTGTTGTTCTGTGCATCAACTAGTCTTTTTTTCTTTATGGATCTTACAAAAAAAATTGTTACTTGTAAGTTGTAATTTGTAAATACAAAATAATCAAATGTACTTTTCATTTTGGTTTTGAAAACATTTGGAAGCTTGTCGCTTCTCCTTCTGGGGAAACCACAACCGTTTAGTGAATCAGTGATTCAGTTACTAGTATTATGTATATTGTATACCAGTTTTTGAATTTCATAGTAATATTGTAGTCTGTAACACTGTATACAAATGAAACATTGAGAAGTCAGAAGACTCTTTTTCAAATAGTGTTACTGTGTTACTATTTTTTTGTTTTATACGTTATTTGCTAATACTTTAAATTTCAATAGTCAATACACTAAATTCTAATACAGTAACATGTTACGTGAATCATGAAATTGAACAATAGTTTAATTATTTATAAATTGAAAAATATGTAAATTGTAATTACTAAATCAAAATACTAAATAAATTGGAACCCACTCCAAGCTTCGAAGTTATGCTTGGTTGTTTTGTAACTTCTCAACGGTTAATTTAACATGATGGTGACCTGTTCCAAAGTTACGCCTAGTTGTTTCATAACTTCTCAATGGTTAATTTAACATGATGGTAACCTGTTCTGAAGTTACGCCTGGTTATTTCATAACTTCTCAACAGTTAATTTAATATGACGGTGATCTATTCCAAAGTTATGCCTGGCTATTTTGTAACTTCTCAATGGTTAATTTATTATGATGGTGATTGGTTGCAAAGTTATGCCTAGTTGTTTCGTAACTTATCAATGGTTAATTTATTATGATGGTGATCAGTTTTGAAGTTATGTCTGACTGTTTCGTAACTTCTCAATGGTTAATTTATTATGATGGTGATTGGTTCCAAAGTTACGCCTAACTATTTTATAACTTCTCAACAGTTAAGTTTTTATGATGGTTAGGGGTTCCGAAGTCTCGACTAAATTTGTGCATAACTTCGTAAGGTGTTGAAAAGTGAGAGACTGAGAGTAAGTTGCATGCCACGTGGAAAGTGTCAAACAATGGAATGTTGGAAGAGCTTCGGTAGGGTTTCTTCATCGTTTGTGATGGCGGTTACAAAGTACAAGTGTCATGCGGCATGCTAGGGTGTGTTGTAACATCTCAAGGTTTCATTTTTCTGGTCAGTTTAACAATACCAAAGTTTTGAAAAGGTGTTGCATGACTTTGCAAGTCTCAAAGTTTTGGGATTTCAAATTCAAACGGCCAAGGGCCAAGGCCCCTGATTTGTACGTAGCCATTTAGCAAAGTTGAGATAGGGACCTAGAGTTAGATGTACTATTAGCATCACTTCGACAACACAATAATTATTTGCTCTCGGATCGCTGCTAAATCTATACTGGAAGTGACAGTTGACAGTGACACTTTTCTGAAAAAGGTAATTACTAATTTCATGCATGTGTGCTTGATGAGATTTTAATTTTTAATAGAGTAGGTGGCCTGGTGAATGGTAGCCTGGTTGTACTTGTGAGTTGCTTGTCACTTGTTAGTTATTAAATACAGTTCACACTTTAGTGACTTCACAAAGCATCCATAATTTCTAGAGTCGAAGAGCAACCAGAGAGTTGAAAAGTTTGGCTTTAAGTGCATATTAATAGAAAAGGAGCTTAATGCTTAGAGTTTAGTATACATAAAGAATGGCAGAACAAGGATCTCCTGATGTTGTTGTAGTATCAAAAAAGAGTGTCGTTGTGCATTCAAGAAAAAAGAGGCCAAACATATACACTGAAGAATGGATGAAACTATTGCTTGGATCCTCAAATTTGCAATTAGCTAATGCTTATGAATGGAGGGACCCTTATGCGTTCTTTAGGGATGTTGTCTACCCAAACACAATTGGGTATGATCTCTTCATGTTTTTCTATAACAATAGATTTAGAGGCCCTCCTGTTTCAAACCCATGGGACAGGAACTTGGGAAAGTTGATAGTACCTGAGGTATTTTTGGATGTAGACCTCATGAAAGCACTAATTCAAGCATACAATCTAGTGACACAAGCTTTCCACAAGCATGAAAAGTCCATACTCTGCATGTTAGATAGAGCGACTTTTATTCAATGTTTCGACCTTCAGGGACCTATGAGCATGGATATTGACCTAGCAAAAGAGGAGGCCCTGTTTAATAGATAGAAAAGTTACTACCATGGAAGGGTTATGAGGAGGCATATTCCTAGAGAAAAGAAAGAGACAGAGTTGTTACCCAAGAAGGTTGCAGATTCATTTGATATTGAGCTTTTCTTTCCCTATTTCCAGAATACCATCTATGGTCTACACAAATTTATTGGACTAGGTGGAGGTTTGATAGTGACTCCTGACATTTTTTTCATGGCTACAAATGTTCAGGACCTGTACACCAACAAGGAGTTTCACATAATCAATGTAATGCACACTGAGTTGATGAATGGGAAGACTGATTTAAAAAGCTTCAAGTTCAATCACTACTTCATGTTGATGCACCTGATCCTCTATTGCAATATTGGCTACATCAACCCAGGGTTCATCGATGAGACCGAGAATGCATGAGCAACTGTTCTGGTTCAGCTGTAGACCAGGTTATGGCATAGAACTTACCATTTCTCTAATTCCATTATTTTTTATAGTGATTTTGTGGATCCAGTAATGAACATGTTAGGTATTGTGAGGGACAGATTTCCTTTACTTGTTAGAAAATTTCTTAGACCCTTAGCATTTAAAATTGACAATGACATTAAGCACAATTTGGGTGATATGTTTCTTTTTGAGAATTTTACTATTATAAGAGTGTATGCTTGCCCTCAACCTCCACACATACTGCCAAAATTTGTCCCAGAAAGATTGGCAATAGTAGAATTCATGTGGCAACTTATCATGATGGATAGAGAGAACTTGGGGCCTAAAAGACATAAGGGAACCTTTTTGGCAAGGAGGTTCCAAATAGGGGATTTCTCTATAGGTAAAGATGTTGTGGACCAAATCCATGAATTCTTGAGACAATTTAGATTTCCCTCTGGTAAAGCAAGGATGTATGACCCTAAAGACTTCGTTAGAGTATCGTTGAGAGAAATGAGGAATCACAATTTGGCTCTAAATCAACATATGGTAGATGAGGATGTTATTAGAAATGTTTTAAGTAAAGATACCAATGAAGAGAGAACCTGTAAATAGAATAATATTGTAAGGGTAGAGGAACAATTGAAAAAGGTAGACCCTACCTTCCCCAATTTCTTTCCTGATCTCCAATACATGCCAAGAATTGACATGTGTATAGAGAATTATGAAGATATTATCTCTAAATTGCTAGACATCCCTGAGGAGAAGGAAGAGGAAAAAATAAACGTTGAGGAAGTTGAACCTAATGTGGTGTTTATGGTAGCAACAAAACAAGTTGAACCATCCACATCTGAGTAGGGGCCATCAAAGAAACAAAAGTTGATGAATGTACCACAAAAGGCAAGGCAAAAGGCACTACAAATCCTGCCAGGTAATAGCCATTACTTTGTTGACTTAAGACAACAATTTTTGACATCAATGGTAGATGAGGGATAAAAATCCCTAGATAAGTTAGAATTGGTTGTAGCTAGATTAGATGACAGGGTCATCCAAGCTAAAGAGTTTATAGATGATGATGAATTCATCAAGTCCGATGAGTTTACAAGTTTTCTCTTTAGAGTTAAGTAGAATGAATTAACACTATCTTTGAAACAAGGGGAATCACAGGAAAAAACTATTGAAATGATTAAAAAATTACAGGCCTATGATCCCAACAATGAAACATTAACTGTGGAGGAGGCAAGAGATCTTGTAGAGAGAAGTGGCATGTTGTTGATCCCTGGATGGGACTTGGAGTCCTCATTCCTAATTGACCAAATCAAGAGGAAAGATAAAGTTGTAGCTTATGAAGCTTTTCGCCCTGATGGACTACAGAGGGGTTCTGGATTCAATATGGACACTAAGACACTAGCAGTATGGT
This sequence comes from Chamaecyparis obtusa, assembly GCA_027943335.1. Lineage (NCBI taxonomy): Eukaryota > Viridiplantae > Streptophyta > Pinopsida > Cupressales > Cupressaceae > Chamaecyparis > Chamaecyparis obtusa. The sequence continues at coordinate 1,700,947 of BSBK01003643.1, read as the reverse complement.
GTGTGGCCCCAGAATCTAGTAAGGCTAGATTGGGTGACATCCAAGACACAACATAGGGTAGCCAATTAATATAGAGGTTGCAGGACACTACAGGATCAGAGATAGAAAATCTCCTACATCATGCATCCTGCATGAATAAAGCAGTTGTTGAGGACTTGGAGAACAGACTAGCCAAGACATTCAGAGATTATGTGGCAACTAGAAAAAAGTTTGAAGAGGAACTGAAGAAGATTTTTTTCCTGGGTAAGACTATGAAGGAGCTAAAAGATGAAATAAATACTCTAAAAAATCAGTCCAGGGCATTTACAGAGGTCTGTGATGCAAGGGTCCAAATTGAGCATGAGGGGGGCTTAGCTCTAGAACTTGCAACAAAAAAGATAATAATGGATGTTCATTAGCCTAAGCCTACTGATACTGGAATTGCTAAAAAGGAGACTTTGAAGAAGGTCTTATTGCACATAGTAAATATTTTAAAAGGGAAGTCTTAAATCCTTCATAGTACTTTCATTTCTTTGCAAGGGACAAAATTTTAATGTTCTAATGCCTTGTCTTTACTAACCCCATTATTTAATGCTTGGGGCCCATACTTGCAATTCTTTGATAGGTTAGTTTTACTAATGCAAAAAAAATGGAGTTACCTAACAAAATAATTGATATTAAGGAAATGGTCTTATTAGTAAAGGATTTGTATGCTTTTTTCACTAGCAAGTTACAAAACATTTAGGCAAAGCTTAAGGTTTTTGCTGAAGCATTTGAAGGATATATCCCTGATATTGTGGACACAGAGGGACACTTGAAGGAATGTCAGGAGTGGGTTGATTCTTTCAACCAAATTTTGGATGCTAGCAAGATGGCTTCTTATTTTGTTGGTGATGTTGACATTTCAACTTTTTATGAAGTTGTGGATGAATTGTACAAGCAGGAGATTGACATGAATAAGTTTATTGTTGAAGCTCAAGCCATAACAGATGCCAAGTGGAACAAATGCCTTGAAGACTTGGATACAGTTAGAGAGGTAACTTGGCCATCAAAAAGGGAAATTGTGGTGTGAGAAAACATTGCAAAGATTCAAGCCTTGGTCTTGCCATATTGACATGGATGATGGAAGTAGTTGAGACAGTTATGGTATTAGATGAAGAGCCAATAGAGGGAGGTTTGTTAATTCAAATAGGGTATCTTATGTTTGCAGTTCACCTACCTGGATACACCTTTGGTGCAAATCAAGACTGATTCTGAAGAATCCAGGCTACCAGCTGTCACTCTAATAACTGTTTCCAAATTTGTTTAATTTGCCAAATGCCAATGTTAGTTTTTATTTTATGATCATTGATCATTGGCAATGGACATTGATGTATAAATTTCAAGGAAGTTTTTTTTTTTGATCGGTAAAAGGCCAAAGCCCTATAATTTTATTAATAATTCAAACAAAAAAGTTTTTACATACATAACCCTACTCAGTGCAGGCGTTGGTAGGAAAGAGCAGGGTAGAGAAAACCTCCAGCCATGCCTGGGACATAAGTTCGGATACTAATACATAGCTTCATGGGCATTCCCAGGACTTGATATAAATTAAGATTTGAAAAAATACATAATTTCCAGTGGGCATACCCACTGCTCGACCTTGTCGAGGATACATTTATACTTAGAGATTTACAATTCTCACTTATAATTTTAATTACATGCTTTGAATTCCGCATTCAAATATATGGGTATGATTTTGTAGATCCAATCCAAATCCTTTGAAGGAGAATTGATGTTGGCACCGCTAGGTGGTTTGATCTAAAAGAGAAACAAAAAGATCCAAAACCCTTCCCTCCTACATGATTAGTGTTTCAAACTAGATTGAAATAATAGTAAAAAACCTTATTTATTTACCAACGGAAGAGAGCAAGGGGTACCTAAATCAATGCACCGAGAATAATTTTACCAAAAATTCTGAGATCATAGTTCATACAATTAAGCTCCCCTACTATCTCAATATAAGTTTAATTATTGTTCTGCTTAGACCAATTCTAATCCATATTCTAACTGATTTAGAAACCTTAAAGAAAAGGATCAGAACATCCTTAAAAACAAATACATTATTAAAGAAAATAAGCTACAACACTAACTTGAAACCTTAATTAGAAATAATCAGCATGACCGTGATATACCAAGTCTAAACTAAAAATCACAAGAAAGAAAACCTTATAGAGTGAGATGGTACTCCCTTTAGCTTAAAATTCCTCTTTGCAATAATCACCGTGTACCAAATGATGATAAGCTCCCTGTTACTAAAAATAGCCCATAGCCCAAGCTTATTTGGCCTAAGAAATCAAAGCTCCACCTACTACACCAGGTCTAGGCAAACAAACCTTAAACCAATTCCCGTAGATCCTGTATGTCTAAAGTTCCATGTTTACTCAAAAGGCTGCTCCAAATTTCCATACTCTACCCATAACATATTGAGCTCCAAGAAACCAACAGAGCAAACTAACAAGGCAGGCAAGGCTATTTCTAGAAATATATACCACTCTTATATATGTGCAGGTATTTATTTATTTATATATACACACACACACATATATATAAATGTGATTTTGAACAAAACAATCACCAGAGAAGCAAAATAGGGGCCTGGTAGCTCAATCCTAGTACCAGAACAACCTATATACTCAATTGCACATAATGTTAGAAGCTTGCGAAAAGAGGGACCAGACTTCCCATCTTTGAACCAGTTACGGATACAACCTCTACACAACCTGGCTTCTCCCTAAGCTTGATGGGGTGCTCTTAAATGATTCTTGCTCCCTAAGTGTAGCTGAGATCTACTTTTACAATGAAGCAACCTGACTTTGCCGACTATCCATATACTTATTGTTGGATAAGTTGCCATTAGACTGTAATTATTAGTTTGTAATTTATAATTTAAAATATTTCTCGTAGCACAGTTCTTTAGAGCAAATATTCAACAGCATCATAACCTTAATCTTGCTGGAGACATTCTTCATCCTATCTAAGCTGGATTAAAACAGTAAGCTTATGTATTGGGCCACAAATCCACTGTTTGCACAATACCATTATCTATTCATAGATGTTCTATTTACATAACCATTTTAAGCTATGGACTATTCTTCAATAATATACAATCTGTATGCAGATTATCGGCTTTAATAAGTCTGAGTTAAAGGGTTAATCAGTATGTAGAGACTACTTTCCAGAGAAGGTCCCCTAAATGCTTTAACTTGGAGCCACTATACTTAACAAGGACTAATAGCTATAAAAGATACATCAAGTATTAACTTTACACATATACACCATTCTACTGATAAGGCTACACTGCTCATTCATACCTTTAAAGATAATTTTTTTACAGGAACTATGGTACTTAAAAACCAAAAATACTTAAGTCTCTGGACATCTGTGCTGCTATTCCAAATTGTTCTGAACTACCATACACTTCCATGCGTTGTTCCTTCTAACCATCACAACAATGCACTCGACTTCTTCCAATTCTTTCTTGTTCTTCTTAGTGCGCCTTGGTATTTATGGGGCCATAATATGCAAATTGGGGGGGGCAATGCTGTCCAATTCTGTGGGTATATCAAAACCCTCCAGTCTCCAATACTTAAGCATCCAATTGTTGTCCATGTCTTCCTCCAAGATTTCCTTGTAGAGGAACTCTATATTTCTAGCCATTTCAGGCCAATGTCTGTCAAAGTTTTCTTCATCCTTAAAGGATAACATGGCTATCCTTTGAGATTGGGGTATACCATCTAGTTCCTCCAGACCCGTCTACATTGTTATTTCTGGATAGGGGATTGTTAAATTGTGGTCCACATAGTAGACCATCTTCTCCAAACCTCCTAGGTGCTCCTCAGAAAAAGTTTCTCTAGATACTTCAAAAACTTTTGCCTTGCTCTTTCCTGCAAAAATGGAGAGAGCTACAAACATGCCTATCACCCCTCCATTTGTCCTATATGAATATAGGTTGTTAAAATGGAAGTCTCCTATGGATTTCTCTAGTGCCCTTCTTGTTGAATCTGGCAAGGGATTGAGAATTTGATTCCACCTTTCTGGAGATATGCATCCTCGGAAGGCCATGGCCCGATCACTTTTTGTGTAGAAGGTACACAATTTTGTCTCCATGATGGCGTAAATGAGGGCCAGCTCTTAGAATCCTATAAATACCCAATGAGGTCAAACTTACTGGAAGAGATTGGAGAATACCTGTTAATTATAATAGTATTTCTTCTGTTAATACTTGGCAGGTTTCCTAACTGATAGTTGAAATAACAACAAGGTTGCCGATGTCACTACACCTCATGATTCATTTTCTTATGATGAAAATTTTGCATCTACAGATATTAGTGCCTGTTAGCTATCTAAGACAACATAGCCCAAGTAATCAAATTGTATCTTCCACGATCAAATCCTTGCCTGAGGTGTTTCCTATTCATCATACCACCTTTTCTGTTTATGGTACAGATACAATCAGTGATTTGTAAAAGGACTGTGAGGAAAGAAAGGGAATGGCTAAGATCGGGTGAATCAATTTTCCCATAGGGCTTATCCTATAATCATTTCGGCACTAAGATACAATGCAGACAGTGAGTCTAATTATTTCGTAGTGTGACAGTCCATTATTTAAATATATTATCCCAGAAGTATAGAAAAAGGGGATTGTTCACTATATATGATGGTCTTTGGTAACCAGTTAATAGTGTGTTCTAATGTTGATGATGTCTGATGAGACTCATCACTACTTGGCAAGGATTGCAATTAAAAAAGTGACATGTTTATTATCACTCTCCTATCCCCCCGAGCCGAACAATATAAGTCATTATTGAGGAAGAGTAAGGCCCTACTCCTGTAGTAGTTATTAACTTAGTAAGTGCTTAATCTGACCTTAAGTGGGGATTACTAAATAAGTACCTCTTATAGAGACAACTTACTATTCTAAGGGTTTATGGCTGATTATGTCATTTCCTATAATCTATCTAACTCTTGTTTTAGTCTCCTATGCATTTGTAGATGGGAAGCTAGGTTATAACTGACCTAAAGAACTAGACTTTATTGTGATGTTACTAATTTGAAATTTTAAGGAATCTTTTAGAGTAGAAGATCCATTATTACCTCTCCATTTGCTCCTAGGTTCGCAAGTAAATCTGCCTCTATATTTCCTTCTCTATAAGTGTGTCTAGTTTCATATTTTGTTATACTCTCCAAAATTTGGTTGATCTCTTCTATTTTTGAGTTCAAAAACCAATTTGAGGTCTTTTTGGTGCAAATGGCGTTGACTACAACTTGAGAGTCCCCTTCGATAATAATTTTTGAGATGTTAAGCTTCTTGCATATTTTAAGCCCTTCTAATACCGCTAAACATTCTGCCACATTGTTTGTGGAAGGGTTGATGGGTTTGGAGTACTTAGCGATAACTTTCGACTTCCAATTATGAATAATCCCCCTGATACCAATGATCCCTGGGTTATCTCGCGAGGCTTCATCAAAGTTGAGTTTGTGCCAACCCTCTTTCGAAGGTAACCATTTAGAGGCTGCTTCGTCAGCCTTCATTTTGGACCCCCCTTTACCATATAATGGAGGGATTTCCAATTTTGGCCACCTGCACCTAATTTTATTATCCTAACTCTTAAAGGACTCCTCATAACTTAGCTTATCCCTAAGCTTGCTATTAATAATTTCTACAATAGATGCTTCACTCTTGTTTGTGATCATATTCCAGGTTAATTTTTGGTCTATAAAAATTCTTCTATTTCTCTCCTTCCAAATTTCCCATACAACAATTGAAGGAGCTATAGTCCATATATCCTTATATAAGTTGTCTTTGTACAGAGATGGCTGTGCTTTAAGATTGCTGAGTAGATCAAAATGTCGTGCCGATTTCCATCCTAAACTCTATTGAAGCCAATTCCAGCAATTTTGGGAAAAGGGACAATTGAGGAGGAGATGATTAACATCCTCAAATTGATTTTCACACAGTGGGCATCTAGAAGGCCCTTCAAACCCTAATTTACTTAGCCTATCTGCTGTGAGAATTCTATTCTGTAACACCGCCCACAAAAATATACCGGCTTTAGGGAGGTAGAATTTATTCCAACAAAGATTCAGGGGGATGTTTATGTTATCCATATTTTAATCTTTGATAATCGAATTGTAGCCCTCCTTTACAAAGTAATTTCCATTATTGGACCCTGCCCAGATTAAAATATTTGATCTATTTTTAAGAGATATCTCTCTATTCTTCAAAATAGCCAAAAGGCCCTGCTTTTCTTGCCATGCTTCACTGATTTCCCTTAACTCTTTCCAATTGGTTTCTTCCTTCTTACAAAGATAATCCTTAAGATAAATGCCTATAACCCTTTTACATTCTTCCATAAACTCAGAGGAAAAACCCATCTTGCTTAGGGGAGTTAGGCCTACCCAAGAATCATCCCAGAATAGGGCTTTATCTCCCGCTCCAACATCCCAAGAGAGATGCTTGTTAATTATACCTCTGTAATCTTTTATGAAATTCCATATCCTAGAGCCTTTAACATGAGAGTGAGCCCTGAAAATATTAATGGGGTCTGAATCGGGGATGTACTTGTGAATTAATATAGATGCCCATTTACTGCTAGATTCTTTATACATTCTCCATACAAGTTTATCCCCAAGGGCTTGGTTATGCCATAGAAGGTTTTTGATACCAAGACCCCCTTTTGAAATAGGCTTACGTAAGGTATCCCATTTAATTAGGGCTAGTTTTTTATCATCTAATGTACCTTGCCAATAGAAGTCTCGCAACATTTTATCTAAGTTTTGCTTAACGCTTATCGGAAGGGGAAGGATTGACAAATGATACGTGGGTATGGTAGATAGGACTAATTTTATCATTGTCACCCTGCCCACTTTAGTTAACCATTTTCCTTTCCAAGAACTTTTCTTATTTTGGATTTTGGAGACAACTTGATGCCATAATTTGGCTGATAGAAGACCCTTGTCCAGGTTGATTCCTAGGTATTTGCATGGAAATTTGCCAACTTTATAACCCATCAGTCTACAAATCTCTACTTCGGTTCTTGGAGATGTGTTAATAAAGAAGATTTTCAATTTGGTGGGGTTAACGTGCTAACTTGAGGCTTTTGAGTAAATGTTTAAAACGTCCTTGAAAGCTCTGGCTTCTTGGCTGCTAGCATAGCCTAGTATAATCGTATCATCTGCAAACTGCTGATGAGTAATGTTAGGGACATTTTCTGATGCCTTCAGCCCCAAAATTTTACCTTCTGTCTGTTTCTGGATGATAGCTCTTCCTAATGCTTCTGCCATAATGACATAGAGGAAAGGGGATAATAAATCTCCTTGCTTGATGCCCCTTGAGATATTAAAAAAACCTTCCGGAGTTCCATTGATAAGAATTGAAATTTTAGGATTTGAGATGCAATTGAAGATAAGGTTTATCCATTGTTTAGAAAAACCGAAAGCTTCTAAGCACTTACATAGGAATCTCCAATCCACTTTATCGTATGCTTTTTGAATGTCTATTTTAATAATCATGCTAGGCTCCTTTGTTATTTGGGCAGTGTGTAGTATCTCTTGAGCTATGATTATACCATCAAGAATAGATCTATTAGCAAAAAACCCTATCTGTTCGTTTGAAACAAGGCTAGGAAGTAGGGTTTTAAGTCTATTTGCTAAACATTTGGAGAGGATTTTATAGATAGTATTACAAAGGGAAATCGATCTGAAGTCTCCCGGCTCCGTGCTTTCATTCTTTTTTGGAATTAAAGTGAAAAAGGTATTATTTATTTCTCTTAGAAGTGAACCCAAATTTCGAGTTCCTTCTACTGCTTGTCAAACCTCTTCTCCAATAAAATGCTAGCACTTTTGAAAAAAGCTGGCTTGGAATCCATCTGGGCCCAAAGCTTTATTCGGATGTAGTTGGAACACAACTGTCTTAACTTCCTCCAAAGAGAGTTTACTGTTAATCATCTTGTTATCAGATTCCGAGATCAACTTGGGTATAGCTTTAAGAATTTCACTTTGGGCAGTGAGGTCAGAGGCTTCTGAGCTATTTAGAAGGGATTGGTAAAAATTGGTAAATACATATGAGATCTGCTTAGGGTCTGCGATAAAGTTACCCTCATCATTCTTGATTCTAGATATTCTATTAATGCCTCTTTTAAAGTTGGTTGTATTATGGAAAAATTTAGTATTGTTGTCCCCCTCCTTAAGCCATGATTCCTTGGATTTCTGCTTCTAGAAGATCTCTTCTTTAAGAAGGATATCATTGTATTTAGCCATTAATTCCTTTTCCTTGTGATAGCTATGTTTGTTCATACCTTGTTCTATTTCTATATTATTAAGATCAGTAATTTCTTGTTCTAGCTGTACCTTTTCTTCAAAAATATTATTAAATTTTTCCTTATTCCATTCTAGCGCCTTGTTTTTGACAATTTTTAGTTTTGCTACTAAGCAATACATTTTTGAGCCTTTAGTTGAGATTTGATTCCACCATTCCTCTAAGAGATTAATAAATTCTGGGTCTTGGAACCACATGAACTCAAACTTGAAAGGATTCCTTGATGGTTTGGCATCTTCTATAATATTAAGCCTAACGGGAAAGTGATCCGATCCTGACTCAGAGAGGATCTCCGCATCTACTATATGGTTAAAGTTATCAGCATTGGTTCGAGTGAAGAATCTATCTAGTTTTTCAGCTATATGACTGAAACCTACTCTTCTATTGTTCCATGTATAATTCCCATTAATTTTGTTGATACTTATTAAGTGGTTATCCATGGCCCATTTGTTAAAATCTTTATGTGCTTGCGATATAAATTGAGAACCTCCATATTTTTCTTCTAAATCTAATATGGCATTGAAATCTCCTCTAATAATGAAGGGCTATTCTAAATTTCCACTTAAAAGGTCTTGTATTTCCTGCCATACTTTCCTTTTACCTTCATTAGGGATTGGTTTGTATACGTTGATCAAGTTAAATTTTAAATTAGATTTTAAGCTTTTAACTTCTAAGGCCATCCAATTTTCACTAGCGGATGAGGGTGAGGCTACCACTTTATGGGGGTCCCATAGGATTGCTAGCCCGCCTGAAGGACCTAGTGCAGTTACAAATTCTGACTTCCAAATACCTAATTTTTTGCTAAACTTAGTACTTTCCTCCCTATTGAGCTTAGTTTCCTATAATAAAATTATTTTGGAGTCAAATTTTTTTAGATATCTCTTAGTAAGTCTCTGTTTGTTAGGGGCATTTAGACCCCTAACATTCCAAGTAGTAACTTTCATTGTTCTGCGGGAAGGCACTTCCCCTTCCCAGCATAAAGGATATCTGCAATTTTAACTTGGTTTCCTGCATTACCATCTATAGTTCTTAATTCCACTATGGATTTTCTCCCTCTCTTCTTTTTAATTCTATTGATATTAGGAGTACTTAGACTTCCTCTTGTCATTGCTATGCCTAAATATCTGTTTTCGTTAGTAATACCAAAGAGGCCTTCAATGGATTCATTAACCGATGCTAGGTTGCCAGTAGACTTTATGAAAATATTATTCTGCTGCTCTAGATGATTACAATCTGATTCTAATTGGTCTTGTACCTCTTCTCCATCAATAATTTCCTTACCATAGACTTCAATTAGGTCCTCTGGGTTGTTTGGTATTTCCAGGTCTAAAGATTCTAATTCTACAGGGATAGAAGTTGTTGTTCTCTCCCCTTTTGGCGATGTTATTTTGGTTCTGGCAATTGGTGTGACATTTTTTGGACTCTGGCTATCATTTTCTATTTCATTCTTATTCAGATCAGAAATTACTGGTGCTGGCACGACAATAATGGGTGATAAGTTATCTGTATTTCCTTCCTCTGGCTCTTCAGTACATTTTTTAATGAGTTTAATTAGTGTTTCTTTCTGATATTTTAATTCCTCGTGATCACATATTTCATCCATAAGCATATCCATTAATTTGTCTGTAAGGGATTCTCCCTGATAGTTAATGATTCAGTTTTCTTCCTCTTCGCATTTTCCTTCAGGTACTTTTCCTGTTATCGGGCTAGAGTATTCTGGGTTTAAAGACTGTACTATTGGTGCCTCCTTCTCAACTCCATCCATTTGCTTAAGGTCTATATCTACTAATTCGGGAGCCAATGTGTCTACCCAAGTATGTTTCATAGGAATACTTGCTTGTGAACCTGCCTCCTTTTCAAACACATCAATCTTTCCTTGAGCATTTGCAATGTTCTCATTTGTAAGGTTCATTTCTAACTATTCTAAAATATTATTCTTGCTACCAAAGTCTAGGATTTTTTTATTATCATTAGTATTCTCAGCATTCAAGCTTGCATTCTCTATGCTACTAAAGGGGGGATTTTCCAGCCTCCTTCACGAAGTAGGAGATTTATAGGATTCCTAGTTATTGTTAATAATACCCGGGGCATTGATTTTACACAATTCAGAAGGTGAGAATCCAAGTTCAGTATTTGAGAGCTCAAAACCCCCTTTATTGTCTAATAAATTTACTTTAACCCTGTTTTCTAGGTTAAGGGGGACATCTACAGAGTTATTAGGAGTAAGTGGGAGGGAATTCCCTCCTCTCTTGGAAACTTCAATGAAGTCATCTATGATCTTAGGGTTAATAATTAGGGTGTTTGAATTAAAACACAGCTGAAGGGGAGAAATGTAATTGTTATGGTAATTTAGTCTGACGATGATTATCACATCTGATTTGTTATATTTAGTTTTAACCATCCTTTTAAAAACCCCAATTTTATCTCCTATACTTTTAACAGTTTCTAAATGATTACATTCTAGTGGCAGATTTCTTAACATAATTGCTTTCTCTACTTGGAAATTTGCAGTTTTAATTGGATTAAAAAAAGGAAACCAAGAACATACAAAAAAAGAATTACCTCTGAATTTCAAATAACCTTTCTCTAAAATTTTATTTTTAAGGCTACTACTTTTGCAGTCCACAAATATGAAATTATCCGCCAAGATAGCAATACTTACCTTCGAGGGGAGAAGAGCTAACAGACCTTTGATTATATCCTTGATATGGGCTCCGGTTCCCATCCATTTTCATATGACACCTGTCTCTGCATAGGCATTCTGCTTTTGCCAAATATGACTTTCATCCAATGAAACCATAAAATGACTATTATCATGCTTGCCAAGTGTTGGAGATATTGAATGTTTATAAACAATTGGATGCCTATGTGGCAGAGTATAAACATTGTCTTTATACTTAGCTAGAGATAGATTGTCCCCATAACACTATTTAACCATATTTTGAGACTTGCTGATCATCGATCTCACATTTTCCCTCCTACAATGGGGAGGGCTATAAGCATGTGACGATCTATGAAATGAAGTAGAATCATTCATACCCTTTAATGCCCTTTGTTCCATAGCTAGGGTTTTGGACAAGGGAAGGGGAAAATTCCTCACATTGGCTTGTAAAACATTACAACCCTAGTGTGCTTTCCTTCTGGCATCTTCTCCCCCTCCCCCGACCCTAATTTTCTACTGTTTTACTAAATTACAAGGCGTATTTTCTCTGCTTAATAATTCAAAAGAGTTTTTAAGAACAATAGTGCTGCTTTTGTGATTTTTAGGAAAAGATTTTACCAATTTCTTGCCTGTGACCATGCGCCATTCTTCTTTACTTGCTCTGCCACCATTGGAAGACTTCCTAGCTTCTGGTATTCCTCCTCCCCTCGCAACAGATAAAGGTTCAAGAGGTCTACTAGCCGAAGTTTTCCTGAATGGCATAGCCTTTGCAATCCCAGGGTGTTCATAATTTCTACTTCCTGATTGCCGTAATGGGGATTTATTCATGATGCGAGCTGTAATGGTCTGTACGGGTGCCCCTTAACCTTTCCCCAATTCAGAGATAGCATGAAGTGAAACTTGTTTGGCAGTTTTTGCCCTAACTGAATCTTTATTAGCTCTCCCCTCCATTGCATATTTAGTTTTTGTAAAGAAAATCATTTGTGCATCTAATGTTTCGACAGAGAAAATCTTTCATCCCCACATCCTATTTTGGTACCGGTAGCCAATGTGAGATTGGATTTTAGAAATGGGTTCCAAAACCCTAGTTTTAGGTACTAGAGTTTTAATAGATTCCTTCGCGCCAAGATCCCTGGAAACATTATCTGCAATTTTGCCATGAGAGGCAGAGATCTTGGCCGGAGGTTGTTCATTATTCTAGGCTTCCATCCCACTTTTGGCCTTCTACTTTGTGATAAAAGCCTTAAGGTGATCGTAAGTGGGATGAAGATGCAGATCATCCCTCTGCTTACAATCCTCATATTTATGCCCATATAGCCAGTAGTTGAAACAATAGCTGGCAAATTCTTTGCCCGGGCTTGTAGAACTCACAATCGCATTTGAAGCAAGCTTGGAGAGTGCTATTGCTGAGACAGAACCCCGACTTCCTGCTTTTGTCCGACCATGATGCATAAGCCCTAAATTTATCTATCGATTTTGTAGGGCAACTTTCCTTTGTATTCTGATCTTTCGCATTTTCGCATTTGTAAATACGAAATAATCAAATGTACTTTTCATTTTAGTTTTGAAAACATTTGAAAGCTTGTCGCTTCTCCTTCTGAGGAAACCACAACCGTTCAGTGAATCAGTGATTCAGTTACTAGTATTATGTATATTGTATACCAGTTTTTTAATTTCATAGTAATATTGTAGTCTGTAATACTGTATACAAATGAAACATTGAGAAGTCAGAAGACTCTTTTTCAAATAGTGTTATTGTGTTACTATTTTTTTGTTTTACGCGTTATTTGCTAATACTTTAAATTTCAATAGTCAATACACTAAATTCTAATACAGTAACATGTTACGTGAATCATGAAATTGAACAATAGTTTAATTATTTATAAATTGAAAAATATGTAAATTGTAATTACTAAATCAAAATACTTAATAAATTGGAACCCACTCCAAGCTTCAAAGTTACGCTTGGTTGTTTTGTAACTTCTCAATGGTTAATTTAACATGATGGTGACCTATTCCAAAGTTACGCCTGGTTGTTTCATAACTTCTCAATGGTTAATTTAACATGATGGTGACCTGTTCTAAAGTTACACCTAGTTATTTCATAACTTCTCAACAGTTTATTTAATATGACGGTGATCTATTCCAAAGTTACGCTTGGCTATTTTGTAACTTCTCAATGGTTAATTTATTATGATGTTGATCAGTTGCAAAGTTATGCTTGGTTGTTTCGTAACTTCTCAATGGTTAATTTATTATGATGGTGATCAGTTTTGAAGTTATGTCCGACTGTTTCGTAACTTCTCAATGGTTAATTTATTATGATGGTGATCAGTTTTGAAGTTATGTCCGACTGTTTCATAACTTCTCAATGGTTAATTTATTATGATGGTGATTGGTTCCAAAGTTACACCTGACTATTTTGTAACTTCTCAATGGTTAAGTTTTTATGATGGTTAGGGGTTCCAAAGTCCCGACTAACTTCATGCATAACTTCGTAAGGTGTTGAAAAGTGAGAGACTGAGAGTAAGTTGCATGCCACATGGAAAGTGTCGAACAACAGAATGTTGGAAGAGCTTCGGTAGGATTTCTTCACCATTTTTGATGGCGGTTACAAAGTACAAGTGTCATGCGGCATGCTAGGGTGTGTTGTAACATCTCAAGGTTTCATTTTTCTGGTCAGTTTAACAATCCCAAAGTTTTGAAAAGGTGTTGCATGACTTCGCAAGTCTCAAAGTTTTGGGATTTCAAATTCAAACGGCCAAGGGCCAAGGCCCTTGATTTGTAGGTAGCAATTTAGAAAAGTTGAGATAGGGACCTAGAGTTAGATGTACTATTAGCATCACTTCGACAACACGATAATTATTTGCTCTCGGATCGCTACTAAATCTATACTGGAAGTGACAGTTGACAGTGACACTTTTCTGAAAAAGGTAATTACTAATTTCATGCATGTGTGCTTGATGAGATTTTAATTTTTAATAGAGTAGGTGGCCTGGTGAATGGTAGCCTGGTTGTACTTGTGAGTTGCTTGTCACTTGTTAGTTATTAAATATAGTTCACACTTTAGTGACTTCACAAAGCATCCATAATTTCTAGAGTCGAAGAGCAACCAGAGAGTTGAAAAATTTGGCTTTAAGTGCATATTCATAAAAAAGGAGCTTACTGCTTAGAGTTTAGTATACATAAAGAATGGTAGAACAAGGATCTCCTGATGTTGTTGTAGTATCAAAAAAGAGTGTCGTTGTGCATTCAAGAAAAAAGAGGCCAAACATATACACTGAAGAATGGATGAAACTGTTGCTTGGATCCTCAAATTTGCAATTAGCTAATGCTTATGAATGGAGGGACCCTTATGCATTCTTTAGGGATGTTGTCTGCCCAAATACAACTGGGTATGATCTCTTCATGTTTTTCTATAACAATAGATTTAGAGGCCCTCCTGTTTCAAACCCATGGGACAGGAACTTGGGAAAGTTGATCTTACCTGAGGTATTTTTGGATGTAGACCTCATGAAAGCACTAATTCAAGCATACAATCTAGTGACACAAGCTTTCCACAAGCATGACAAGTCCATACTCTACATGTTAGATAGAGCGACTTTTATTCAATCTTTCGACCTTTAGGGACCTATGAGCATGGATATTGACCTAGCAAAAGAGGAGGCCCTGTTTAATAGATAGAAAAGTTACTACCATGGAAGGGTTATGAGGAGGCATATTCCTAGAGAAAAGAAAGAGGCAGGGTTGTTACTGAAGAAGGTTGCAGATTCATTTGATATTGAGCTTTTCTTTCCCCATTTCCAGAATACCATCTACGGTCTACACAAAGTTATTGGACTAGATGGAGGTTTGATAGTGACTCCTGACATTTTTTTCATGGCTACAGATGTTCAAGACCTGTACACCAACAAGGAGTTTCACATAATCAATGTAATGCACACTGAGTTGATGAATGGGAAGACTGATTTAAAAAGCTTCAAGTTCAATCACTACTTCATGTTGATGCACCTGATCCTCTATTGCAATATTGGCTACATCAACCCAGGGTTCATCGATGAGACCGAGAATGCAGGAGGAACTGTTCTAGTTCAGCTATAGACCAGGTTATGGCATAGAACTTACCATTTCTCTAATTCCATTATTTTTTATAGTGATTTTGTGGATCCAGTAATGAACATGTTAGGTATTGTGAGGGACAGATTTCCTTTACTTGTTATAAAATTGCTTAGACCCTTAGCATTTAAAATTGACAATGACATTAAGCACAATTGGGGTGATATGTTTCTTTTTGAGGATTTTACTATTATAAGAGTGTATGCTTGCCCTCAACCTCCACACATACTACCAAAATTTGTCCCAGAAAGATTGGCAATAGTAGAATTCATGTGGCAACTTATCATGATGGATAGAGGGAACTTGGGGCCTAAAAGACATAAGGGAACCTTTTTGGCAAGGAGGTTCCAAAGAGGGGATTTCTCTATAGGTAAAGATGTTGTGGACCAAATCCATAAATTCCCAAGACAATTTAGATTTCCCTCTGGTAAAGCAAGGATGTATGACCTTAAAGACTTCGTTAGAGTATCGTTGAGAGAAATGAGGAATCACAATTTGGCTCTAAATCAACATATGGTAGATGAGGATGTTATTAGAAATGTTTTAAGTAAATATACCAATGAAGAGAGAACCTATAAATAGAATAATATTGTAAGGGTAGAGGAACAATTGAAAAAGGTAGACCCTACCTTCCCCGATTTCTTTCCTGATCTCCAATACATGCCGAGAATTGACATGTGTATAGAGAATTATGAAGATATTATCTCTAAATTGCCAGACATCCCTGAGGAGAAGGAGGAGGAAAAAATAAACCTTGAGGAAGTTGAACCTGATGTGGTGTTTATGGTAGAAACAAAACAAGTTGAACCATCCACATCTGAGTAGGGGCCATCAAAGAAACAAAAGTTGATGAATGTACCACAAAAGGCAAGGCAAAGGCACTACAAATCCTGCCAGGTAATAGCCATTACTTTGCTGACTTAAGACAACAATTTTTGACATCAATGGTAGATGAGGGATAAAAAGCCCTAGATAAGTTAGAATTGGCTGCAGCTAGATTGGATGACAGGGTCATCCAAGCTAAAGAGTTTATAGATGATGATGAATTCATCAAGTCCGATGAGTTTAAAAGTTTTCTCTTTAGAGTTAAGTAGAATGAATTAACACTATCTTTGAAACAAGGGGAATCACAGGAAAAAACTATTGAAATGATTGAAAAATTACAGGCCTATGATCCCAACAGTGAAACATTAACTATGGAGGAGGCAAGAGATCTTGTAAAGAGAAGTGGCATGTTGTTGATCCCTGGATGGGACTTGGAGTCCTCATTCCTAATTGACCAAATCAAGAGGAAAGATAAAGTTGTAGCTTATGAAGCTTTTGGCCCTGATGGACTACAGAGGGGTTCTAGATTCAATATGGACACTAAGACACTAGTAGTATGGTGTGTGGCCCTAGAATCTTGTAAGCCCAGATTGGTTGACATCCAAGACACATCATAGGGTAGCCAATTAATATGGAGGTTGCAGGACACTACAAGATCAGAGATAGAAAATCTCCTACATCATGCATCCTCCATGAATAAAGCAGTTGTTGAGGACTTGGAGAACAGACTAGCCAAGACATTCAGAGATTATGTGGCAACTAGAAAAAAGTTTGAAGAGGAACTGAAGAAGATTTTTTTCCTGGGTAAGACTGTAAAGGAGCTAAAAGATGAAATAAATACTCTAAAAAATCAGTCTAGGTCATTTACAGAGGTTTGTGATGCAAGGGTCCAAACTGAGCATGAGGGGGGCTTAGCTCTAGAACTTGCAACAAAAAAGATAATAATGGACATTCATTAGCCTAAGCCTACTGATACTAGAATTACTAAAAAGGAGACTTTGAAGAAGGTTCTATTGCATAGAGTAAATATTTTAAAAGGGAAGTCTTAAATCCTTTATAGTACTTTCATTTCTTTGCAAGGGACAAAATTTTAATGTTCTAATGCCTTGTCTTTACTAACCCCATTATTTAATGCTTGGGGCCCATACTTGCAATTCTTTGATAGGTTAGTTTTACTAATGCAAAAAAAATGGAGTTACCTAAAAAAATAATTGATGTTAAGGAAATGGTGTTATTAGTAAAGGATTTGTATGCTTTTTTCACTAGCAAGTTACAAAATGTTCAGGCAAAGCTTAAGGTTTTTGCTGAAGTGTTTGAAGGATATATCCTTGATATTGTGGACACAGAGGGACACTTAAAGGAATGTCAGGAGTGGGTTGATTCTTTCAACCAAATTTTGGATGCTAGCAAGATGGCTTCTTGTTTTGTTGGTGATGCTGACATTTCAACTTTTTATGAAGTTGTGGATGAATTGTACAAGCAGGAGATTGACATGAATAAGTTTATTACTGAAGCTCAAGCCATAACGGATGCCAAGTGGAACAAATGCCTTGAAGACTTGGATACAATTAGAGAGGTAACTTGGCCATCAAAAAGGGAAACTGTGGTGTGGGAAAACATTACAGAGATTCAAGCCTTGGTCTTGCCATATTGACATGGATGATGGAAGTAGTTGAGGCAGTTATGGTATTAGATGAAGAGCCAATAGAGGGAGGTTAGTTAATTCAAATAGGGTATCTTATGTTTGCAGTTCACCTACTCTGGATACACCTTTGGTGCAAATCAAGACTGATTCTGAAGAATCTAGGCTACTAGTTGTCACTCTAATAACTGTTTCCAAATTTGTTTAATTTGCCAAATGCCAATGTTAGTTTTTATTTTCTGATCATTGATCATTGGCAATGGACATTAATGTATAAATTTCAAGGATTTTTTAGTTAATACAAATATTCAAAAATATTTTGTAATTTTCTAATAAATTATAGAATTATGAGACTTCAAGTCTCCGTCCTCTCACCTCTGAGTCTGGTTACTGGTACTATGATCATTTATTCTTGAATTTGAAATTTTGATGTATAAATTTCAAGGAAGTTAAATTTAATACAAGGATATTTTATAATTTTCAATTTTTTTGTTACTGTGCCTGTGTAATTTTGTAAAGAGCTCATTGGCTCAAGTAAAGAATCTCAATTCTAATTCCTCAATCCTGAAGATCATAGTTGCAATTTATTTAAAATTGAATGCATAATTATATATTATGTATAATGTCAATGCCAATGCTCATATTATTGTATTAATATTTTCTTTTAGAAATTATGAAATTAGGAATTTAGGAATTAAGTAAAATTTAAATGGTTTTGATTCAAGGAATTAAGGAATTAAGTAAAATTTAAATGGTTTTGACTCAAGGAATTAAGGAATTAAGTAAATGCTTAGTATTAGGAAATTGACAAATAATACATTGACTAATGAGTATGTAATATGAACTATGACAAATAATAAATTGACAAATGACAATTTCTAATAAATTAGGAAGCTTTGACCACCAGCAATGTTCCAAAGTAACGTCAGGTTGTTTCGTAACTTCTCAATGATTAAGTGGTTAGGATGCTAATGGGTTCTAAACTTTCGAGGGACTCCCAACTAACGACGTGCGTAACATTAGAATTAAAGAGATAGTTAGTTAAAAGTGACAGTGCGTAACGGTGTTGAAAGTGACAGTGCGTAACGATGTTGAAAGTGACAGTTAGTTGCATATCTTTGGCTGGTCTAGGGTTTAAAATCTCTTTAAATCTATTGTAATTGTGCTTGTAAACCCTTGCTTTAGGTCTTTTTGCCCTTGGTAGGGTTAATTATTTGAATTATCTTAAGTGTGCCCTAAATTCTTATATTTCTGTGTTACCTTTTTGGCCACTTACAATTTCTCAATTTGCATGTGATCTTCCTTTCCTTAGGCATTCGTTGAATCTCGTAATAATTTTTCATGTCACTAAAGTATTTGGCAAACTAGTGACTGTGTTAGATCCTTGTTAAGTTTTCCCTTGGTCGCTAAATCTCCCAGTTCTAGCCGCAGTTAGTCTTTCTTTCAACGAATTGGCGACTGTATGTGTAATACCCCAAAATTGGCACCTTACAATTTCAATCAATTTTGGTGCATTCCTCAAATTTCCCATCATCGAAGTCCTACTTTGCTAGGCAATTTTCTCTCTCCTACCTAACTTTATTTGACTAGATGCCAATTGCAAAAATCCTAAATTGCATTAATCTCACACTATAATTAATTCCTAAGTATTTGACTTTATTAGCTAAATAATCCCTATGATAAATTAATTTAATTCTTAAGTCCTAAGTGCTTTAAATTAAATTAAAATCCACCCCTTTTAGCTAATACACATAAAAGGGATTAATAATTATTTGGTTATTTGAATGGACACCTTTATTTGAATTAATAATTCAAATTATTCGAAGGTCACCCATATGTGGCAATAATTCATTCTTTTAATTAAGTAATTCCTCAATATTTGTCTCATTTTGGAAATGAAGAGTTAGCCGTTTCATTTCAAGAAACTCTTCATCCTTCCTTCAGGCTTGTCTATATTATGAACCTTCTTCCTCATTCGAAAAAAGGCAATTGTGAGAGTATCAAAACTATAGCGAAATTTAGTCTCAATTACTTCATATTTCCAAGCTTTGTTATTGCATAATTAGATTAATCTTCATTTCCAGTTAATTGCATTCCCATAGTAGAGTAATTTGCTTATTGCTATTAGCTTAATTTTCATATTTCCTTCAAGTTCTTAGATTAAAATCTACACTTCATTCTTAAATTAATGGCATATTCATCTTAGGTTTATTGCACTTTGTTCATCTTTCAAGCTTTCAAATCCTCTGTATTAGCTTGGTATTTTGGCTGTTGGCTCTCATTTTGAGAGTAATTCAAACACCCCAGTTAAGTAGGAGGCAACAGGTTAAATCAATAGAATCTAGCGAATTAAGTAATTCATACTCCTCTTCGTGATTCGATGATCAAGCAATGACTATGTTGTGCGTATGGTTGGATTAGAGGTCCACGTTCAGCTATAAACATTCTGGTGCCCACCATGGGGCATAAAACTAATTTCTGGCCTCACTCTCAAAAATTTTCTGATAAGAAATTTGAACTTTGTCGTGCATCCATACTTCACTATGTACGGAATTTCATGTGAACTTTTAGAGTGTGTTGTGCAAAGTTTTGCTCCCAGTAGCATTCTGTCACACGGAGAAACACTTTCTCCCACAGGCTCTTGCACTTTCTCATGCACAATGCAGTACTTTCTCGTGCGAAGTTGTGGTCTCAGTCATTAAATTTTCTAGATTCTATAATTTACTGTTACTGCTTTCTAACATTTACTTTCTGCTACTGATTTTCATATCTCTGTTTTCTACTACAGCATAACAGTGGTCTGCAGGTCGCTTGTCAAAGATCATAAAAACTTGCTAACAGTTTGCTTGTAGGACGATTGACGAAGATCATTTAAAAATGTTGTGTTTATTTACTGTTTTTCATTCACATAGTCTAAATAGGGCTTTGTTAAAATTTCTTAAGGGTCTTGATAGAAAAGTAGGGGAATATGCTCTTCATTACATGGAAGTGATGCCCATGGATGAAACCGAGACTTAAATGTTGCTAGAATGATGGATACCTGGGGAAGCAAAGCAAGGTAGTGAATCTTTAGTACTTCTACTTGTTAGGGGATTATGCTCTTCTCTCTTTGAGAGAACTAGAAACCCAAAAGCTTGTAGATTTGGTGGAGTGAAGCTAACTCGGTGATGAATTTTCTTGATATGTTTGGGTAAGGTGGCAAGGTAGAGAAGTATGCTCTTCTCTCTTTGAGAGAATAAAAAAATATAACCCTCAAATCCAAGCCAATTTGTGTCACCTTTAGAGGGCCTACCAGAAGTTGAACCTCTAGGAATGACCTAAGTGAGTATGCACCTATTGTCAGTGATTCTACCTCACTATAATAAAGAAAGCTTTGTTGAGTCTAAAGACTCCAAGCCATGTTAGCTTCCTTCTCATGATTTCAACTATCATCTTGAGAAGGCTCTGTTTGTTATACTGAGTGGTGCCGCTCCTAGCCCTGCTTGTGGGGGTGTATGACTTTCAGGTGTTGGTGTGGCTATGAGGCCCTAGCCTTGTATTGGGGGCACCAAAGTTTAGTGTGAATAAAAGCCCACTAAAAACTTTTCCTAGTTAGTTGCCTACCCAGATCACCTCTGAAAGGAGACATAATCTTTGCGTAGGGAGGGGGAAGAATCTCTCCCATAGATTCTCACCATAGGCATGCACCTAGATGTTTGAAGGTGGTCTATGACAGTGGACCCTACTTCAAGGGTAACCTTTGAACATATATTATTGAGTCCTTGGAAACACCAAAAACACAAGTGCCCTCTAGGGGGTGACATGGTTGTGTGAGGTGAACACATGTGCATAAGCAGTGGGGAAAAGGTTTTGTCTTCTCACCATTTTTTTTTGTAGGGATAGCTATGTGTTTGTTATCGAGTCTTAAACTTATCCATCATGATTAAACAAAGACTCCCATGATACTACCAAGTTGCTTTGTCCTTGGTAGGTCTGTTTGTGAGTACTTCCTATGTCACTATTGCTTGATCAAAAATTCATGTTGGTAAATGAATGCTTGAAACCTTCAAACTGAGATTGTTGATTAAACTATCCTTCAAACCTGTTCGGAAATTAGAAATTCTGTCAGAGAATAGTTCAAACTGTGTCTCAAAACTTAAATTTTTATCTCGAAAACTATGTCGAATTGTCAAACATTGGATTTTTCTCGTGCAAAATTTCACTTTTCAGAGCATTTCCTTGCACGAGATTTCATTCTCTCACATGAAGTTTGGTATTCTCTTGCGCGACCCAGCACTCTCTCACATGAACCTGTACCTAGATTTCAAAAACAATGACTAAATTCATGTTGACTAGTCAAACTTATGCCTAATCTGCTTTTTGTCTGAGGTCTATTTGTCTATTTTCCTATCGTTCACTATCAGAAACTGAGTGTCTCGAGCTGAGAACCAATCATTTTTTTCTTTGACTCATCTTGTCTCTCCTTTGTTTACCTTATCTCATTGTGCTTTTGTACCTTACATCATGATAGTCTTATCTTGACTGTTCTAGCCACTCTCTTGACGATTCATGCCAGGTCCATCTCGCATCTTGGTTGTTCTAGCCATTTATCTCCTTTTCATTATCTTAAAGATAGAGTTTTAGCATTATCTTGAGTCTTCTCTCATCGCATCTTCATCTATGACTGTCATGACTAGAAGTGGAAAAACTTTCCTCATTTAGAATACTCATCAAGGTAGAGGTAAACCTTGTAATCAAGAAATGGATCATCCCAAACTTGTCATGAAATCTGAGCATTGTGAGGGATCCTCAAGTTCTTCATTGAGTACTTTGAAAGATAGCCCATCTCAATCATCACCTCTGGTGTTCCAAGAGTGTTTTAATCCATTTTTTGAAGCACAACCTAGTTTCTCATTTCAAGAATAGGATAACTCATTATTCCAAAACAACTCATTACTTCATAATTTTGGGAGACCACTCCCTCGGACTACTCCTATTATAGAATCTATTGATCTCGTTGAAGATATCAACTCATTTGAATCTGTTGACTTGCTTGATCCTGTTCATGCACCAAAAGTTACCCTAGCTACACCCTTTCGACATCGTTCATATCATTTTATTGAGTCTTCATTTACTACATAGTCTTATGTTGACAAGATGGGAGATCCATTTGACTTCCAACCAGGAAAATATTTTAAAAATCAGGACCAATCTCAAAACAACCAGTATCATGGTCAATCTTCTAATGGCCAACGTCATGCTCAACCTCAAAATGAGCAACATCATGGTGAATCTCAACATGACTAAAATCAGTCTCACAATGATGATCAATCTCGAAACAAACCTCAAGGCGATCGACAACCATATCACTATCGCCCTCCTCCATACAATTAAAACCAAGATGATCAGCAACAAGACCAAATCTCAAGCATTTATGAGATTCTTGGGAATGAAGATGATGTAATAACTTAGAATGATATAGTTGTTTCTAAAGCCAATAAGAGTCTTATCAAAATGATGGAGATCCTCCTCCTAGAAGAAAAGGAGTACTTTCTTGAGTTAGCTCAACAAGGGGCCAAGTTACCTCCAAACTACCAAGTTGAAATGCTTGTGGCTAAAGAGGAAGAGACTAAAACCAAAAAGCTACAAAAGATGATTTAGAATATGCAAGATCAAATTAGCTAGCTTGAAAAGAAAAAGGATAAGCCCACACAACAATTCACAATGGACAACATATGCCCTTTTCCATTTGACAAGAGTATTCTCATGCCTCCTTTCCCAAAAGGAGTGGAATTGCCTAAATATGACAAGTACATGGGTACTACTAATCCCCAATATCACTTGAGGGAGTTTGGTGCTTTGTCCATGGAATTCATGCATGATCAAACTTATCTTATGAGATTCTTTCCCTGTAGCTTGGGTGGGCTAGCTATGGAATGGTTCTGCCGATTACTCCCTAGGATTAAGAATTTTGATGAGATCGCTAATCTATTTCTCCAACATTATTCACACAACATTCAACATCCTATCAATATTCATGATCTATGTAATCTGAAACAATGACAAGGGGACCCTTTCTTGTCTTTCCTCCAAAGATGGAGATAGTTTTGTATGAAGTATCCTCGCAAATTACTCGAGTCTGAGAAACTTGACATCTTTTTGGACAATATTGTCCTAGATTTAGGATATCAGGTGCAACTACAAGGTCCTTTGACTTTTGACAACATGATCAAGCAAGCTGTGAGGATATATGCCTTTTTGGTTAAGAAAGGAGAATTAACTTTGAATAAGGACAATAAACAAGGATTCTCCTCTTCAAACAAAGATAAGGGAAAGGTTGTCAACAAGAATAGAGATGTGGTAAGTGATGGAGTGGTTGATAATGTGTCTGTAAAGCCTTCAAAATCTATTTTTAATCTCACTTCTAGCATACAAGTGGCTAAGGCTATTGAAAAGAACACAACGAACAATCAACAAACTTCAAGATTTTCTAAGAATAAGCCTTGGGTCTCTCGACCCAAGTGTGAATTCACTTCTTTGGGAGAGCCTATTGATGTTGTCTATATGACTCTTATATAGAATTAGATACTCACTCTATTGTAAAAGCATCTTTATGACCTGCAACCATGACCTCATTGGTGGAATGACAACGCATACTATGACTACCACCAAAACATTGGTCATAATACTTCTACTTGTCTCCAGCTGAAGCATAAGGTTCAAGATTTAATTGACAATGGTGACATTATTGTAGACAACCACAACAAGAATTCAAACCATCATGCGTTTAAGGATCCTTTCCCTTCTCATGAGAAAGGCGAGTCTTCCAAAGATAAGAATACTAATGCCAAGGTTAATTACACATACACCACTAATGATAATGTCATCAACATGATCAAACTTGTCAACGTTGAATATTGCGATGTGATCACTTTCAAGGGGAGAAACGATGCTCCCAAACCTAAGACTCCTTTCATCTTGCGTAGCTCTGGGTCTCGCTCGTCTGAATCTAAACAACCTCAGGATTGTGCCAATGTTGTTACTCGATCACATGGAAGAGTTGTTTTAAAAGGTCCCGATTCTCCCGTATCTACTCTGAAACAAACTGTGGATAAGACTGCTACTGGTCCTACCAAAAAAGTCTCAAAATTGGCTCCTACGCCTAACACTGCTAGTTATAGCATCTTAGATCAACTCCAATGTACCAACGCTCAGATTACCTACCCATAGAGAGATTCTGGATAAGGCCCTCACCGAGGCAAATGTTCCTAAAGATCTTGATCTCAACTGGTTCCAATCTATGGTGGGTCATTTAACCTCACCTCATTATTTATCCTTCTCTGAAGAAGATGATCACTTGCCGAGTCATCCACACAATGCTCCTTTGCACATAGAGGTCATGATAGGGCCCAAGCATGTCTGTCGCGTGCTTATAGACAATGGTGCGGGCCTCAATATCTATTCTGCTAAGTTTCTTACCTAGCTAGGATATGATGAAGATTGCATAGACTCTCACAAGAAGATTACTATCAAAGCTTATGATGAAGAGGAATGCAAATCCCAAGGCTTAGTTGTGCTACCTATCTGTGTAGGACCTATTGAGAGAGATGCTACTTTTCAAGTTTTAGACATTCCTCTTGCCTACAACATCTTGTTAGGTAGACCATAGATTCATGAGATGTAGGTAGTTTCGTCTACATACCATCAGTGCATCAAGTTTCTGTTCCATGGAGTGGAAGTCACTGTGCCTACTAATACCAATTATTCCTGCAACATGCTCACACAGTCTGTAGATAGTCTTGTTCCTGCTAATAGAGAGTCTACAGAGTTCTATGATGCTAAACTAAAAGAGATGGAACAGACTCTGAAACTTAGGGATACAGGAATGGGAGGTTACCAAATTGAACCTATGCTATCACTCGCATCTCTCCCTCCATCTCCTCATTCTTATGAGAGACCTTTTGATAATAACAAACCTTCTGATGACCCTCCTCAAACAGTTTATGATAGCACCTTTGTGTGGGCTTCTACACCTTTAGAAGATGATGATGAAGAAAGAGCTATCAAGGCTTGGATCTATAAAGGGAAAGAAACATTTGAAATGACTACTCCACCTCCAGATTTAGAGCAAGAGCCATATAATGAGGCCTTCAAAATCATGAAGCGCTTTAGCTATAAAGGAAGTGGTCCCATAGGAATGAATAACAATGGTTTGCTGAAACCCATTGAAGCTACCGGTCTCTACACAAAAGATACTACTGGCTTAGGCTTCAAAAAGATCCCCTTTCATCAAGGGATAAACAAGTTTGTGCCAGAACCTAAACTTGAACCTAAACCTGAACTAGAATTTGAAGATACTACTCCGGTTGATAAATCATAAACTAGCTTTGATGAAGATACTTTTCCATATCCTATTCCTCCAGAGCTTGCTACACTCTTTGCAGAACTAGGTGAGCCTATCATACCTATCCATTTGGTAGGAACAGATAGTGATTTTGATGAGACTACTTCAATGCACCCATTCACATATGATCAATGGAAAGCAACTCTAACTGACAATCTCAATTTTCAAGGTGAACAATATAGGCCGCCACACTTCCAAAAATAGTTTGAACAAGAAAAAGTTTAGCAACCCGTTAATGCTAGAAGGGATGAAGATGAGTCTGAGGGTACAACCAGTGCTAATGGAATTCCCACATCAAGTATCGACTCACATAAGTATGAGTTTGAATCTTTGTCTGATGCTACTTGTGATAAAGACATAGATATGTTGCATGTATTTGAAAACCCTCTCGAAGTAGGTAAAGGGTCTAGCATTAGGACACATGAATTAGACACCATCAGTGTTAACTTGTTCTCTACTTTCGACATAGGGTCTCATAGGGATTCAAATTCTCCTTTGGATGAAATCGCTCTAGGTCTTGACTTGCTCATCCACGCTTTTGATGATTATACTGTGAATGCAATTGAACCAGCCACTACTTCTCTCTCACTCAAAAATCCTGAGCTGATAAACTGGAACTCCCCTTCCTCATCTAATGAAGTCCTAACATTCCAGAATGATTATGCTCTAGCATGTTACCTCCATGATATTGAACCTATAATGTCCTCCACTAGTGAAGGCAGTGTCAGCATGACAGAGGTGGATATCAAGTATCTTAGTCAAAAAATTAAAAGAAGAAAAAATAGATGCTCTGATGGTGAAAACCACATTGTGGCAGTATTAGAGCCAAAAATAGTAAAAATAAAAGATGTATCCGAGGGTGAAAACCTCTTTGAGGCACCCAAGGATGAGATAATTAATACACTCTCGATCCATTTTCATGAGAGATCATTGATATTGATTGAGCTGACACAACCAGTAAATTTGGGTACAAAGGCTGCTCCACAAAGCATTCATCTAGCACAGTCGTTATCTGCCAAAGAAAAGAAAGAGTTCACTAGCTTCTTTCAAAGCAACAAAATAAACTTTGCATGGACTTACTCTGATATGCCTAGATTGGATTCCAATCCAATCATGCATCATTTGTCCATTACACCAGGTATTAAACCTATCAAACAAAAGCTTCGAAAGATGCATCCACACATGGCACTTTTAGTCAAAGCAGAGCTAGAAAAGCTTCTTAAGGCTGGTTTCATAAGGACTATTGACTATGAAGAGTGGATTTTAAATATTGTTCCAGTCACCAAACATGATAAATCCATTCGTGTGTGCACAAACTTCCGGGATCTAAATAAGGCATGTCCAAAAGATGACTTCCCACTACCCAATATTGACATGATAGTGGATATGAAAATAGGCTATGAAATGTATTCCCTAATGGATGGCTTCTCTAGCTATAATAAAATAAAAATTGTGCCAAAGGATAAAGAAAATACTGCTTTCACATGTACTTGGGGCACTTTCTACTAGAATGTTATGCCCTTTGGGCTTAAGAATGCTGGAGCAACATATCAGAGAGCTGTCACTACCATTTTCCATGATATGATGCATAAAACAATGGAATATTATGTGGATGACACTTTGGCCAAAAGCATACAGCGAAAAACTCATCTTATAGATTTGGGTCCCATACTTGATCGCATGAAATAATTTAGTCTCAGACTTAATCCCAAAAAATGTGCATTCAACGTCACTTCTGGAAAACTCTTGGGTTACATTATTTTAGCTAAGGGCATAGAGGTTGATCTAGAAAAGGTTCAAGCTATCATGGACATGCCTCCACCTAAGAATATTAGTCAAATGAGGGGACTTTAGGGAAGACTACAATCTATCCGGCACTTCATTGCACAGTTGGCTGACAAGTCACAGCCATTCACTAAAACTTTGCATAAGGGTGTGACTTATGAATAGAATGAGGAATGTGATAGAGGGCTCACTCAAATTAAACAGTATCTTTCCAATCCACCTATATTGATGCCTCCTATTCATGGGAAGCTTCCCATTCTATACATCTCAGCCACAAACACATCTTTGGGTGCTCTCCTAGCTCAAGAGGATTAGAACAATAAAGAGAGAGCCATTTATTATATCAACAAGACATTGGTCTCTTATGAAATGAATTACTCTGTCATTGAAAAGGCTTGTTTAGCAGTAGTGTTTGCTTTACAAAAATTGCGGCATTATATTCTCGCTCACACTACGAGGCTTATTGCAAAAATTGATCCACTAAAGTATTTACTGAGCAAGGCTGCCCTCACAGGTAGATTAGCTAAATGGGTTATGATACTCAGTGAATTCAACATTGAGTATGTGGAAAGAAAAGCTATCAAAGGACAAGCGATTGTTGATCAGTTGGTGGAAGCTCCTTTAAAAGATCACTGGCCTTTAAACATTGAATTCCTAGATAAATCCATCATGCTTCTCATGCATCAGGCTTGGAGCATGTTCTTTGATGGATCATTCACTCAACAAGGATCAGGTGCAGACATTCTATTTATAACACCTCAAAGATATTCATTTCCCAAAGCTTATAAAATGTTGTTTCCCTACACAAACAACATTGTTGAATATGAAGCCCTCATCAATGGTATAAAGATAGCCATTGAATGGCCTGTGGATGAGCTCAAGATCTTTGGAGACTCTCAGTTAGTCATCAACCAAGTTAATGATATCTATCAAACAAAAGATGACAAGATAGTGCCTTACTAACGAATGGTAGATGATCTCAAGCAGTATTTTGCACACAGTTCTTTCCAACAAATTCTAAGGGTAGATAATAAAGTAGTCGATGCTATGGCCACTCTTGCCTCAATGTTATAGATGCTAGAAAATAATTTTAGACATGAATTCTTGGTGGAGACATTACGCTACCCAACCTATAACATTCTCAAATCTAGGATGATTTGTTTAGTCATTGGACATGATTCATCCTGCTACCACCACATCTATTCTTACCTCCGTGACCAAATCATTCCTGAAACCTATAATCAGAATGAAAAGTGTCACCTCATTCGTAATGCTTCACGATATGTCATCATAGCAAATGACTTGTATAGATGGGGACTAGACGGTACCCTCCTTAGGTGTCTAGAACCCGACGAGTCCAAGCGTGCGTTAGTCAAGGTACATGAAGTTATTTGTGGGTCTCATTCGAGTGGTTTGACATTAGCTCATAAACTTATTAGAGCTAGTTACTATTGGTCAGATATGGAGAAAGAAGCTATTCAATATGCCAAGGCTTGTAAGCAGTGCCAATTTCATAGAAATTTGATCCATGCTCCTGCTAAAGAGCTTATTCCTTTCAACATTTTTTGGCCATTTCAGCAATGGACCTTTGACTTGGTAGGGTAGATCCATCTGGCTTCTTCCAAAGGGCACAAGTTCATCATCACCGCTACAAACTACTTTACTAAATGGGTTGAGGCAGTCCCTTTGACTATAACTAATGGTAAGTCTGTAGATATGTTTATACTAAACTATATCATCTGTAGATATGGTGTACCCTCATCAATTATCACTGACAATGGGGGGCAATTCAAGAACAAGGACTTGAAAGATTTATGCACCAAATTTAGGATTATTCAGCATTGGTTGTCTATCTATTATCCCCAGGGTAATGGACAAGCAAAAGCTTCTAATAAGACAATTCTCAAAATCTTGCACATAACTGTTCATAAATCTGGTACAGATTGGCACCTCCAGATTAATTTAGCTTTATGGGTCTATAGAATGAGCATTCGAACACCAATGGGGGTAACACCCTTCACCTTGGTCTATGGAGTAGATGTAGTATTACCTATTGAGGTCGAGATTCCTACATTGCAAGTCTCCCTGAGGGGCCTCATCACTAATGGAGAAAACATAATATCTCGACTACAAGAGTTGGAGTTACTAGATGAACGTCAGAAGGTGACATTCAATCATCTTTGAGCATACCAAAAAAGAATGTCCAAGGCTTACAATAAGAAAGTCAGACAAAGGGAATTCCAAGTGGGTGATCTTGTCTTGACAGAAAACCCTAAAAATCAGCAGCAACGGGTCCAGAAAGGGAAGTTTGAACCAAACTGGCTTGGTCCATACATTATTACTGCAACATTTGGGTCTAGTGCTTACCAACTCTCCACCACTGAAGGAGAACAACTCAAAGAGCTGATCAACACTCTTCATTTGAAGAAGTTCTATAGCTGAGACATTCTCTATATGCTCCTGTATATACTTATTGATCTTGAAAAAATCCAAAAAATGATATATTCTCAAAAATTCTAAAAATTGTAAAATGTCCTGAAAAAAATGATCATCTTAGTGAAAACCTACTAAACAGGCGCTTTGATGTATCTATTATCCTGGTGAAAACCTGGTAAACAGGTGCCTTGATAATACTAAAAAAAAATACAAAAATTGATAAAATACAAAAAAAATAAAAAAAGAGAAAAGTACAAAAAAATTGAAAAGAAGAAAAAATGTGCCATTGATGAAAACCTGGTAAACAGACGTTATGGTAGCAAAAATAGAATCTCTGCCAAGATGGTGAAAACCTGTTAAATAGGTGCCTCTTGTTTCCTAAAGCTATATCTCATCTCAGCACCATTTGGCTCTGCATAGTTGCTTCTCACTTTCCTGCTTTTCAGCTTTAGTTTCCTTGTATTCCTGCTTTAGTTTGCTTTCCTTGTTGCCTGCTTTAGTTCATTTGCTCATGCATTTGCTTTCAATTATTCCTCAAGATTTTGCTCATCTCTTCATGGATTGGAACTGGTCACACTTGGGGGCACCTCCCTGGTCTAGGGGGCATTGTCCTATCACTTTTTGGAGACGCTTTCTTGCATTAGTCACCAGTGGTTCCCACTATGTCTACCTACTGATGCTTAGTCATTCTCTGAGATCTCTCTTCTTGAGAATCTCTTGCATATCAGTCACCAGTGGTTCTCACTGTGTCCACCTGCTGATACTTGGCTACCACTTGGATCTCTCTCCTTAAGGGTCCCTTTTACATTAGTCACCAGTGGTTCTCACTGTGTCTGCTTGCTGATGTTTCGCTAGTATCTCTGAGATCTCTCTTCTTGAGGATCTCTCTTGTATCAGTCACTAGAATTTCTTGCTACGTCTGCCTACTGATACTTCATTTAGCACTCTAATTTTCTCTTTGAATGACTTCTCATACCTTATTCTTTCGATCAGACTTTAATCCGCTTGAACATGAACTTAAACTAAAACTGAAACTAGATTTGTAGTTCTCTAAAGCATGCTGGACTTTTCTTTGAGTGTTTGTTCTTTTGCTTGATCTTTTCTTGCTTTCTGTTTGTTGGTTTAGTTCCAATGATCCAAATAATCTATATAAGAGGGGTGTCCACTATGAGGGCCTTCATCTCATGTTGAATGGCTATGTGTACCTTGAATCCTTTTATATGGAAACATTGGTGATGTTGTTTCTTCTCCTTGTTTGTTTGAGTGACTTCTTTCTGCTATGGGTAAAATTGCAAACACTCATCCTGCTAAGTGAATGTAAGGGTCATTGCGAGCATTCTTTGGTGAAAGAAGGAACTCCTGCATGTTTGGTGTGTTTGTATGCAAGCAACATTCATGTCATTCTAGCAGCTATGCTTTAATGCTTATGTTAACTTGCTAAATCAAAAGGAATAGGTGTTCAGGTCATTCTGGCTTCTTGTGCCTTAATGCTTACACCTCATTTCGACAACTCTAAGACTTATGTCATATTCATATTCTCATGATTGCAATGTTAGTGAGGATTGTATGCCATCTTGTGATTGTCCTTGCCTAAAAGCTCTATGATGATAATACGATGAGTCCAACAACCAAGTCCTAGGCTTGCATCTAGTTTAGGCTTGCATTTTCATTCTAGGCTTGCATTTGAGATAGTGTTTTGGTGCTCTCTTGATTGTCTTCTTCTGGATCTATTCATCGAAGGTTCTCATCTTTTATCACAGGTCCCTCTTGGCTGCACAAGTGTCTGGTCCTCATTCTCGATCTTCAAAATATTCTTTTGGTTAGTACCTATCATATATTGCTACATCCTACATGAGATGATTAGTACCATTTCCATTTGCATCCATAAAATCCATATGCATTCATTTACATTTATATGTCCATTACATGTGCATCCATTATAAGCATAAATCAAATCATACATTACATTTTGCATTTCACATTTCATTCATTATATGCATACATTTACATCTACATATTCATCTACCATCTATTATTGCATTCCACATTGTATATTCATATCATAAAATAAAGCATGTGCATCTCATACATAACCAATCCATACATCTAAATCATATAAGAAACATCTCATAAAACATGAACATCAACATTAAAGCAATATATAAACAAGTACAATGATATCAAAATGGTGATCTCATATACATACATACATACATACATACATAGATACATACATACATATATATATATATATATATATATATATATATACCTCAGTCGAATCAATGTCAATGTACAAAATGGTGCTACTCGAGCACAGTGTAAAAAATGGGCTATAATATACATCATGATCCACTGCCACCTGGAGGAGGTAGAGGTGGAGGAGCTTGTGATGGTAGTCCCTATGGAGGAGGCATCGGTCTCTGTGGTGGTGCTTGTGGAGGTGCCTACGGTGGAGGTCCCTGTGGTGCTCTGACGTACTCAGAAAATGGAGGCACTTGCTCTGATAGATTTGGAACAATGCCAACATATGCCGCGTAGTAGTAGGCTGCCTAAGCAGACTCATAACTAGTCTCTAGTCGTGACCTCACTAGCTCCTCTCAGAGCTCTTTGATCTCTCACTTCTTGTCGGCCACCCGTGTCTCCTGGATGATGACCTGGGTATGGTAATCAGCCCTCTTTCACTACACTTGTCTCACTCTCTCTTGGCTCTTCCTGAGAGCCTCATGTACCTGTGCTAGCTATACTGGCCCCTGTGTGGCCTAATCTGACATATCAATATCATCACCCTATGCCTCCTTGTCAGGAGGTGACTGATGAGAGGTATCTCTTGTCCTCTGTCTAGTGGACCTCTGCTAGGTCCCATTGCTCCCAACACCTGTATTTGATCTCATAGTCCTCGGGGGGATATCCACCTACCTTGTCCTAGCCCTCAATGCTCTCTACCCAGGCCATTGTAATGGTACCTACTACTGGGTAGGTACCTATTGCTACTACTATCCCTGTGGCTGCTATGCAAGCTATTGCTGTGCGGGCTACTGTGCTCCCTGACCCATGCCTACAGGATCTGTAAACCTAGGGAAGGGATGCACCAAGAAGTGGTCTCTATATGTAGGTTTCATTCCTGCAATGGTGACATCCATCATGTAATCTCATGTAGTCAAAGGTACTCGTGCCTTGATCGCACATCTGCCAGGATCTAACCTGGGCTACCAGCCCTTCTTCATCTCATCGACGAAGCAGGCATATGTCACGTACTCCTGTGAGAGGTCTTGTGGCCTCCTAAACTACCTCATAACTCATGTCAGTAAGAAATGCTCAATAATAGAAATGGTACGTCCAATCAGTGGATGCGAGATGAACATATGCGAAAGCTCTCGCCAAGCATCATCCCATGGCTCTATGGCTATCCATGGTCTCCATATAACTATTGCCATGTCATCGAGCTATCCTCACCACTACTCTATCTTACTTAGCATTGGATGAGTCATAGGTTCTGCATATCTATAGATGTAGGGCTCGAGGGGCTACTGTGTATCATGAAATATCGACCAAAAAATAGGGAGATGCTCCCAGGCCCAGATCTGCAAAACAAAAACTCCAATGGCCATAGTCTTGACACTTTGATACGCAACCTCATGCATCTCATGGTACATCTTTGTGAGCATGCACTTACCCCATCCAAATTTGACGGTTGACCTATCCAGCATCCTCTGCAGCATCCGTCCCTAGCTGCACTCTAATCCATGCTAGCCCCGATCAGGAATTAAGTAACAACTCAGGAACATAGCTTTAAAATGACAGCTAATCGGTGAGCACCATTGTATTTGCTGACTAGCTCATCCCACGAGATGGCCTGACGCATCACTAACTCATCCCTGAATATGGCTCTTAGTGCTAGTGTACCTACCCTTGGTTGTATATCATACTCAACATAGGCGCCATGGAAGGGTATCCTCAATATCCTGTAGATGTCCTCAGGAGTGACTGTCATCTCTCCCATCGGTAGGTGGAATGTGTTCATCTCCGAATGGAAACGCTCGACCAGTGCACCTAAAAGACCGTGATTTACTTGAATGTCAAGTATATCACATAAATAAGATAATCCTAGCCTATCAATGTGGGCAACAACATCTCTCAATCTCTGTACTAATGTGGTGATAGCTGGATGGTGCGACCGGAATGCAACATCTGGGAGGTTAACCTACAAAGCAAGCGATGACATTGGATAAGTATCTAAACATGATGGTTTCAAAGCAATAACAACAAGTAAGGCTACACATCTATCCTAAGCATGACTCTGCAACATTCTAATTGGCTGATTCTATGAAAAATTGGACAAAGATTTTGCAAACTGCAGCAGCATTTCATGCGAGATAGGATCTTCTCTCACGCGAAATTTCACCATCAGGATGAAGTTTCGTGCGACATCGCCAAAAGGCTCATGCGAGCTTTTAGGAGAGCACCGGGCAAGGAAGCCCTAGGCTATGCGAGGAAACTATTTCCTTATGTGAGAGGCGATTGAGGCCGGCACGAGGAAACTATTTCCTCACACAAAGATTGGAGACTAAGACCTAAAACATGCTAAATCTAGCCTAAATAACCTAGAAAGCGATTAAAAAATGAAATGCGGGAAGGTTTATCGACTACTCACAGGTGGGTCATACTCCAATGGTCGGCTGTGGCATCAGGAGTGCTCGAATCGATGTGTATGCATTGGAATGCCCTCCATCTCTCTTAGAGCTCTCAAATCACAAGAAGACAAAGTGAATAATGATTTGAAAATGACCCCTCCGAGCCTTATATAGCTTTTGACCTACTTTTCAAAAGTGCTCCGTTTTGCATGAAAATTGCATCCTTGGCTAAATTGACTGTTCTGAATCCATTTTCAGGATCAAAATCAAAATCTAACATCTCTAAATGGTTGAAAACCACATTTTAAATTTTGGGATCCTTTAGAATTGGACACTTGTGCAATCAGCCCTCTAGCTTCATTTTCCTGCCAGATTCTCTTCTCATCTTTTTCTTGAGATCTTCAATCTTTTCATCAAAGTCAACTATAAACAAATTTGGTCAAACTTGGTCAATAGGACCTCCCAACTACTCCAAATTGCTTCTGTAGCTTCTTCAATCTAGTTTGATTGCTTCTATTCTACAACCTCTTGTTTTCAATCGTCCTTCTGATATGTCATCTTTCGATTTCATTCATGAGGGGGAAGGATGATTGCACCATTGAATCTTATCAAATTAGTTCTCAAATCAATCTAATTTGAATCAAAATTTCCCATCACTAGGGGCATCTCGTCACTTGGGGCATATTTAGTTTTTCGTACCTCATGGTCAAAATTGGATATTCCATGATCTTGAATCACTAGAGGCATCTTTGTACCTCGCATCTTTTCATCTATCTATTAGGTATCTGAGTAATCTAACTCAGATCCTCAAGGATCAAGCTTCATTCTGGAGATGGTTCTGAAAATCTATTAGGCATTGGGGCAATCTAACCCTAATTCCTGGGAGTCAAGCTTCATTCTGGAGATGGCTCTCGAAAGCTCTTTTGGGACCGTTATCTGGGCAATCTAACCTGGGTCTCGAAGGGCTAAGCTTTGTATTGGGGCAATCTAACCCTGATTCTAGAGGTAGTCCTAAATCTGCATCTGCATTAATCAATGGGCATTGGGGCAATCTAACCCCGATTCCAGTCTTCTCTCAAGTTTTATTTGGACCGTTGTCTTCGCAATCTAACTTAGACTTCGGAGAATCATGCTTCATTTTGAAGATGGTTCTGCATCTCGATTTAATTGGTGTCTTGGCAATCTAACCCAGACTTTCGAAACCTCATATGTCACATCAGACTTATTCTTTGAATCAACGTGATGTTCGCACATCAATTCAAAGAGGGGCAAATGTAATACCCCAAAATTGGCACCTTACAATTTTAATCAATTTTGGTGCATTCCTCAAATTTCCCATCATCAAAGTCCTACTTTGCTAGGCAATTTTCTCTCTCCTACCTGACTTTATTTAACTAGATGTCAATTGCAAAAACCCTAAATTGCATTAATCTCACACTATAATTAATTCCTAAGTATTCAACTTTATTAGCTAAATTATCCCTATGATAAATTAATTTAATTCTAAAGTCCTAAGTGCTTTAAATTAAATTAAAATCCACCCCCTTTAGCTAATACACATAAAAGAGATTAATAATTATTTGGTTATTTGAATGGACACCTTAGTTGAATTAATAATTCAAATTATTCGAAGGGTCACCCATATGTGGCATTTGGCAATAATTCATTCTTTTAATTAAGTAATTCCTTAATATTTGTCTCATTTTAGAAATGAAGAGTCAACCATTTCATTTCAAGAAACTCTTCATCCTTCCTTCGGGCTTGTCTATATTATGAACCTTCTTCCTCATTCAAAAAAAGGCAATTGTGAGACTATCAAAACTGTAGCGAAATTTAGTCTCAATTACTTCATATTTCCAAGCTTTGTTATTGCATGATTAGATTAATCTTCATTTCTAGTTAATTTCATTCTCATAGTAGAGTAATTTGCTTATTGCTATTAGCTTAATTTTCACATTTCCTTCAAGTTCTTAGATTAAAATCTGCACTTCATTCTTAGATTAATGGCATATTCATCTTAGATTAATTGCACTTTGTTCATCTTTCAAGCTTTCATATCCTCCATATTAGCTTGGTCTTTTGGTTGTTGGCTCTCATTCTGAGAGTAATTCAAACACCCTAGTTAATTAGGAGGCAATAGGTTGAATCAATAGAATCTAGCGAATTGAGTAATTCATACTCCTCTTCATGATTTGATGATCGAGAAATGACTATGTTGTGTGTATGACTGGATTAGAGGTCCACGTTTAGCTATAAATAGTATGGTCTCCCAATCTCTTAATATCTGATGGTTTTATCATAACATTCAACAGCTAGGCGTGGCGGTTATCTCTTATTTGTTGAAATGGGCGGTCAGGCTCTAAGTTTTCTAGCAACTCAGCAAGGACTGTTGATCATCTTTGGGATCAATGGTGGTGTCTTAATCTAACAATGAATGAGGCCTACATCAAGTTATTCAATGATTCAATGATTGAGTCATGATCTCCCGTTCACTAAGTTTGGTGGCTCCA
The DNA here is from genome assembly GCA_027943335.1 of Chamaecyparis obtusa. Classification (NCBI taxonomy): domain Eukaryota; kingdom Viridiplantae; phylum Streptophyta; class Pinopsida; order Cupressales; family Cupressaceae; genus Chamaecyparis; species Chamaecyparis obtusa. Next base: position 1,663,616 of record BSBK01003643.1, on the reverse strand, counting down.
ACAAAATAATTTGGCAAAGTCTATTAAAAGGTAAAATTTTCTTCAGTCACTGGATCTTGAAAAAGGATGTCAAAGTTCCAAATCATTTGGTGACTCAGTGAATAAGGCATTCACGTAGTCTCATAATAAGTTAGTAAAGCCCTAAGTTATTCAGCGATTCAAAGAACAAAGAAATGGTAAAAGTATATTTCCTTCGGTCACCTGATCTCAGAATAAAATAATTAATGTTTCAAAAGATTCAATGAATACTGTATTCGTTGAATCTCATGATTAAATGATAATGGTTTAAAAGATTAAGTGACTCAGCTATAGCCGCTGATTGCTTTCAAGATCTACAGTTAGCACTTAATCTCAGAAAGTAACTCAAATTATGAAAAGTATTCAGCGATTGGGAGATTAAGGTTGTTCGCCCAATCTCCAAATGAGACCATGGTTAAACATTTCTTTTAGAGAATACGAGATGCCTTTGTTCATTGAATCACAGGATAAATCAAGATTTAAGCGAGGCATTTAAAGATTAAAAGATGGAGTTGTTCGCTAGATCTCCAAATGAGATTGTGGTCAAGGTTTCAAGTGCATGGGTTTAAGAAAGGCTTTGTTTTCCAGATCTCCAAATGGTTACTGGGTTAAGTAAAAGATTGTGAGAACTAGCGAAGTCTTTGGTCGCTCATTCTCTAAATTAAACCATGGTTGACCCAAGTGTTTCGGGACCTAGAGAATGGTTTCAGTCACCCATTCTCTGAATTGCGACCGGGTTATCATGGGTTTCAAAGATTAATCCGAGGACCGTTGATCATCTTTGGGATCAACGGTGGTCACTGAATCTCCAAGTTAAGTCACGAGTTAGAAAATTATTTTGAGATCATGAGAATGACTTGGTCGCTGAATCTCCAAGCTTAACCCATGATTAACATTTCTTTTAGAGATCACGAGAGCCTTTATTCGCTAGATCTCTGAATCAAATCTGGTTAAGTGTTCATTAATAAAGAGTGATGATAGCCATTGCTATGTGGAAAAGTACTTTGTTGAATTGGAAAAAAGTAAAAAGTCATCCCATCATAATTAACTGAGGGTTTTTATCAGTAAATAAGGGTTTTAAAGCTAAACAATGATCATTGCTTTTCTGCTTTATTTCCAATTTTTTAAATCACCCTGTCAACATCCACACCGCGACTAGCCTTGATTTGAAGTTGGTAATGTGCATAATTGAATGCAGAAGTGATCAAGGCTTGATTTGTAATGATTTTGGCAATTGCCTGCATTCAATTTTCAATGATAAATAGACAAGACTCCATTGCTTTCTATGCTTGAAGTTTTCTGAAGATAGTTATGATTGTTAGTGCAAAAGCAGTGAGTGAGAAGTGAAAAGAAGTTGTAGAGCTGAGAAATATTCATATTCCAAAATGAGCCAACCGGAGCCAAGCATGGAATCATCCAATGGAGGGGCCAAAAAGCATAGTGGTGAAGAGAAGGGGAAGCTCAATTATTCAGATGAGTTCCTCAAATTGCTTCCCGGGTCCAACCAGGACAAGAAAGCTATTGATACAAATTTTGAGGATTTAATGGAGAATTGCAGAGACCCTATCACTCCTTCTAGTTTAGGTTACACAATATTCACTTATTTTTACAATAATAGACATAAAGCTATACCAATTTGCAATTCTTGGGCTTTGGGGATGGCAAAATTAATTGTGCTAGATGTTTTCTTAGATGTAGACTTAATCATTGAGTTGGCTAGATTGTATGACCCTATTTCAAAAACTATTAGGAAAGAAGATTAGTATACCTTGGTAACCTTAGATAGGGGGTCATTTATGAAGGCTTTTGATTTCTATTCCTCTTCCTCTACTGAGATAGACTTGAAAAAAGAAAGGCAAAAGTACACAAGTCATGTAGGATCAGTAAAAAGTCAAATGGTTAGGCACATCCCAAAGCAAGGTAAATACATAGCTCCTCTCCCTACAAGCATGAATGCCCCATATGAGTTCAAGTCCCTCAACTTCTATATGAAGTTTTTGTGTCATGGGTTGTGTAGAGTTCTAGGGTTAGATGGAGATGAAGAGAAATTGCCTGCTGATTATAATTTTGGACATTTAGAATTCCCACGCCAACACTAATTACGATTACATCCAATATGTAATTGATAGAATGCATGAGGGTTTGATGGTTGTTAAAGAAAATAAGAGGCCCATTAGGTTCATGCATTACTCCCTCCTGATGCATCTAATTTTATATTTCAATATCAATAGTTTGGATGCAAGGATGCCGAAGCTTAGGCTCACATTTGAAGGCCATCCTAATCCAGTGCAGTACTAGGTAAGAGTGTGGAATTACTCTTCTAACAAGTGTGATTTTTGTGTGTTCCAAAATTTTATTGTTTTCCCAATTCTGAGATTATTGGGGACAAATGTGGTAAGGTTGCAACCTAATATTTTGAAGCTTTTAAGGCCCATGCAGTATGAAGATAATTGGCAAGAAAACCACAATTGGGGTGACTTCTACCTAGGGGAGAATTTCATAGTCATCAGAGTTTATAGCTGCCCTCAACCCCCACATTTACTTCCAAAATTTGTACCACCTAGGGTTACCTTGTTAGAATTCATTTGGTAGTTGATCTGGACTGATAAGGAGCACTTGGCACCACATAGGAAGGGTACCTTCACGCAAAGGAAATTCAAGGTAGGTAGTTTCCTGATTGGAAAGAGAGCTTTGGACCAACTAAATAGTTGGATAAATCATTTCAAGATGATTTTTGGTACTTGTAGATACATTGATCCTGAAGATTTCATCAAGATTGCCAGGATGACATTGATTCCAAACATTGGGAAAATAAGGGAGAATGAAGGCTATGATGAAGAAGATGTGATAAGAAACATCTTAGAAAAGGATGGGGCTGGTAGGAGATGGACCAAATACTTTGATTTGTTAAAATTAGAGGCCCAACTCAAAGCAACCAAGATTATTTTTAAGGGGTTTTTCTCTAATCTCCCTTATTTGAAAAGGATGGAAAAAATGATTGAAATGTATGGCACCCTATCTAGTCAAATGGAAGGGTTGCTTGAGGAGAAATTAGATGTGAAAAAGGACTATTCCTCTTCAGATTGTGAGGAATATACTGATGAATCACATGAGGGTGATAGTCCACCTCAAAATAGGGACTCACCTATCATTGACTTGACTCAAGATCCACCAAAAATAGGGGACACCTCAGAGCCACCATTGAAGAAACAAAAACTTTAGGTCCAGGTGAACCTTATAAGGAGAAGAAATGGAAAAAGATGATAGATAGAGCTTCTGCTCTAGTACCTGGTGATCGAGCTTATCATCACCAGTTGAGAAAAGATATAAGAGAGGGAAAAAAGGTAGTGTTTGAAGAAGAAAAGGAAATGCCTCTTGCACTTGGAAAATATGTGAGGGAGTTATATCAAGAGGAATTCCTCAGTGATGACCAGTTCATCAAAAGTGATGAATTCAAGAACTTCCTCATTTGGAATAAATCACAGGAGATTGCTAAGGCTCTACCAGAGGGAATGGAACCAAGTGAGGAGACCATGAGGGCTCTAACTTCATATGACCCTAGCCTTGAGAATATTACTGTTGATGAGGCCAGAGAAATGGTGAAATCAAGTGGAATGCTTCTGACTCCTGGATGGGATCTAACTTCGACTTTCATCATAGATCAAATTAGAAAGCAACCAAAGGGTAGCCTATCTCATGAGGTACACATAAGAGACATGATAAGGGGAAGTGGCTATGATGCTAAGTCCCAGGCTATTGCAATGTGGTCTCTTACCCCTAGGACTCAAAAGCCTTCTCTGGTGAGCATTGAAGATAAAATGGAGGGAGATAAGATCATATGGATTGTTCAAAATACCACTGATCTTGAGGTGTCCAAGGCTACGACAAATTTTTCTCACCTCAATGAAGCAAAGATAGCTCAATTAGAAAATAGATATGCTCTGCTATTTGATAATTCAATGAAAGTTGCAAAGGACAGAGACCTAAAGTTAATACAAATCAAGGTCCTGGAGGATGAATTGAATGATCTAAAGACCAAGCTTGAAGAAGTTTCAAAGGCAACTCCTCCTCCAACATTGCAAATTGAGGCAGTAGCTCAACCAATGTCAGAGGCATCTGAAGGGCCATCTGAAGATTTAGAAAAGGTGAGGCTTGATGCAACCCTAAAAGACATATTGGATATTGTGCAGCATAGGTTCGAGAAAATAAAGGATAAAATGGACTCAGTCCATCCATCAATGGACATGCTGCATAAGATTAATGAAAAAGTGAATGAGGCAGTGGCATCTTTGGAGCCAATTTACAGTGTATGGTCAGGAAGGAATTCATTGTTTGAGAAAATTGATGCATTGCAACCTCATAGGCTAGATCTTCCTAAGGTTGTTACTGAGGTTTATGAGAAGATAAGATTAGTCAATGCCACCTCAAGCTTTTTCAAGGGAAAGTCAAATCAGATAAGGCCAAGTTGGCCATGTTTAATAAGGGTTATAGTAAATATTTGCCCTCTGTCTACAATGATGATGTACGTGTGCTAAGTGTGGATGAGTGGTAATTAGGCATGGGCCAGATAATGATTAAGTAAGAGGCTTTCCTCGGTAGTGATGGTTCTTTGGACTTAGATGGGTGCAACAACATAATTGACAACTTGATTAAAGTTAAAAATGATTGCTTTAAATTTGCTGCAGATGTTAAGAGCATCATTGAATCTAGGTGGGATAGATAGATTAAGCTGTTATAGGATTTGCAGGGATATGTTTGGCCTTCAGATGATGATTTCAACATGGGATATGAGTAAAAGGCAAAAGAAAAGGAAGTTAGATGTCGAGGAGCTAGAAGTAGAGGAAGAAGAGTGAGGTACACCTGACACCTAATCCTTAAAAATAGGGAGAGCATGTATCATACATAGAATGATGTAAGTTAGCCTGTAATGGCGGTCATCATTCATGCAACAAATCTAAGCAACTGCTCTGAAATATCCTCAAACAAAGGTGCCAGCTATGAAGATTCCATTGTTGGGAAACTGCTTCCTATTTCTCTAGTCTTTTTGTCATTATGTTTGTACTTTTTGTCTGTAGTGCAAGACTACAAGTCACTATCCTGGCTATCCAAAGCTTGTTGCATCCTTTCTTTGAGGGTTCCAAGATAGCCAGTGGTATATATAACAAGTTTTCTTCTTTTTTTAAGGGTGGTGGATATTAATTTGTAAAGGAAGTTCTGATAATAGCATTTTGTCCTATAATTCTCTGTCAAGAATGTACTGATACAGTTATACATCAATACAATATACTGGAACTCCTTTGCTTATTTTTCTATCTTCATATATGGATGTTGAATTCTTTTATGTATTAAATTGTTAGGCACTTTAATGCATTGTTTACAAGGTAGATATAGGGGTTAAACTTAAGTTTCTTTCAAGGGAAGAATAAATCTTAAGGGAGGTCTCTAGGAATTTATTGTCCATGTATGAATTTGATAGCAGGGTTAGCAATTGGGTTAATGGAGTGTAAGGCACTTTATTTGAGTTTTGGGCTATTTGTTTTGATAAGTTTTCTGTTGATGTAGAATCTTGACTCTGATGCCCTAGGATATGGCACTGGTATTAGCTTAATTTGCATGTGTTCACCATCAACAATTCAAATTACAAATTTCATGAACATTCTATGTTACAAAAATCATGAATTCAAATTACAAATTACAAAAATCAAAATTCAAATTACAAAAATCATGAACAATACTTATTACTTGTAATATGAGTCAAATTATCAATAATAAATATTCAGAATCAAGTCCATTATCAATTTATCCAACAAGTATAGTAATAAGTATACAATGTATAAAATTATAAATACCTATTAACCGAATGCATTGCTAATTCTAAATCACTTCACTCTTCAGTTTCACCCAGTGTCAGTGAGTAGTTTGCCACTTCTATATCCCACAGGGATTCCAGCTCCTAAAATTGACTACTACTAGCAAGAGGTTCTTCTTCATTCTTAGTTGGGTATTCAAAATCAAAAAATTCTTCATCTTCATTCTAAGTCTGGGACCAAGATCCATTGTTTGTCTCAAAACCACCATGTTTTGAAGTGATCAAAAGC